>OY987186.1:0-457500 GCA_963920625.1 Dinocampus coccinellae
AAAAAAAACTTGCGGGGTAGGGGGCAGGTCTCACACAATAGTGTGATGTCAACGGGGGCACTATAGAATGAGCGTGTTTGGCGGTAGTGCGCTCCGCGCACTACCTTATTACGACATTATACTACTATATAAACGATATATACCATATAATTAGTCAAATAAACTCACTCAACATCATACTATAGTATGATGTCAACGGGGGCACTATAGCGTGAGCATGTTTGGCGGCAGTGCGCTCCGCGCACTACCTCATTACAACATTATACTACTGTATAAACGATATATACCATATAATTAGTCAAATAAACTCACTCAACATCATACTATAGTATGATGTCAACGGGGGCACTATAACGTAAGCGTGTTTGGCGGTAGTGCGCTCCGCGCACTACCTTATTATAATGTTATACTGCTATATAAACGATATATACCATATAATTAATCGAATAAACTCACTCAACATCATCCTATAGTATGATGTCAACGAGGGCACTATAGCGTGAGCGTGTTTGGCGGTAGTGCGCTTCGCGCACTACCTTATTTACGTACTATGATACTATATAAACGGTATATACCGTATAATTAATCAAATAAACACACTCAACATCATACTATAGTACAATGTCAACGGGGACACTATAGCGTGAGTGTATTTGACGGCGGTGCGCTTCGCGCACTACCTTATTTACGCTCTATAGTACTATATAAACGACATGAACAACATAATTTATCCAAAAAACACACTCAACATCATACTACAGTACAACGTCAACGGAAATACCTAAGGATCAAGGTTCTTCTAAAATTATCAACTTTGCGCACTATAATATTAACGCACTATAATGAGAAATTAACGAAATTATTCGTCACACGTTCACGCACACATCGTGCAATAGTATAACGTCAATAGAGGCACCATAAAGTAACAATCGGAAATACTACACTTCACGCACTACCATATAAACACACTAGAATACCAAATAGTATGAAATAATACATAATAATACGTGATAATACAAGCAGAGTCACCAAGAACGAGTATCGACATCACACTATAGGAGAGTGTCAACGAAAGCACCATAGTCTACTTGCTTTCCCAGGGTAAACAGAATAAAATGACCCGCACATGGCCATATAAACACTCTACGGTCCCTACCAAACAACCAACATTCATCTTCTAACATATAATAATGTCACACTATTGCAGAGAGTAACTGAAGCCCAGATTTCTCGTTCAATACCATATAACTCGGCATCCTTATCTAATACATTCGTAACAAACATTTTAAACTATAATATCATATAATTCACCGCCTCAAAATAACACTATAGTACCATGTAACTCACTACTCAAAAATAACACTATAGTAGGATATAATACATCGCCTCAAAATAATACTATAATACTATACAAATTATTATCTCCAAATAGTACAATACCACTATATAATTAACTACCAAAAAATAATACTATAATACCGTGTAAATCACATGGTTCCAAGAAAATAGTACTATGATAGAATGAAACGCACCACCTCAAAATTATACCATAGTCGAACGTAACCAACTGCCTCAGAAAAACAAAAAACTACGATACCATGCAACTTTAAATAATAACCATATAAATTAACGAATAAAAAAAATTCATTCTCATCCCAAACAATAGTGTAAAGTAGTTATTTATACGTGCAGGTTTATTTGTAAAATATTCATCATCTTCCACGGGCATAACATTTGGAAAAATCATTGCCCATGTATCGTAAAAGCTTATTCATATCTTTTCTCATAATGTAATAATGTGTTTCTCCATTAGTGATACTACTACCGCTAGTATTTGTTCGCATAGTGGGCTCACTCGTGGCATAGCGCTCAAGTTTCTATAGCGTCTTACACTCATGTCGCCACACAATACACCAACAGTTGAAAGCTACACTGGCGCCATATATTGACACAAGTCAAAACTACTCAAACATTACTTCATCCACCTTATCCTGCTCTAAAATTTCAATACACGCATCAAATCTTCGCTTGTTCTTTCATATTCCCTACTCATGCGCAGTAATACACCAATCACCTCACATATCGCATCCAATCCAATTATCCATTCTCCCATAATGCATTTCAGTTTTTACACGTAAAGTGGGGGAATAGAATATCCGGTTTTATCGTGTATACTACTGCACTCTTACCGCTCAATCGTTCTCTTTCTTTATAGACGCGGTGGCGAAAGGTTCGTCTTTATTATACTATAATTTTCATTTAGACGCGTTACAACGCTCGACACGTTATTCCGTGGCCCGCGTGGCCATCCATTTTTCCATAATATTTCTTTCAATATCATTCATTCATCCATTTATTCATTATATTCATCTATATCATGGATACTGAACCAGTTATAAAACCTGATATAACTAAACCAGTCCAAGAAAATTGCAATGAAAATAATCCACGACCAATTGGCGGTGGCGGTGGCGGTGGCGGTAATCAGGGTGGCCGTGGAGGAGGACGTGGTCGAAAAGGTTCACGTTTTTCAGGTGGCCGTGGCGGTGGAGGAGGCGGTGGACCACCTCCAAGAAACAATGATCTACAGGTAATATATTTTTTGTTATCACTGTATTCATCAATTTTATACGTATAAATATCATCACTCTGCACCAGCCATTTTTTTTTCCATTTCTCTCTCTCTCTCTCTCTCTCTCTCTCTCTCTCTCTCTCTCTCTCTCTCTCTCTCTCTCTCTCTCTCTCTCTCTCTCTCCATTCCTTCTCACGCGAACCATACACCCTGCATTCACATTCAAAATGGCCGAATTATTTATATTCATTTAATACATTTATCTGCTATTTTCTAAATTAAAACTCTTCAATTTATTTCATTTACCAGATAAAAATGAGCGAATCAATGGTAGAAAATATTGACTCAAATCCACAAGATAATACAATGACAAATTCAATGAATTTAATTGGACCACCAAGTGGACGTGGAGGAATGCGAGGCGGTGGCGGTCGTGGTGGAGGTCGCGGTGGTATTGGTGGCATTAGTGGAGGCAATGCAAATGATAGAACAATGGGCAACCGTTCACAAGACGTGAGTATATTGTACTATCTATTCAATAACCATCTCATATCATCGTCATTGCATTTTTCCATCTTTTTTTTATTTCTGTTTTTTTCTTTTTTATTCATAGGATCGTCTAATGGAGCGAATAATGAGTCTAAATGGACCCACACATGAATTACCACCGCAAGATACATCAGAAAAAAAATTTTGTGGCCGTAATCGTTTGTATGTAGGCAATCTTACGAATGATATAACAGAAGAAGAAATCCAAACGTTATTCAATCCATTTGGCCAAGTATCTGAATTGTTTGTGAACAAGGAAAAAAATTTCGCTTTTTTAAGAATGGTAATAATCTAAAATTTATAAAACATATCTATATATCATACACAACTCTTAATATGATTAAAAAAATTACCGTTTGAGTTATATCATGATAATAACAATTGGCTGCTTTTTCAAGTTATGATTTTAATTTAATAGTTGTACATTAATTGTCATCATAATTTATACTAGAATTAAAGATTCTTTCTCAACACACAGGATTTTCGAGCAAACGCGGAAAAAGCAAAACGTGAATTAGATGGTTCTATGCGTAAAGGACGCGCCTTAAAAGTTCGTTTTGCACCGCATTCCTCCACAATTAAAGTCAAAAATCTCACTACATGGGTCTCCAATGAATTATTGGAAAAAGCATTCAGTGTTTTCGGAGAAATCGAACGAGCTATTGTAATTGTCGACGATCGAGGCAGAAGTACTGGCGAAGGAATTGTTGAATATACAAGAAAACCATCAGCATTAATGGCACTCAGAAAGTGCACTGAAGGCTGTTACTTTCTTACTGCGTGAGTTTATTTTTCTTCAATTATAAATATATATATATATATATATTTATTTATCATGTCAACTCAAGGTCCCATTGCCACGCTTATTTCACTCTATATTGTGGAAAAAGTGCCAATATTTACTTTGGGACATATTAACATTCAAGGCTAGGAAGCACAGTTGAATTCGTTGAAATACATATCATTCACTGTGTGCCAAAGTTCTGGAAACAATGCCTCATTAAATTTACAAAATTAAATTATATTGTAGAAAATCAATATGTTTTATCATGTGTTAAATTATAGATCACTTCGACCAGTGGTTGTAGAACCCTTTGAACAACAAGATGACATTGATGGTTATCCAGATAAAAATTTAGCCCGTAAAAATCCGGAATTTTTCAAGGCTCGGGATGTTGGTCCAAGATTTGCCCAACTCGGTAGTTTCGAACATGAATATGGTACAAGATGGAAACAACTACATGAATTATATAAACAAAAAGAAGAAGCATTAAAAAGAGAGATGGCAATGGAAGAAGAAAAACTTGAAGCTCAAATGGAATTTGCCAGATATGAGCATGAAACAGAACTTCTTCGAGAACGTAAGTTCTTCATACTACTAAATATTTTTTTTCCCCGTCGCCACGCTCGTTTGATTGTATATAATCAACTGAGTGCCTAAATTTCACTTCGGGGAATATTAAAAATTCATCCCAACTAGGAAGCACGATTAGGTTACACATATGTATACACCTTTACGTGTGCCAAAGTTTCGGATACATTAAATTATGACCTATTATTCAATTATATATATATTTGTTTATTTATAATATATTACATAATTCGATGTTTTATTTTTATTTTCTTCGTAGAGTTACGTATTCGCGAAGCTGATCGTGATAGACAAAAACGAGAATGGGAAATGAAGGAACGCCAAGCCGAAGAACTGAGATCTCGCGAGGAGGAAGTTAGACGGCGGCAGCAAGAAGAAATGGCCTTACGTATACGGCGTCAAGAAGAAGAATTACATAGACGCCAACAAGAAAATAATCTTTTTATGCAAGAACAAGCTATGCGTGGTAGTGGAAACAAAAATTACGAAACCAGTAACAATGACCGTGACAATTATGGAGGCGGTCCTGACGGTAAATTTTATTATGTATAAAATTCAATTCATCTATAAGCATTATATATCCAAAATGATTCATAACAACTAATATAAATTTTTTTTTTTTTTTCCTTTTAATGTCTTTTTAGGCGGAAACAACTTACCAGTGGTAACGTATTCTTTTTTATATATATATATATATATATATACTTCAATTTTAAACAAACAGAAAATTACATCATTTTTTAATTTCAATGAATTTGAATTTTTAAATGGTTATTTGGGAAAAATAATCAATAATTAAAAACCAACTCTACTTTCGAATATTTCTTTGATGGGAGAGGTGAAATTTTATGAAAAACGTGAATTCCGTATCTCAACACTTTTTTCTCTCACTCTTTACTCTTGCTCTCATGATCGCGTGTTTTATCGAGTGAGGAGTACATATATTTTTATTTTATTTTTTTTTTTTTTTTCTTCTGACTTTATCACACATATTATTCTATTACCTACAACATAATTCATGAAGAATTTCAATAATATAAATGTTTCCATTCAATAATTCAATGAATTTTCTATACATAATTTTGTGATACATTGAATTATCTTGTTTAATATTAACGCATGAATTCATCTCATTGAGCATATAATTGCATCATCAGTTTGGTAGTTTTTTTTTTTCTCTTTCTTTCGCGCTTGTGTTTCATTTCAAATATAAAAAATCACAGTAATATTAAATCAATCATCGATGGATCATCAGATGTCTAATGAATATTTAAAAAAAAAAAATTATCTTATCAGCCAATTATGACTTTCTACTAGTTTTAATATATCGAATTTTCGAGCGATATATAAATTAAATTCTTATCGGGAATATTCCAAATCATTTATTATTAATGCAGATACTAAATAAGAATTACGTCATTTTTATTGGACTGTTTATATCTGAATCTCAATATTGCTATTCATTATTTTAATTCATTTATCATTAAGTAATTATCACATTCATAAAAAAAAAAAAATTCCATATAATAATTCAACAAATCATCTTATAAGATTTAATTATACATACATAAGATGAAACAGTCGGATGAATGCTGAAAAAAATAACACAAATGAATAAATAAATATATATATATATACATACATATATACATATATACATTACATTTCGGGCGACTATATTAATGAAAGCTATTCTTTATAACTCAATTCAGAAAAAGTATATCTCAATTTTTTTTTCCGTTTGTAATTCTCACATGCTACATCTGATTTTTGTTTCGTAAAAAAAAAAACCTCATTAATAAAAGTTCAGCCCAATTTATATATATATATAAATATATGTATCAAATGACCAGAAAAAATGCCCAGCAATTTCTCATCACTATTTGTAAGAACAAATATTTTTGAGTCTAAAATATATAATTAATCGACTCAATAATACTTCATTATTTTCTTTATCAAAGAAAATTGAAATATTTCTCATTTCTCATAAAAGTTTGGCTATATAATATTATGTTATAAATAAATATGATGAAGAAAACGAATTCCAGTCGAGTCTGTAAAACGACCCTGATCAAGTCGTATTTACTACTCACTGCAATTTTCTCACTTTAATCAACTTAAAACCTTCTCATATGCGCCAATTGAATATTATACGTCATATTTATTTTATACTGGAAGCAAATTCTTCATTATTATTTCTCAATAGTATAAAAATTTATATAATTGATATATATATTTATATATATATATATAATGTCAATTAAATCCAATCTTAATTACATTTCGTATATGTAAAACATTTTTGGGTCATTCGTTCAAAAAAAAAAAAAAAAAAAAAAAAATGTAATCGAATTACCGAAAATATTTGTTGGGCATTTTGATTCTGGTATCATACATTCTAGTTTACGAGAAAAAAAAATTATTGATCGGGGGTAATCCCCAATTTAAATAATTAAATTCGTTATTCCTCTACATTATTATTATTATAATATATATATATTTTTAAAATTAAATTTCCGTTATAGCGCGCGATTACACTGCGTTTCACTATTACTGTTTGAAGACTTTTTTTTTATGTAAAATTTTACAGTTGTTCTCACACAACTTCTAACATTGTTTTTTTCCCCTTTCTTTTCTATGTGATATGACGCAATGTTGATGATGACCTCCGCTGCTGTCATGGATGATCCACCTTGAACAATGAAATATATATATTAAAAAAATGGTATATATGCGGAAAATCAACAATGAAAAACTTTTTCCGTGTTGAATTATACACATTTTTCGTATTAATATTAATTATGTGAATCGTCAGGATCCAAAATCATTTATGGACGCGTATAATATGGATCGTAACAATCGCGGTGGGGGTTATAACGACGATCGTGGGCAAATTATGGATCTTATGGATATGAGAGTTGATATGGGCAATATGAATAACAATCGTGGTAATAATAGCGGTAATAGTGGCGGCGTTGGTAATAGTGGTGGCGGAATTGGACAGGTTGGTGGAGGTCGTTGGCAAGGTGGCAACGATCGAAATCGCCAAGACGATTTTCCAAACAAACGAAGACGTTACTAAACTAAAATCTGGCAAATGAAATATAACGTTCTTTTTTTTTTTTTTTTTTTTTTTTTTCTTTTTTTATGTCAATCCATCTATATAATATGCATCATACATTTTCACCCGTATAATTTTTTCTTAAGAAAAAAAAATTATTCTATCATAAGATAATTCATAAATTTTTAGTAATTGAAAGTGTATTTTAAAATGATACATTATATGTTTAATAACAAATGGGATAAAATTATCTTTGCAAAACAATAATATGTTTATCCATGACGATGGTGTTTTTTTATAAAAAAAAAAATTATAATCTTTGCGATAAAATAATTTATAATTTGTGTTTCAGAGCTCTTGGTAATTAATTGATTTCATGTAGACTTGAAATAATAGCCATTGATTTATATGCATATAAATTCTGAGCATAATATGAATCATTCATGTAATCTACTCGTGATTCATATTTTTTCGGCATTCAAACAAATTATACTCATTTCGTAGCTGAAAAAATTTTGATTTTATAAAATATGTGTGTATGGGGGGTGCGCGCGTATTGAATATGTATGTATGGTGGGTAGGTGTGCGAGTGTGTTTGTATTGTACATACACAATATGAGAACGATAAAAAATGATCCAATTAAAGCATTATCGATCTGAATTAATAATACCTAAAATTAATGATATACTAAATAAGTTTAATTGTCGATGGCTTTATTCGCTTTTTCATGTTATTCAAATGAAAAAAGCAATAGGGCAATATCATCGCTTTATAATATATCTAAATTTCTTGAATGGAATCAATTAATAATAAGTATCGTGGTAATTTGAGTATTTTAGGTATGTTTTTTATGTCATAAATAATGAAACTGATTTTTTTTTTTGGTTTTTTTCTCTTTCTCTTATGAAAAGAAAATGAAAATACTTGAAAATTAAACAGGCATATGTATATATTATTACACATATGCTTTGAAAAGAATTAACGTAAAAACTTGTATGCAAACAATGTTTTGAAATGACGATCAATTAGTTTACTCATAGAATCAAAATAATTAACAAATTTTGAATTATTATTACAATTGTCTTTGATATAAATCACATTTTAAATTAATTCTGAAGAAAGCCAAGCTCTTCCATGTGGCGATTTTCATTATGTAGTAGTCAATAATTTTTTTCAATATAACTGCGTCTATTATTTTTTTTTTTTTATTTAAAACAAACAAAAAAAAAAGATCGATAAATCGATTTTACACTCTATTATTGATTAATAAATTGAAGAGAAACTCTTTTCAGATGAAAAAAAAAATTATAATAATAACATTTTGCATTTTTACAACCATGATAAAAATTGGGCCATAATTTTTTATTTATTACTATTTTTTTTTTTTTTTTTTTTTTTTTTTTTTCTTCAATAATATTTTCTTGTTTTAAACACACTTGAAAATACCAAAACCTTACAGTTTCTACAAAGATAAACGTGATGAAAATTAAATATAAATCATGAATTATTAGACCAATCATAATTACGACATTGTTTAACAACGCGGATGGACCAACCCAATTGCCAAGATATTCTATTCTATTCTTGAATCCACTATTCAATGAACCACTAAAGTGAAATCTCAGGTGAGTAGTCTTGTTAAAAATGTTATTTAAACATTGTAATTTTACGTAAATTCCATTTTGGGTGGGGTAATACCGATGAGTATTCTTTCGATCAACACAAATTCTCATTATAGTATTTGGCGATTTTAATTAACACCATACGACCTTATTGTTTATCTATTTATTACAAAATTGTATTTCACTTTTTTGTCTTCATTTATCAATGACTCGATTGCATACTTATGTGCAAATTAATATTATTATTAATAAAACTATATAATGAAATGTGCGAAGAGAACTATATGAAGGAAATAATCTATGCTTTAGATAAGAATAATAATGCAGTTCAGAACTTGGAACACATTACCTCAGACAACCAGTATATATTGATATTCTATTTATTTAGTTATGACACAATGCTAATAGTCAACGGTTGTCTAGGTTTATTAAATATAATATCTGAACTGCTTATAGGTAATTTCTGAGCATCGATATACGTGAAAAATAAAAGAAAAAAAAAAAATTATCTGTACCTCGCAGTATAAACTGATATTATTTCTTATCAAAATGAGAGCCGGGAGGGGAATACAAATTATATTTATATTCATCTGTAAACCGCGGTCAATCTAAATATTTATGAAGCTATAATCAATACGAGTTATAGCAAATACATCTTGATAAAATTTTGAGAAAAAAAAAAAAGTTATAAAAATTATTTGTAATCTGTTATGTTTGTTTTATTCATTGAAAAATAGCTAATATCAATTTAATATAGTTGTATATATTTATGAGCTAACAATTTTTTTGTAATCCATTACAGGTTTTTGTCTGCAGCTGAATTCATTATCAAAGACATATGTTTGGAATTGAATTTTAAACGTTACGGAAAAACATGAACACATCGATTTTTTCGAATGATGAAAAATTTTCAAATATATATACACTTTTTTTTACATTATCAAGTACGTAAAAAATTTAATTTTTTTAATTTGAATATTTTAGTAATTGAAAATGATGAATAAATCTTTCGGGTCTGAATTGCATTGATGGAAAACTTTTCCCAACGTGTACTGAAAATATAGTCATCATTATATATAAGTTTTTCACTCACATAATATATAAATTAAAATATGTCATTATATCATTTCAGTATAAATAAACTGTGGATAATAGATAATTCTACAAATATAGAATAATATCAATATTCTTTGCCATATTGAATTGTTATATCAGGTAAATAATAAATTATTCATTCATATATATATATATATATATCTATTATAAATTAAATTTTTTTCATCATTTTCACAATTCTTTATAAAAAATGATGATATCATCTTTCGGGTCTGATTAACATTGATGTCAAAACTTCCCAAAATATTCTGAAATTAAAAAAAAATCGAAACACATTGTGAAACATTGTTCCATGATCATTAACTAGATGATTTTTTTTTTTTTTTTCATTATTTTTACAGAGGCAATAAAGATGTTATGTGGAACTACTACTCTACAATATATTTACTTTTTGAAGAAATTTAATGTCGAATTTCAGGTAGGATATTTATATATTGATGATTATAATTACCATAAAAAATTTTTCATTGTGATGAAAATTAGGCTAGAGTCCTGAAATCAAAGATGAAATTATGTCACGTTCGTTTTTTTTTGAAACTGAAAATTAATATAGATAGTTATATTTGTTATATATTATTTATAAACTGTAACTAAATAAGGAAAATTTCAATTTGTATATGTTGCAGATATGGAAAACGTGAACTTAAAATTTCAAAAAAATTTAACATAATCTTATGTAAGCGATATATGATATATTGTAATTACATAAATAAAATTTTATAATAGATTTCAATAAAATGAATCAAGTGTCACTATTTATTTCCCTGTCATATTGATATACTGATTTTTTTTATCTTAAAGGATTAATTGGATGTATATTATGTAGAAAAACAGAAAATGAAGCATCCACAATATTTTATTAACCTTTAACGAAGCCATAAATATCATTTTCACATGGAATTGAACGCAGCTAACGCATACAAATAGAATTCACATTGAACAAAAAAATCATACATAAATATAAATATGAAATGACAGAATTACACATGTCATACTCACATTTTTTGTGCCAAACAGTACAAAAATTGATTTAAACTTTTTTTTTTTTGTTTTATATATTATTATTGTTTTTTTTTTCCTCAACAATTTGCAAATTAATTTTTTTATTTATTGACGGGATAATATCATTTTTTTGTTCTTTGTTGCACCTATATTTTTTAATTACTAATGTTGATATCTCATTATACAATAGTAAAGTGCAATAAATAATAGTACTGGATTATTATCATTGTTCAACTTGGACTTTAACATGAGACGCGATACATAGTAAAAATTGATAATTAAATACACGGCCGGAGCGAGTGGAAGGAACAACTTTGGTGTTTTGCGAATCTAAATATTTAATCTAAAATTCAATATTTTTCATGACATTAATAACAATAAGTGATGAAAAAGTGTAATATTTGATGGGCTTTTTTTTTTCTATTCTTCATTTTCCAATGTACTGACAGCACACAAACGCATTTTTATGGCATTTCTTTGAGATTATTGCAATTCACGTAGGCTTCGAATATATGAGTACGCAATATTTATGTATTAAAGTCATGACCACTGTTGAAAAACACTTTACAAATCACTGAAACGGTATATATATTTTTTTTTTTTTTTTTTTTTTTTTTTTTTTTTCGAAATAAAATTAATGTACATTATTAATATTATGTGTTTTTTTTTTTATACTTGCCAATATTTTTTATATATTCATTTTGAATTATTGTAGATCACAGTCAACTTGTTCTTAATTCATAAAAACAATTCATTTAATATTTCCCATAAGTATGATAGTGTGTGTTTAATTTATTTCTCTAATTATTCATTTGTGATATCATCTATAACGATGTATCATTCGACATTAATTATGTCAAGTGCTCAAAATTATAATATATATATTATTGAAGGTTATTTATAATGTTTTCAAAAGTATTATTGATAGTATTTTTCACATAATGAAAAATAATATATTATATTATTTGTGAAATACATTGAGCATCGATGATTCATGAATGGATTTCTTGTTATTCAATTCGGATTTATTTACATTGTTGATCACACATTTCATACACCACTATCAATTGCTGTATTGTATTGCCTAATACATCTTAGCTTGCATACAATAACAATTATTGAAAAATTGAAAAAAAAAAAATCCGCTCATTGACAATATCACAAATACTGAACAATAATAAATTTATTGTCAATTAAAATTGTTGTGATGTTTATTTTTGCATGTGCCAAAATGTTCAACTTTTCACTTTTTATTATTTTTTTTTTTTTCGTTTTATTAATTGAAATATTTAACCGTTATTACTCGATTTTTCACCCACTTTTTTATAATTCTTCAATTTACAATAAATCATTTGAAAAAAATATTTATAAGCAACCAGAAGAATCGGACGGCTGCAAGGATAAAATGTACGCAACATAAACATTTTCATTGGCTTTTAATATTTGTAATATTGATACTCCTCAGTAAAATTTTTTTTTTGTTTACAATTATTCAAATGTTCGAAAATTGAATGAGGGAAACCTTTATTTCATTATATAAATGTTTATGTGGAACCAATATAAATATAAATACAAATCAAATAATAATAATTATAATTATTATTATTATTATTATTATTATTATTATTAATGTTATCGCGTGTATGTGTGTGTGTGTGTTTTTTTTCTTTCAAATTGTTATAAAACATTTATTTATATATAAGACTAAGTGGACCAAAATTATTCTTTGTTTGTCACTATTTAGTTTAGTTTTTCTGTAAATTTTTCCAATAATACTTTTTTTTCTTGATACATTTTTTTGTCCCATATAGCAATATATTAATCTGCGAATAATCTTCGTATCATTTAAATATTAAAATTATTGGCCACATTTCCTCTAAATAAGCATACAAGTCATACTGTATTTTTCATCCATCTAATATTGTTTATTATTAATCTTGATATAATCGTGAATTTAATACTATTCAATATCAATATGTGAAAATAATGCCGAATAACGATTTTATAAAAATTTTCAAATTGTGTATGTGTATTCGCATAAAGCATTGAGCATAATTTAATTATAATAGGTAAATATATTTTACCTATATCATTTAATGTTCTAAAATATTTTCGGTTTATGGGCGAATGGTGGATGTAAATTGATTGAGTGCAATTATTGCATTCATAATGGCATATTATCTCTTTTATTCATAATTCCTTGTATTCTCATACCTTCTGATATATTATATTAATAATAATAATAATAATAATAATAATAATAATATATTTCTAAAGTGGCTTCCATGAAATATTGTTCAGGCCTTGGAAATATCGCTTCAAACTGCTGCCATCGGCCCAGGTGGAGTCAAGATACTCGTCGTCATTGTCTTGCTCAAGTTTCTAAAACAAAAAAAGTAAATAGAATGTAATTTCTGCCATTACACTTATCCTACTGACCTATATTATTAAAGTGATCGGAATATAACGTTTATAATTGTTGACATACATAACATATACAAGCGCACACTATATTATTCTATGACTGTACACGCTAATTTAAGTAAAACACGCTATCGATTATAAGAATTGATATGGTTATATAGCAATTGGAATGTAAAAAATATTGAAGACAACTATGAAATATATACACAGAAGTATATATCATAAATATATAATATTCATTTTTTTTTTTTTTTTTTCGTTTTTTTCCTTCAATCATTAAAAATGTGTAAAATTACAACGTTTATATTGTGTGTACGGTTTAAATGGATTGGTAAACTTTTACGCATGATTTTCATATGAATACAATAATATATTAAGAATTGTAATACAAATATAATTGTTATAAAATGTCTGTTGAATATAAATTGATAAAGTAAACTACATAAAACGATTATGAATGTATATATATATATATACATATATTTAAATGTAACTAACCGCTTTTAAATCGATCCGGGCTTGTCCTTGCCTGACTTTTACTACTATACATCCCGTGTATATATTGCAATATTCGCAAATACATTCTACTGAAATAAGTGCTTTTCATGTATAAAATAAAAATATAGATACCCCCTTCTCTCTCTCCCCCCCCCCTCCCTCCCTCCCCTTCAACACACTGTTTTCGTCACTAAATGCTCCTTACCTCTTTATTTTTCCATCAAGTATATAAATTATTTATACATTATTAACTAATTGAATTTTATCTATGAAACAAATTATAGCAATAGACTCGTGATCGCCATTCCATATTATACGAGTATTCATAGTGTATAGACAAATACATGTGGATATATAAATCTATACACAAACACAATATCATATTATTCATTTAAGCCCCCTCGATAATTTGTTTATTATATATTCAATTAAATACAAAGAACAATGGAATAAATCAAAGGAAACAAAACCTTGAATTTATTTGGAATACAGAATAAAAAATTTTTTAATTTTAAAAATAAAAAATATTTTTTTTTCTTTACTCCAATGTAAACCATTGTGGTATGACTACTAATCCTACGGCTTTGTGTGAAACGCTCAATATATTCGACCCGATATGTTCTCTCTTTACACTTTATTTATTCCGGGTGCAGTTCAATACATATGAACGCGCATAATTTGTCCTACGTCAATTTAAACTGTACCCACATATATATATATATATATATATCAAATATTGGTATAAATGTTAATTTAAATATGATTAAATTTGTACACTCTTTCCAAATATTATATTTACTGTAAATTAATAAATATTTATATATATATACCTGCATTATTATTATTATTATTATTATTATTATTATTATTATTATTATTATTATTATTATTATTGTTGTTGTTGTTGTCTTTGAACATGTATTCACGACAATTGCGACAATATGCTGCTTACCCCTGACCAGGAATAGAATTTGGTATTCCATCAAGACTTTCTCTGCTGATTTCATCTGCCATTGCAACTTTCAGTTGATGACCAAAACTAGCGAGATCCTCCCTAAAGGCTTCACTACCCGGTGTAATGGCGCCGCTCGTTAATGGAAGTGGTGTTGCATTACTGTCATCACCTTCTATACCATCGACCGCGTCATCATCATCATCATCATCATCATCATCCTTATCAACAAGCACTTCTTCTTCTTCTTCATTGTAAATTTTGAAATAAGCAACGGTAAGATATATCACCGATATAATAAAAGATGGTATTGGTATTGCCATCGCATATACCAGATTCATGTAAACCTGAGAATTAACCGATCAATGTTCTAATTTACTTTTTTTAATTTTCTTCAAAAACCATTTTGTTTTTACGTCATCGCATTGAGTTTATAAAATATCATTATCTCTCATGTATGAAAAAAAATTTTAAAGAAAAAAAAAAAAGAAAAGTATTTTCCTCAATATAATGAATTTAATTCATTGACATTGTACTCAATGCCGATAACGTAATTAAATTAATAAATATATATGATTTTTCTATTTCAGATTCAGATTAAGATAAAATATTATAAGATATTTCAGAGACCTGCCACATGTCGAGATCACTCATGACAATACTGGGGTCTATTTTTGAATAATAACAGCTAAAATTGTGTCCTATTGATGCAAATTGCCGATAAAAAATACTGCAATTCAACATTGGAGGGTATCCACAGCCTTTAACGTTGGGAAATAATTTTGCACCAGTAAAGTACCATTCGGAGTCGTTACCCATCAGACCTGAGAAATGTTTTTATTCAATTTATTCAAATATAAATTCATCACAATTTTTTTTTTTTCTTATTTATATTTATAATTGATATATTTAGTTTTTATTATATTCTTTTTTTATTAATTAAATAATTTATTCATCCTATTTATTTTACCTACTTATTTATAAATATATTATTAATATTGTTGATGTTGTTTTTTTTTTTTTTTTTTTTTTTTTTTTTTTTTCGTTTCTTCAAGTTAATAAAAAATATATCTTCAGACGGTAATATACCTGTAGCAAAAGGTTTTGGTAATCCTAAATCATCATCCTCATTGAATTCATCATCAATATCTTCAATGTAATTATTATAATCTCTCGATGATCGTTCATATCTAAAGTTGACACCGGCCTCGTCATCCTCAACACCTCCTTCAGTCTTTCCTTCTCTTGTTGGCTCGTCCAAGTCCGTATTATTCACTGGTAGTTTATAATTAACGCGTATTTGTGTGCAATCATATAGTTCCTTTGTACAACCTTCTCTACATGAGGTCCAAGAACAGTTACTAGCACCTGGACTCATCATGAATGTCAACATTGACCAACATGAAAATATTTGTTTCATTGTGTTGTTTTTTTTTTTTTTTTTTTTTCTTTATTTTCTTCATGTGTCATTGATATAATATTTACTCATGCGGAATATAATTCACAACCACATAACATTCACAATCCATATAAACATACATATTCAATAATAATCACGTGTAAACACCTAATTTTTCAATGAATCAATATACAAAACAATAGGGGCAACAAGTGAAGAAGAAAAATTCAAAAAAGCTCATAGAGTGTTATGCAAAAAATATATTAGTATAAATATAGAATTTATTTACAGCAAAATAAATAACAAAATAGAAAAAAATTAAAAATATGAAAAAATATATATTTTCAGTTTATTACATTATTTATTGATAATACAAAAAAAATATATTTATTGTTGGATAAAAAACATAAGAGATAGTACATTCAATGAGAATTTAATGAGAAATCTTTTAAATTCATTCATTCATCCAACATAAATATTATATAAAATGAGAATAATTTATGGGTAACGAGATTATATTAAGGATATAGTATAAACGTCAATATACTCTATTGAATAATACAATATAAATTTGTATATACAGAATATGTGTATAATGTAATTGTGGCATGCATACAATTACTAATATAGGTGTTAACACGAAAAATAATGCAGCAATGTTGTGTGTATATTTATTATATTATTCATGCCTAAATAAAATTGTGAAGAAGCAATCAAGCGATATACACGAGATAATAATTCTACTCTCATGTGACACGCACAATAACTATGTATACATGAGATGTATCTCGTTTTTTTTTTTTTTTTTTTTTATAATCTATTTGTAATTATTATTTATATTATTATCGTTATTTCGAGAAAAAAATTTCAGAAGATTGTTCACCTCTTCTGGATTCAACGTCGATGGTAATACATTCCGCTGGACGTGTATCAAAATCCATAAAAATAGTAGTAAAAGCGGGGTCGATAACAAAAGGGACCAAGAAGAGAAAGGCGAAGAGACTGAAGGTGCCAAGGAGGATGAAGAACGCGGTTGTATAAAACAGTAATTTTTGTAGAAATGTCTGAGTTTCTTTTTCATCCGCCATACTAGTAAACGTGGGTAGTGCTGATTGCGCTGGAGAATGTTAGAGCTCATGTGTCTTCAAATATCCAAAGTCCAAGAGATAATTAATCTGTGAATTGTTTTTATTCACATATAAAATAATTACGCATGTATCTTTATCTATTAGCACCTCAAAAATAAAGTATATCATAGCCTAAGCAAAAAGCATATACCATAGAATCCAATCTTTTTTACATTGAGGTGCTAATATATATTAAAATATTCTGCATTATTCAGATATAATCTCATTCAATGGATATAATGCTTGTATTATCCCACTAATTTATAAATATACATTTGTAGTCACCCCTCCTCTCTCTCTCTCTCTCTCTCTACCCCCCCCCCTCCCCCCTCCTCTTTTTATCTTCTTCTCTCGCTTTCTTTTTCTTTCCCTACTCCCATCCACCCCATCCCATATCCCGTTCTGTCCTATTATTTCCTTGTAATTCGGATTTGATAATATCAAAATATTGACACGAAAAAAACTAAAAGTCAATGACAAAAAATAAAATGCAATAAAAAAATATATAATCAATTAATCCCATAAGCTAAAGTATTATGATGATGTTATTTGTATTATAAACAGTAACATATAAGAGATAGTATGTAAATGGAAAAATCATCTGATAAATACTGGATTCATTTAATTGCACGTTATAAATTATTATATTGAATATAACAAAGAAAAATGATACGTCTTCTTCTTCTTCTTCTTCTTTTTCAACTTATTTGTGATATAAATTATTTCTGTATATACATATATATATTTATTAATATTATATAGATATATATACAAAATACTCCACATAATGATAAAAAATGATAGTTGTACAACTCGCCCTTTTCCTATGTTTCTGCATCATAATATCTCTTACTTATTATTATTATAATTATTTATTTTTTTTTTCCTCCTGTTTATCCTTTTTCTTCCTTATATTCTGCTTGTTCTTCAAAGCTACTTGTTTTATTATTCGTTTGCTTCTCCTTGTACTTTAATATGCATCCTTCACTTTATACACATATATTTATATACACATATACAATATTCCACTACTTGTAAAAATAACACAAGTCTCACTAACCCACCGCCCTAAGCTCCATTATCTGACACTATTCATTATAAACATTTGCCCGACAGGTGATTATCCAAATACGTATTGTAGAAAAGTATAGTTGTACACAACTACTGCTGTTATCTTGTCATCGATCTCCACCACCTGTCCTCACAATCCTTCCCACTATAACCTCACATAATAATCATATAATCTTATAAATTCATTTCCCATCTATACTTTTAATTGACAATTTGAAAAAAATTTGTATTTCTATATTTTCCCGTATAATTTGCCACGTATAATTATCGTAATAATTTTTTTTTTTTCAATTAGTAGTAATAATAATCTCCGCTGCTGCTACTACTACTACTACTACTATAATGACAGTCAGTTTTTTTTTATATCACAATGGTTATTGGTACTGTTGAAACCGATTATAATCACTGACTAGTTTACACAATGTATTTCTGGTGACGGCGATGGGTGCCGGGGTACTGCAGTCACGATGATAGCTTTTGGACGAGCTTATTTTTCCAAGCGACAACGGCGCCCCCGCGGGATCTGATAGCACCGACCATGGTGAGACTAACTTCCAGGTCTTCCTGCATGTACAAGGCAAGATATTCGAGCGATGCGCGAATGAGAGTAAAAAAAAGTGACGTGTTTAAATATATATCTAGTTGACATTGGTTAATTCATTCAATGTAATTCTATATTATTTTCGAGAAAAAAAAAAAAAAATAATAATAATAAATAATAAATAATAATAATAATAATAATAATAATAATAATAATTTAAAATATTCAATTATTAGCTTATAATATATATGGGGAAAAAAAAAAATTTTTTTATTATTATTTATTAATTTTATCATCTCATGTTTTTAAATGACTAAAAATTCATTATTGAAAACTACTAAAAATGAAAAAGGTTCACACGAATTTTCACACAAAGTGTTATTCTATACAAGAGATGTTCATTATTGCCACTTGTCGTCATAATAAACTCTTCTTATCCCTATGTTGAGGGTATTCAAAGTCAAGAAGACTTTGATAGTATTTAAGATGAAATAGCAGCGATAAATTGGACGAGAACATTTTTTTTCGTCTTTTTTTTTCATTCATTTTATATTTTAAAATTGAATTTAATCGAAGATTAATTAATTAATAGGCACAATAATTTACGTGTTTTGCTAAATTCTCATAATAATATGAATTCATATGTGTAAAAATGAATTATATTTCATATAAATTTCAACTTTAATATTTACAGTAGGGAAAAACCCAATTACTTCAGACATAACTAACACTACCATTATTTCGGTTTGTTTTTTGTTTTTTGTTTTTTGTTTTTTTTTTTCTCAACAATCAAAATTTACATTGCACATGAATATAATTATTATATATAATCGGGACTATCAAATAATTAATATTATAAAAAATAAACTTTTATGATGAAAAGTCCTCAAATGTTACATTGTTGGTGATATTGATTAAGTAGTTTAATACGGTAAATTCTAGACGGCGCTTTATTCAATTTTCCATCTATCAGCGCCATATTTGTTTTTCACCGTAAAAGCTCTTGGTCCGCAGAAAGTCATATTTTCATTAATAAACGTGTCCGTTAATTATTATCAATTGCGTGAGTATCTTGAAACATATACTATTTTGATTTGCTACAGTGATATTGATTCTTTTTATTCAATGATTATCAATATATATTTTATATTTCTCAAGTGCATGTAGGCGCATTGAAAGTTTACTCAAGCCCTACTGTGCACGTCAACAAATTTTTTTAAACGCTTATAATAGTATTGCTTAATGATGCATAATATATACTATGATTCATTCAAGATTATATGCACGATATAGTTATAAATCATTCATATATTCTCGTTTAAAAATGTTGAAGCATACTAAAATACGAAATGCTAATATAAATAAATATATATATACATGTGTGTGTATGTGTGTGTGTGTGTAGATATCGATTGCATCTACTCGTTCATTGTTGACCACGTGGCTTCATATTATTATTCAAAAGCTCGTATTATAAAAAACAAAAAAATCGACAATAATGCGCTCAATCAAATTTATAAACTAGAGTAAATGACGGCATCAATATATATATCGTTCTTAATCATTATATTCGAAAAAGAATTTTAATTTCAGAATAAATATTAATTGTTTCAAATACCTTTTTATCATTACAAATAATTTCAATAATAGTGTTCGTTTCGCAAGGCACAATTATATTTTTATTTTGAATACCAAATATCAAGAAGATTAATGCATAAGTACAATCATAATTATATTTCAAGTATTTGAAATGAAATTTTCGTAATTTTTATCCACGATAGTTATTATTATTATTATTATTTAGGTATTGATATATGTAATTATATATATATATATGTTTATAAAATTATACACATTTGCGACGTCATTGCGACATGACCTAATAATAAATAAATATATATATATAACGAACCACATGTGCGCGCAACTTCACTTATTGATCTTTCAATCCCCTCTATTTCTCGGTTAGCATGTCTATTTTATTTTCCAACTTTTCATAGCCTTCCTCTGACAACCAAATTGCATCAGTAGCTGCTGGCGCACGCATTCACAGGTCAATTTATCGTTCATACAGTTCGCGTTTGCGCAACAAAAGAAAATGAAAAATTTGCTTCAATTCTGCGGCAAAAACGTTCGTGATACGGTTATCGCTCAAGCTTTTTTATGTAAACTCAATCAATACGAATTATTATTTCTATATTTTATTAAAAATTCAATTTCAATATTAATAAAATATTAATATAAAATTAAAGATTTAATAAAAATATGAATTGAAATAATGGAATAAATCATAATTATAATAACATTAAATATATATACAGCAGTATAATACAGTATTTGAATCTAAAAAAAAAAAACCATATATATATATATATATATATATATATATATATTCTTAATTGGAATATTAAATTGTAAAGTGATTAAATTTTGGGCATTATTATGCCGAAGCCAGTGCCAATAGAGGATCTTGTAATACCACCACAAGATGGTAGAATATGCGGAACCATATGTATTTGTCAAATGACAGCTGTATTGTCATCTGTGGCATTGGTATATTTAACAGTGGCAATTTATATGCCAAGTACACGTGCATTTGCTTCAGGTATAACTCCAGTACCAGTTATGTGTACAACAATACGCACTGTAAACGCTGATAATTGTGATTGGGGAAGTTGTGGCGAGTGGTGTTTATCAAAAACATCGGGACCATGTGCCCAAATACATGTTAATTTACGCAAAAATGGTTCCACAATCATGCTTGCAAATTGTACAAATACAACGAATAAAACTTGCTATGGTATTGATCAAGAGAATGCTAAAAAATCAAAGTGTATTGCTGATGAGTGTCGTAATTTAACTGGTACATTCAATTGTAGCGCAGGTGTTTGTATTAATATAACCGATGCATTTGAATGTAATTTTAGGGACACTGATCCACCATTAAAGTGCTCTGGTAGACGAGGTAAAATTACGTGTATTGCTATTGATGGGCTATTTAATTGTAATCGTGGTACCTGTGAACGTATACGTACACCCTATAATTGCGATCGCCGTTGTGTTGACATACCAACGAGAAATAAAAATGTTATATTATTAAGTGGTGATAAAGTTTATTTGAGTCAGTGTGAAAAGGCAATTGATGTTTATACTAATAAAGAAATATGGAATGAAAATCGTGGTGATGTTATGATGGCATCGTGCTATGGTATTTATAATTCAAGTTTAGGAGTTGAAGCAGTTGATTGTATCAATGGTTCAGTATTAGAAAAAGACATGTTAACCGATCTTACGAATTTTACTTATTTATCGTATTTAAATTTGTATGCAACAAAACCACTTGATACAAATGGTGAAATAACACCACCAGAACAAGATTTAATTATTGCAAATGAAAGCCGTTTATTAATAAATCTTGAGGGTTGTGTTAATACATTACGCGATGAATGTAAAGAATTTCTTCATGTTTACGGCAAAGATGGATCTGATCACAATGCACGCGCAAGATTTCCATGTTTCTATGCGAAAGATAAAACAGAAGTGGTTGTCTCAAGATTTGATCTTAATGATACGTGGCAGCAATTTCTTATTGCATCGATATTACCAAGTGTATTATTTATCGTTAGCTGTTTGACATTAATTCTTTGTCAACGTACTGTAATTGTTGGTGATGACGCTAAAATGAGATTCAAAGGACCTAGTGCATTGACTGAAGTTCATAAGAGTATGTCGGGAAATTTGGGAGATGCAGGTGGAGGGGATTCCGTTATGGCTCTATGAGATCCGTCACGTAAGCGCGAGTGATTTTTTTTTTTTTTTTTTTTTTTTTTTTTTTTTTCATTTTATACATCGCGTAAATGTCTTTCATTTTTAATATATACAAAAATTTAAAATTATTGACAATTAAATTTATATTTAATATTTAATATTTATAATTATGATAAAATTTATATAAATTTATATTTTTATATTTTTGTTACAGGCATTCCCCTCCTGGAGGAGAGCCCGGCTCGCCAATCGATATTCTCCCTACGCGGACACCACTGAAAGCGTACAATAGGGCAGGAGTGGAATAAGAAAAGGTGGGAGAGGGGAACGCGTGAAATAAAAGTTATGATCTTTAATAAACAAAATAATAAGCAAAATTCATTTCTGAAAATAAAACATATAAATTATACGTAGATCTATTCAACATAAGCATAAATGAAAAAAATATATATATATAAATGAATCAATGAATTAAATGAAAGAAATGAAAAATCAAAAATCAAATTGGAAAATGAGACAAATTGAAATAAAATAAAAAAAGAAAAACTAATTTTTTCTACGCGCATTGTCTGTATATTAAAAGGAAAATTAAAAATATATCAATGAAACTAATGAAATAAATCAGCTGAATGCTTTTTGGAAAAAAAGAAAATATTGATTAATTATAGAAAATTAATTGAGACATAAGCAGCACGTGTTCATGGGTTAAAAGAGATAAACTATAAAATAAATGTGGGAGATAATTGACGTTAACCGGGATAATCCCCAAAAAATAATGTACGAGAGTTTGCAGTAGTCATACAATTACCTTGATATGCAGCAAATAAAACGGAAAAATGTAAAAAAATGAAACAACAACAACAACAACAACAACAACAACAGCATCAACAACTACAACAACAACAACAGCGACGACGACGACGACGACGACGACGACGACAACAACAGCAATAATAATAATAATAATAATTCCTCCACTATTACTAATAATATTGATAATAAAGCAAAGCTCTATGTAACAGTATATACTATTAGTTGAGACAATTTTTATATCAATTACAAATTTCAACTATAACTTCAAATGAACAAACATACGCACAGAAATTAAATTCCAACACTCAACTTATTCACGGCACTAATGTATTACACTACAGTAAATCAGTTCTACAATCATAAAAATTCATTGTGTACATATAAATAGAGGGGAAAGGAAAAAAAAAAAATAATAATAATAATAATAATAATAATAAAATAACGTCCCAAAATGGCAATTATATAAAATGATTGTGCTGTCAATTCATAAAATCTAGCCTTTATTGTTTTTCACCTCATACAAATAGCTTTAATACTACAATAATAAAAAATTGAGATTACAATTAGAAATAAAATTAGTGATCTTGAGACAGAACGAAAATCCCATGATTTTCGGAAAATTTGCAATTTGCAATTCAAAGTGTAAACCTATAGATACATTCATTGCGAATCTTGGAATCATTGAGATTCCAATTTTGAATTGAGTGTTCATTCTGAAAATTTTATGGCAATTATGGGTGTCCAAGACGAAGACACAAAATCAAGCATTGCTGCCAGTGACATTAGTAATATACAACCAATACCAATTATTCAAGTTACGACATTTTTAGAAAAGGCAAAATTTTATACGTCACTGTGTCTCGGTACCACAGCCATATTAGCTGTCTTTGGATTTCTTTTTCTCATTCCTTTTGTTGTGGAGCCAGCTATTACAACAATACTTGCGGATTTTTCACCTCATGCAGTTGCTTGTATTGCCACAGAACACATTTATGCCGAGGGTTTGAAAAATTGCTCATGGGCAAGTTGTCGAGAAGGTAAAATATTTTAATTAATTAATAAAATCATGAATAGTATTGATAATGGTAATAGTAATAGTAGTTATGGTCATTGTACATTCATTATTTAAAAAAAATTTTATTTCAAAATGTTATATTTTCAGGATGTACCAGCGCAGCTACTAGATGCCATCAAATTAGGGTTAATTATTCAAAATTACCATATGAAAAATTCATTTCAAAAGCTCTAGGTGTCATACCCTGGGATGTGGCTGACACGAAATTTTATATTAACACTGAGGGATGTGGCTATCCACCAAGAGTTAATTGTTCAGAGTTTTCTAAGGAATTTGGATATGGAAATGTGGGAAAAATATTTCCTTGCTATTATAGTCGCACATATCCACAAACGGTAGTTTCCAGGTAAGAGAGAGAAAAAAAAAAAAAAAAAAAAATTGTACCATAGATATTCAACATTTTTTTATTTGTTTAAATATTCAACTATTATATTATACACTGTCATATAATAGATATATATTTCTAATTAATTTTTGGATAATACAATCAGATATTCTTGGGATGAAAATTTGAGAAATCTAGTACTTGCGTTAGTGACACCAATCATTCTATTCGTCATGTCTCTTGCCATACTATGTTATTGGTATTGTCCACCAATGGGAAAGAATTGTAGTGGTCCAGGGAGAAATTTTATTGACAAATATACGCGAAAAGAAGAGTGAGTAGTTAATAAATAAATATGTATATGTAATTATGAATATAATAAATATTTTACTAATTCCTTCCAATATCTTTATATGTGAAAAAAAAAATTAATAATAATAATAATAATAATAATAATAATAAATTAGTTGATTATTTTGAAAAAAAAAAGATTTTATCGTAAGATTTGATTTTCACGATTGAATCATTGAAAATTAATTATTTACTTCATGATATCAGTTTAATCTATATTTATAAAAACCAATTTGAAATTTAATTGAAATATTTTACATTATTTATTTTTTTTTGCTTCTTCTTCTTCTTTATCATTTCAGTATTCTCGCAGAAGATGAATTTGAGGATGATGAAGAGGAATATTGATTGCTACCACGGGCTCACTTCCACGAACAGGAGTGACGCCAAAAAATTTATCATGATCTTTGTAGATTTATTTTACAAAAACATTATATTTATAATATGAGTATCTATAGCTCATATTAAATAAATATAAACCACAGTAATTAGTGATTATAAACCATCAAGCAATCACAGTTTAAGCGAAGAAGACATTGTTTTTTTTCTTTCATCTATTTTAAAAATATGTGCCAGAGCAAAATTTATATTCAGTGTGAATGTTATCTTGTTCATATAATATTTTTAAATGATTTTTTTATCAAAATAAAATTATATAAAATTGCTTTTTGCGAATATATATGTAATTAACAGTGATAAAATTGTACTTATTATCGTAATAATATCGTACTATTCATTGATTCAATTTGAAAATTCAATGCTTTCTCAACATGATCTTATGATAAATAGCACAATCATATTATGATCAAATAAAATGATGAATATTTTTAAGCCTATGTAATTCTCAGGTGATAAGTGGAAGATAATCTTTTAAATTCACAAAATTCGACTTTTTAAATTTGAGTTTTGAAAATAAGCACTTGGAAAAAACTCTAATAATTTCAATTATGAAAGAGAAACAATTTCTTTTTTCTCTTCTTCTTCTTCTTCATCTTATAATAATCAGGAAACTCTTTTCTAATCATTGTACGAGGTAAAAAAAAAAAAAAATAAATAAATAAAATAAATTGTTTGAATGTAAATATAAATTAATAAATTATCAACGCTACATCATATGATATAGTAATGCTGTTATAATTTTTTAAACATAATTTAATCACTCGCAATAGATGTACAAGCTCAATCATTTGATATGGACGGTGAAAAAAAATAAATAAATGTTCGATTTATAAAAATTAAAATAATAATAATGATAATAAACATTGGTATATATAATAATTTTTATTTTCAATATTGTTTTTATTATATTATTATTATAATAAGATTATTATTTATTTCAAAATTTTCCTTTTTGCCCCTTTCATTTTTATCGGCTTCTAATATATTATCACATCATTCTCAATCATCTACTGTGATAATGCACAAATAAATAAATAATAAATATTATTTAATAATTGATGATTGTGTAATTGACATTTTAATATGTCAATCACTCAAGTACATTTGACATTTTTATATCATAAACCTTGTGTGTATTCTAAATATATACCATATATAAATATACTATTTATATCTATGGATATTTTATATTGCAAAGAGTGTATATAACCGGCGTGTATATACTAAAATATAAAGCGCAAGCGCGCAACCACAAGGGTGATGGTTATGCTCCGGCGCGATAGCACCACCCTCTTTATACATATTTATCCAATACCAGTATATACATAATTACGTCAAGGATATCCCTGAACATTACCTTATTTTCAAATAGCTGACAGTCGTGAAAAGTATACGGTTACCAATACCACGACAATTTTTAATATATTAAACTAAAATTACGAAAGTAAAATTGCAATAAAAAAAAATACCATAATAATTCATTGTAGTATGGTATGAATGCAAAGAATGGATGGTAATGAGATACATATCAAGTGCAACCGTGTATATTTATAACAAATTTATGAACAAATAAAATATATTAATAAATAAAATTTTTACTGTGAGTTACACAACAAAAAAATATTTAAAATAATAATAATAATAATAATAATAATAATAATAATAAAGAACAATTGAATATTTAACTGTAAAAAATTATTATTTTATATCCGTCAAATCTGTACAAACGTAGGGGAATACAATTTTAATACCTCAATTCAAGATAATAAGATCGTACAAATAAAAATAAGGTCAATTGTATTGGCTAAATATTACGTCACATCTACAATGAACTGAATATACAAATATTGATGGTAATTGAGAAACAAAAAATAAAAAAATTTGCCTTACAATCAATTATTTTATATCAACAACTAGAATTAAGGAAAGAAAAAAAAAAAAAAAATTATTGTTGTAAAATTTTTCTGACTCAACGATAATGGTACGAAAATATAAATCACGATTAATTCCTGAACAAGATCGTCGAATATGTGGCAGTATTTGTTTCTGTCAATTTACAATTGTCGTTAGTTGCGTTGCTCTGGTATATTTGAGCGTAGCAATTTACATGCCATCACATAGGTAATTAACATATTTTCACTTATTTATTTATTTATTTATTTATACCAATTTTTTTATTTTTTATTTTTTATTATCAAATAAATTGTATAATTAAAAAAATTTATTCATTAATTTATTCATGTCTTTATTGTATAAACACGTGTATTAATTAGTTTAATATTTATTTTATAATTAAATTTTTTTTCTATTAACAAAATAAAAAGTAAAAATTTCATACGCAGAGCATTCAACGCAGGTATCGATCCGGAACCCGTTATGTGTCAAACTACTAATGCTACCCTGGTAAATTATTGTGCTTGGGCCAGTTGTGGCGAATGGTGTTTAACGAAGACAACAGGTTTTTGTCCACAAATTCATGCAACTGTAAGACGTAATGGAACTGATCTAATTCTACAAAATTGCACTAAATTATCAAGCATCTCGTGTCCACAGGTAAGTAAATCTGTAAATTTTTTGTTGACTCTAATATTATTGTGTAAAATAAATATATTCACGTTATATTATATATGACATGGAAAATTATTATATACATCTTGAATTATCATCATCAAAGAAAAACTATAACATAAAAATCCTATAGAAATACAATATTTTTATTGATGAATTTTTCATTATTCATTAATTTGTATATACTTGAATGAATATATTTTAATATATTTTCTTCTATTTACAGGTGAATTCTCAAATTTTAAAACGTTACAATTGTAATAATGGAAGTGCATGTGGTACATTGACGGGTGTATTTAACTGCAGTCTGGGTCACTGTGCAAATATAAGTGAATTGATGCAATGTCATTATAAAGCAGATGGAATCATTATTGATAGCGAAAAAGATAATATGAAGTTAAATGGTTTTTTCAGTTGTCAAAATTCACGATGCATAAAAATAAAACATCCATTTTCTTGCGATCGTTATTGTCCAAAAATTAGCACGACCAACATAAATATTTTTCTTTTGCAAGATGATAATATTCATGTGGCTAGATGTTCAAGTGCTATGGCACTTAATCGAGCAAATGGAAATCTAATTGGAACACGACATAATGATAATCCAGTAAAGATTTGGGATCAAAATGATAGTATTGCACTAATTGCCAGTTGCTTTGCCGTTTTCAAATACGGAAATATCATCAGGTAAAAATTATGAATATTATTGACTAATAATAAATTACTAACAATATATATATATATATATATATTAAATTGAATGTGATAATAATAAAAGTTTTATTTATGGTAGAGTAAAAATTAACTCTACATTATTATTATTATTAGTATAAATACCACTTTTTGTAGGACAGAAGATTGTCTGAATGGTACATTTATTGAACAAACTGCAATCCCACTGCCGTTCATAAATTTAACAACATTTTTGAATATATATGAAAAAACGCTTGTGAATCCAATAGATTCAACAAATAAATATTTACCAGCGCAACATTCATTAATAATATATAATAGCTCACGACTTTATATCAATCTTGAGGGATGTGTAAATACACTCAAAGGTGAGTGTCGGGATTTTTTGCAGACACACGGTCGTGATGGCGATAATCAAACAGCCCAGAGTCGATATCCATGTTTTTACAATAAGGTAAGATTTCATAATTGTATAAACTATTACCTTCATTATCATTATTATTATTATTATTATTATTATTATTATTATTGGTATTATTTTTTTTTTACAAAAATTTATTGGTAAAAACATTCATTTCATCATATTCACATGAAAATAATGTGAAATATATATTCAAATTATTAAATTGAAAAAAATAAAAATAATAATTAAATCAAGTAATTTTTTTATAATAATTTTGTAGAGACAATATAAAAAAAATATTTCTTCATCTTTCAGAATGATTCTTTTTTTGTGGTAGCACGATTTGACTTGAAGAGAACACGTGTAGAATTATTAATTGCCATAATCGTACCTGTAGTATTATTTGTCATAAGTCTAACAACCCTTGTCATTATAACACGATCCGTTCAGGTCGGTGATGATGCGAAAATGCGCTGCAAATATTGTACTGATACGCAAATACGCGAAAGTGAAAATGAGGGACTTGTTGAGGCATGTAATTTATCAACTACACAAAATACTGGTAACGACAATGAAATTCAAAGTGTTACATTATAGCAAATAATAACAAACATCAAAAACTTAATCAACAAATATGAAAAATTGCTATTAATCACTACAAACATAGTTGACGATTCATTTTAAACATCATTTTATAATAATAATAATTATTATTATTATTATTATTATTATTATTATTATTATTATTATTATTATTATTAGATGTGCTCGAGTACCCGAAACGATATACCCGAGAAAATTCATTTATTCTTAAAAACTTTTCAACTAACACGTTTTTTTATTAAACATTACTGATATAATTATCAAAATTCTATAATAAAATTTTTTAGTATTGTCTTCCTTTACAGAATATGCAATTCATAATGAAAAATTATTAATCAACTCAGCAAAAAATAAACGAAATAAAAAAATATATAATAATAATAATAAATAAATAAATAAATAAATAAATAAATGAATAAATGAATAACAATCAAATTAATCATTCAACGTACAATATAGAACGATAAATTATAAGGGGGCCAAAGTATTTTTTTATTTTAATATATTTACGAAACCACTGTATGCCTTCAAGTGAATGTAATGAAAAGTACTATATTTGAAATTTTAATCCGCAAAAAAATTTAATAAATAAATATTTACAACATTTTATACTATAGCGTTGATTTAAAAAAAATGATTTGTTTATATTCACAACTTTTTTTTGTTTATTTAATTAATAAGCATATAGACATTAAAGAAAAACACAGTTAATTAATTTGCTTGATGACATGAGCACGTATATATGAAAAACAGCACAAAGTTTCATCACTACTTTATACTTAATTTGTGAGAAGAAAAAAAATAAAAAAAAAAAGAAAAAAAAAAAACTAAAGTATTGATGTACGTTATAAGGTGCAATTAAAATGTGAATTCATAATAAATTTCAATAATAGCACCGGAATAAAAAAATTATCAATATTAAAACTATTATATTAATTCATTAATTATCAATATAAAATCCATGCTATTAATGGATAAAAATCTTAATTAATAATTAATTTAAGATATATCAACTATCAAATAAATATAACGAACAGTGATTCCACGAAATGTTTATAAAATCTATTATTTCAAATATATAAAAATGAGGACAGGTACAAAACAATCAATATATTTATACTGTGGTATTTTACTTTCTTGTTGTATTATTACTGAAGATAAAATGACACGAAATAATTTTTTTTTTTTTTTTTCCATTCATTTTCCTTTCTCCTTTCAAACAATACTGCTACGAAAATGACGAATTCGCAGTTGATAAAAAAAAAAAAACTTATCAAAACATCTTGTTCAATTATTTCCTCCAATAAAAAAAGAAAATAATAATAATAATAATAATAAATCGATATTGAATTTACACACTTACCTTCAACTCTTCCTCTCGACGATACGTATATAGCATCAATTGTTTACGATCATTTTCAGACATCAATGGTTCACGTGCTGGACGACCCGATCCGCGTTTTTGAAGTTTCACCACCACTTTTGTCTTTTCATTTGCTCCAAAATAATCCTTGAGCTTTTTTTCATCTGCCATTTCTTTTCCCGAAAACCATAATTGTGATATTGTTGAATCCATTATCTGTTAAAGAGAAAAAATAAAAAAATAAATTAATAAAACGATGATACTATATTTATGGTTTTACGTAGTGTAGTTGGATAAAAGAGTATTAAAAATACCTCCAATGACGCTTGGGTCCCTATCAAATTCTCAGTATTTTCAAACTCCTGATGAATTACATCGTGTGGTGGCAAACCCATTGGATAAACAATCATTACAGCTCCACGAAGTATACCAAAAGCTTCTTGTACAATTTTTAATGTGACTAATTTATCTTGATAAACTAATTTCTATAAAATATTAATGGAATAAAATTCATTAATTTTTCCTATATATCCACATATAATGTCAATACATTTGAAGCTTTATCAAAAATTTATATTATTTAATTTACTTTAGACGTCATTGTACGAGCCATCTCGATGGATTTTCTTAAAATCTCTTGCATTTTTCTATTTGGTTGACGACCATTTCTTCTACCTGTTGAGTGAAAAAATAAAAAATGTTAAAAACGACTAAAATATCTTTATATATAATGATTTTTTTCAATATGATTTACCTATAACGTCTTTATTAAATGTCCATCCATTTGATGGAACACATTTTTCACTCCACTCGTCTTTAATATTCAATTCTTTTACTTGATCCTCCGTCAATCCCATCATATTTTCCGGTAGCATTGTACCATATTCAGCTAATCCTTCAATTTCTATATTGATTTTTACAAGAATAAAATTGAATAAAATTATCATAATCAAATATAATTTATCAAATAATATTGTTTTATTTAATGTACCATAACAAATACGAGATATTTTCAATCGACCATTATAAATAAGGGTGATATCATTCACCACATCCTTAACAAATGATTCAGCGGTTGCGTCAAATAAAAATTGACTTTCATCACCTTTTTTAACGTGTAAACGCACCATAATATATTTATAAAGTTTTTATTGATATATGAAAATGAATGTACGGAGATATATTAATATCGAAAAAAGAATAGTAATATATAACAAACTATTAATGACTGTAACTATGCAAGTGGTTTCCCTAACAACTGAATTTCAATATTGATTTAATAACACAATGGAATTCACCTATATCCACATGGACCAATAATATATATATGAAAACAAAAAAAAAACAAAAAATGAAAAACAATCTTACTAATGGCATTTGATCAAAATGATTTTATATGTATTTTTATTTATTTATTTTTTTATATTATAAATACTCACCACAGTAATGTCTAAGTGTCATGTACATAATTTAATGAGAAAAAAAAAAGACATTTAATAATGTTCCCAATCTCTTTGTCCACTCATCCCGTCACAATTCCAATTGCACTTTACAATTCATTCTTTTTTTCTTTTTTTTTTCATTCATCTGTTCTTACATCTATTTTCATTTGAAACATTTCGAGACACAAAAATTTATATATGTACATATTATTATTATTACTATTATTATTATTATTATTATTATTATTATTATTATTATTATTATTATTGTTGTTGTTGTTGTTTTTTTTTTATTTAAAAATAATATTCATCATTTAATTATGTTGTCTTCTTTTTTAATTCAAAAATATATATTTTAATGGCGAACATAACAAAATGGTATCTATACATTTATATTTTTTCAAACCATTATCTATACAATTATATTTTTTTATTAACAAATAATTATAAGTGACTAGTATTAAATTGAGATACATATATAAATATTTGTTTTGTTTGTTTTTTTTCTTTTTTTTTTTTTTTTTTTTTTTTTTTTCTATCATAACAATTATGCTTAATGACATAAACTATTTATATTTTTATGTCTTTTTCCAGGTACCTCGAAATTCATCAACGATATTTTGAATAAAAAATCGTTGGAAGAAAACAAAAAAAAATTAATTAACTTGATATTGGCTCAAAAAACAGAATTCATAATTTCGCTGCATTACATCATCAAGTGTGTACTCTTTAATTCAATATACGTGCGATGACTGGCCCATTCAAAAGTTTTATGCCCACTTGAAAAAAAAAAAATTCTAAAAATTACGTATATATAGACCAGGCTAAATAGTGAACCATCTATAACTTTATTTCAGATAGAAACATGGTTTCAGTGAAAAGTCTCCAGAGTAGTGCGAAAATCTTTGAAAAATTAAGATCCCACAATATATCATCGACTTTGAATATACATTATAAATTAATATTCACACTTTATAATTATGTATAATTTTTTATAAAAAAAAAAAAAAAAAAAAAAAAAAAATGTTAATATTTGGTACAGACAATTTATATAAAAAAAAATTATATTGTTTATCTCATGACTCCAGATTTGTATTTCTCGTCTTTTTTTTTTTTTTTTTCATCACAATCTTTCAATTTTCTTTCCACAATTGAAATTCTTGCTATTGGTATATATTCATCCTGTGAGCATTAAAAATTCACTGGCAAACAGTAATACGGTTGGTAACTGAAAGCAACTTCATATTATACACCTATATATTTTATATATTTATATGACCAATAAATTTTTTATTAAGAAAAAAAATGCATTCATCACACTAATTTTCATTTACTTCTCTTCTAATCCTAATGTAATGGTTAATAAATCTATATAAAAAATTCGGCGAATGATTTGACATTAATTCTTGATTAGAATTGAAAATTCGAAATACGTTAAATAACGCACACATAGTACGGAAATTTTATCTCAAACTTTGCTTTCAGGACCATCCGTCATGTGTTTGAAAGAATTTCGAATTTTACTCAAGTGCAATGCCGCAATGTGTCCATAACTTTTATTATACCATTCAGGCGTTCGTCCCTTGGTATCAACACGTGACAAATGCATAATGCGTGATTTACCGCTGCCACATTTTTCAATTAAATAACGGGACGCTAATACAATACCACGGGTACCACCTAACATTACAGGTGCGTCTGGATGTTCAACCGATGTTTCAACAATAACACAAGCATCTTTTGGTAGATCAGTGCGCCATGATCTCAAAATACAATAATCACGCGCGGGTAATGGACTCATATTTCCCACAGCATATTGAAATATTTCAGAATTTGCATCTAATTTATGTACTATTCGATATTTTAATAGTTGTGGATCCCAAAAGTGCCGTTCACGCAACACCCGGTATAATAATTCATTTGGTGGAGCCTCAACCTCAGTTAAAACACGCCATAATCGTAGTGGATGGCCATCACCAACTTTTTTGTATCCAACTTCTACACTTGTATCGGCTAAATTGTGCACAGTTACCCAACCACGACTTCTAAACAGAAATAATAATAATTATTATTATTATTATATAATTGAATAATTGTTTTTATGATATATATACTAACTTTTCACGTGCTTCTTTCAGCAATGCCGTTGTGCAGGCATACATGTAACCTCGCCAATCCTGATTCATTTCTGATCCCAATTCATGTAAAGTAACTGGAATACTCTCTTCCATATAATTAAAGTGGCATTGGGTTAGCATGTCCGATGAAATCTAGTTATACATAACAAAAAATAAATTTTTTTTTTTTTTTTTTTTTTTTTTTCTCTCCAAATAATTATCACAATTTTCTTAAAAACTATAAATCTTGATTTTTTTTGTTTTTTTTTTCCTTTTTTTAAATATAATATTTTCTTCAATAAATGTTTAAAAATGATTTACCATAAATAATTCACGATGCGTTTTAATTAAATAAAGTAGGCAATCATGTGCTGCTTTATTTTCTAATAATTCACGTTGATCTGGAAAGCCAACAGTCTTCCTTCGACGTGGCGATGCGCTACTTGATCTATTACTGATATTAGAATTGTTATGATGAAAATGAAATAAACTTGGAGCCAGACAAACTGCTATATTTGACGGTGTCATTTGATTATATGGTGAGTTACTTGTAACGTGATTTAAAAAATCTAATAAGGTTTCAAGTGCTTCGCGATGTTCATCTGGTAGCAGTAACAAAGCACATTGAACAGCATCAGGTCGTAATTCAACCGGAACATGATGAAAAATAGCAATAAATGTTTCAGACAATTTATTTGTCAATAATGAATCGGGTAATTCGCGAAAATATTGTTTCAAAAGATCGGCAATATCAAAGGCTTGATTTCCATCAAAATTAATATTATCCCCTTGTATTTCAGTCATAACTTTTAATTTTTGTATTCTCGATCGGACACCACTTTTTCGAAAAATTCCAACTTGATCTAGAGCATTTGCGCGCAACCATCTCATTGCAATTTGTATACATTTAGGTAAAGCTTGACCTGTGCGTTGAAGTGATAATAGCAATGGAACACCAAAAACCGTTTTGTCTTTATAATCTGGTGATTTTATTTTTCTTATAAATTTTGGTAATTCCCAATTCCAACCGGTTCGATGTGTCGGACAATAACGTTCCATACATGCAGTTAATTTTAATAACGCTAATTTTCGCAATACAAGCAATTGTCCACATGACATTGATGCCATTGCACGTGGACAAAGTGGATCTAGTGATTCTGGATATAATGAACCACGTTGAAAACTGTGCCATCTAACGACGGTTCCTTTGTGACGTGGCGAATCATCTTCTTGATCTGAATCACGACTGGCCATTGTAGAACTACTCTCTTGACTACCAATAAGCTCAGAACTCCGTGATTTTGATTTTTCTCGATATACCGCCACTTCTTGTTCCACTTTTTTGGATTCATTATATATATCATCGCGCGCATGCTTGAAACTTTTATATAATTTATCTTCACGTTTTAATATTGAAACTTTGTCCTCTTTAATATGCTCCTGGGTAGAAAATTTATCACGATAACATTGTGATTCATCTCTAAGATTTAAACTGCCACCGCGTGAATTTATTGGCGTTAATTTTACAATCATTTCTTCTTTCATATTTTGAGGATGTGCCTTAATATATTCAAAAACTTTAGTACAATTACTATTAGAGTCCTTGAGATATCTGTGCCGCCAACTTGATGGTTGACATTCAGAATCACTTAATGCACCCTGATCATCACGTTCACGATATAAAAATCGTTTCGCTTTATTTAAACGTATTCGAGTTGATTTAGCAGTTGGCCCACCGCCTTGTGAACCATCAGAACAGTAACTCGATGAATCATCACCAAATGGACTATTTGATATTGTGAAATCATTTATTGGCAAGTGATAAGGTTTCGATGATAATGTTGTCAATGGTGATATAGGACGATTTAATGATAATAATGGTAATGTTAAATCATTAAGTGTTGTTGTTACTGTCGATCCCGTTGATGAAACATCGATGCAATTTAAATCACGAATTTTTTTCTCCATTGATATTACATCAACAACTTGGGGTCCACTTATAACAATACCATCACGATTTTGTCGTTTTCTACGACGCGATTTCAATGACTCAACGCGACGTAATAATGCTTTGGCACCATCTTTTAGTCTTTCTGAACCTGATCGTCGAAAGCGTGGACTCGATTGTTCAGATAATGGACTCGGTGAGATATTTTCAATTCTAATATTGTCAATCATGATATCTTCAACTTCTTCCGTTTCAATATTATCCTCAATCGTATAATTTTCAGTAGAAATTTCCGTTGCAATTGTCTGTAATCTTTCAAAATTTGCTTGGCTAATATCACAAATGCGAGACCATCTGCGTGTTTTTTTTTCAAATGTCCAATTTTCACTTAATGCACATTGTGTATCGTCATCTGAATCCTCGCCACCACCCTACAACATATAATTAAATATAATCTTTGTATAATGTGTTGGCTATTATTATTATTATTATTATTATTATTATTATTATTATTATTATTATTATTATTATTATTATTATTATCATAAATGCTATGTATTTGCACTACATATAGACACACAAAAAAAACAAAAAAACAAATCCAAATTGTTGGAAATAATTTACTTACGATTTTGTTATGATTTGCACCATGATAATGCTGGATGTGATGCGTATCCAGTTTCATATTTGCACAGCGATTGAGCGCATAAAGTCTACGATAGAGACTCTGTAAAGAATCTGTCTCCAAAAAAGGATGATCATTTGCTACACCTGCTACTTCAATTGGAAATTGATAATCTGTTGATATAAAAATAAACAAACTTTTAATAATCTAATTGGTAAAAATGACCACAAAATTATTTCAATTCATTAACAATAGAAAGATAATGATGGAAATTGTAAGTTGTAAAATTTACAAATTATTTTGTGACTTTTTGTGATCAAATTACTATGAAATAAACACACCATTACACATAGTGATACGACGACAAATTTTTTTTTTTTTAATTAGAAAATTTTTATATATAATTATCGGATTGTTATATCAGTGAATTTAATTAACAACATTTAAAAATAATCAAAGTTGTTTTTGTAATATATAGAATTTAACTGAATGCGTCGGTTTCAAAGATTATACTAATTGCAATGCACCGATAATATATCCATATAGAATTCATCAGCTATTCAATGTAATGATGATTTTCTATATATGTACACATATTTATCGACAAATATATTTGTATGTTAGTCACAGGAATTTCTATAGTTTTTCTTTGCTATTATTAATATTATTATTATTCAATTCATATGTTAATTGTACGAAAACATTATTGGAAACGTCTTAATGAAAAAATTTAAAAAAAAATATATATTTTTCAACAAAAAATGAAAATATAAAAAATAAAAAAATTTCACATTGTGAACATAAATGTGAGTTAAACGTAGAATGAATAATTGGGACATTACAACTCGCATGTCAAATCGCAAATATTTAATAATCATTGACCTTGATGGAAAGCTGTTCGATTTTCAAATATATTTAATTGTTTAATAATAATTATTATATTAAAAAGAACATGGGTCTTTCTCTCTCTCTCTCTTTTTTTTTTCCATTAGCGTGGGTAATGAAGCTTGACTATCACGTGTTTTAAATTTAAATCTAATATAAAACACACTCGACTCATATATATATATATATATATATATATATACTATTACATTCATACAGGTATCTCATAATAGTGAGACTCATGAGAGTACGTGCGCACACTTGCTTTTACAGATATCATATATATATCGTTCTATTCGTTATTGCACGTCTGTTGGATGTTAAGTTCAACTGGGTCAATCAGCAGCTATTCATAGAATCCTGTATTCAAATGTTCAACTATTATTTATCTTTGATAAAACATTATGATCGATAATAAGCAAATAAGCAAACATAATGTCCGATATATCTTTAAAAATTGTTACCGTGAGGTAGATTGTAAGTAGAGTCAGTGAAATAATAAACTATATGAGACATTTTTTTGGAATGCATATTACCATTTATTTATATGTATTGTATGTATAATTCGATAAAATAAATAATAAGAATAAACAAAAAAATGTAATCAACCAACATCGTATCGTTATTATCTCGTTATTACAAGTAATATTTTCGTCATCAATTATTGTCATATACATATAAACATTCTAGTTTTTGATAATTATTTGACAGTCGTTTCTTTTATTTTTCTTGATTATAGCTGACTACTTAAACTATGGCATATAAATCCATAGAAATGTATATTCATTAACTTTTCTACTGTCACAATAAAGTAATACAAAAATTTCAAAAACAGTTTAGCAATAATTACACCTACTACAATTGAGTCTTTGCATTTGTGTTTTTGTGTGTGTGTGTGTTCGTTATAAACTTTAATAATAAAAAAAAACATCGATGCACAAACAAAAAAAATTTTTTTTTTTTTTCCCCAACCGAATCCAATGTTAACTTGAATATACGTCGAAATATCCATTGTTTCTGATTCTATTTATATATGTATGAGTATACATATATTTATACTAATATATATATGTATCCATTCATTTTTTGTTTTGCAATGACGTAAAACTTTTCAGAGGCTCGAATATAATGATAATCCTTATTTAGATACATGATTTCATCCACTACACAAATATCCAATATATTCTAATGAAACATAATATATATATTAAAATATACTGAAAAATTGTACGATTCATCTTGAAATATATATTTCATTAATTATAAAATTGTAAAACGATACAATCACGCTTATAAAACAAAATTAAATATTTCACCTTTATCCAATAGCAGTAAACTTACAACTAGAAGGCTTTGGTATGAGCGAGTTCATATACAAGAGAACGTAGCTAAAGTTGGAGAGTAGTGGTGGGAACATGACCGCGTATCAGGCATAAAGTAAAACAACCAGTGAACAACAAAGATGGCAATAGTTGAAATAGTGGGAGTTACCGCTACTGTTTTGCGTTCGCATGTGTGTGTGTGTTCATGCGTGCATACACGTGTGAAAGGGCTATCAAGAGAGCTGAAGCGAGTGCTATGACACCAAGAGACAGGTATAATATATATAACGGTGGGGGGGAGAGAAAAAGATGCAAATAGAGTATATGGAACATGGAGTATGCTTTGAAGAAATAGCAACAGCCTTGTGTATCATATACATTATATAAAAATAATATAGCACCCATTATATAAAAGCAATATATATATATATATATATTTTTTTTTTTTTTTTTTTTTCATACTATCTACCTCACTATTTCATATAATTTCTCGCTGAATCTCGTTTGAATATCAAAGGAAAGAAAATAAATCGATATTTCGCAATTCTTTACAATCATTATTTTGTATAAACATCAATATGATGTAATAAATATTTTGGAAATGGGAATAAAAACAATGGATGGAATTTCAATTACCATGGATCCCATTAATAGCAGCATCAATCATACTTATGTTTATAGTTATCTGTTTGTATTTTATTTTTTATTTTTTTTTTTTTTTTTTCTTCCCCGTTTCATCTTTTTGACGTGATGTTTTCCAATGCCCACGCGCTTCCATCAAACAAAAAGAAAAAAAAAAAAAAAAAAAAGGACAGGGTAAAACTATTTACGTCAAAACCTACGGGTAATAACAAGGCCGGATATATTTTCAATTCTACATCCATCATATAACACCAAAAAATTAATTTTCATTCAATCATTTAATAAATTTTGTATAAAAACACGCGTATGCACATAAATATACGAATTTTATTTATTCAATATATTTTTTTAAACATCCAGATTTTCATATATAATCAAGTAAATGTATTATATCTCATGATTATAAAATTAGGACCAGTCTTACAGCGTATAATATACCAATTTTTTCATGTTCATGCTTTACCAGAAGCGATTCGAGAGCTTAATATAAAACGGTCATATCAAAATAGCCAACCCAAGAGCGCAGACAGTTGGTCTCCACTCGACGAACGTAATTTATTGTTGGACATGTGGTGCATGAGACTACCGCCAATCTTTTTTTTTTTTTTTTTTCTTTCTTTATCATCATAATTATCTTCTACTTTTTTTTTATTTTCATTTTTTATTTTACCCCCAACACTGCAAATATGAAATTGATTCGTAGAATACACTACATGAATCGCATTATAATTGCAATATTATTTCGAAGCCTTATTAACAATACAGTTAATTACAATGTAATTTTATTTTATTTACGTATATAATTTTTGATTTTTATTTCACGCTTTTTGTCAATATTTGTTATTTATTATTATTATTATTATTATTATTATTATTATTATTATTATTATTATTTATTATTTATTTGTTTTTTTTTTCTTTCGAAACCTATATTATACCGATCTAATGTTATAAAAATTTTTATATTAATATCTCTCTCCAAAAAACAAAAAAAAAAAAACAAAATCAAAAATATGTACTTACCTTCGTACATTTGCGCATATTGCGGGAATCCAGCAGCTCTCAGCCATTTGCATGCTTCCTGCGCTTCAATTTCTGTAAATAAATGAAATTAATTAATTATTAATTCTCAATAATTATATTATATAAGATTTTAGATTAAATAATATAATGGAAAAAAATTTCTTTTTACAAAAAAAAAAAAAAAAACAATATATGTATGTATAAATATATATCTCATGTAAGCCGTCATCACATATCCAGTTTTACCCCAGGAGGCTACAATAAATTATTGAAAATCGATCATTCAGCTATATTAATTAATTTTTTTTTTTTTTTTTTTTTTTTCTTACAAAACTTCAAAGCCTATGAATATTTTTAGCAGTCATAGCCCATTCAATATACACACATTGCTGGAACAAAAAATAATGATATAATTCAAAAAGTTTTGAATTTACCTCTCGGAATACATACACAAACATTTCATTATTCTAGTTCACATTTATTTATATATAGACATGTTATATTATGTTATGAGTTTGAAATAAAATAACTAGAACATTATGAAGGTCTAAGCTTATGTCCTTGACCCATAAACCGGATTTGCCGTTATTGGACCAAGGTGTAATACAAAACCAACTCACTCACTGCACTACACCCGATTGAAAAACTTGTTTTTGTTCAAAATGCATACATCTACAACAATTCAATTCCGTAATAGTATGAATTATAATCATATCTATATTCATATAATATTATTATAACTAAATAGTATAGTAGTTAATTTGTACATTATAAAAAAAAAAATGAATATTTATATAAAACTAACGTCAAACTATTATCGCAAACGATGAATCATCTACAAATATTTACCAACAGTAACAAAATTGACTCGTTACCCAGACCGCACGGCATCAATCTGTATTAAGTTTGTATCGAATGACAAAAATGACATGGGATCTAGAAGGATTTTTTGGATGAGAATTTATAAACCGACGTGCATAAATAAAATTTTTTGAATAATCAATCATAATAAATCCAAAATGATTATTACAAACACAGTATCAGTGTATCGACAACATATGAAGATATATGTATCAATAATTGATACGATGTATATGCACCTTCGGTCTTATATGTTCTATAAATCCGTACACAATTTTTCCAGAGATAAATCAGAAAAAATTCGCTATTCTATTTTGTTATTCTGATTATTTACTCATCTATCCATCTGTCTATTTTTACTCATTATCATTATTATTATTATTATTATTATTAAAGAAAAAGGAGAGAGAGAGAGAGGATAAACTTGAGAGCATACGAAACACACGTAGGCCAAGTTGAAAATAACGCTTGATGTGAGTTCGTCGAACTCAGACTATGAACAAATTACGTGTGTACACGAATATTTCACCATACGTCATACAATATCGGAGAAAAAATATACATTAAAAAATAAGGTGAAATATGAAAAAGAGTAATGAATCATTTCACAATAATGATAATGATAACAACAACAAAAACAACAACGATAATAATAATAATAATAACAATAATAATTTATTATAATTCTTGTTGTTATTGTGATATATTATTGTATATTATACGCGTTGATTGCCACATTCTGCAGGTATTAAACCATAATAAATGGCAAACATGTATTTTCAATAAATATATTCATTTCTGATTTATTATGAAAACATATAAACTATCAATAACATAGAATGTTCGTACATAATATAATATAATATTATTTATAGTTTTATTTTTACACCATTTTTCTCATAATCAAAATCCAATTCATTGGTTTCATTCATTATTATTATTATTATTATTATTATATTTTTTTCTTTTTCTTTTGAATTGAATGAAAAGTTTGAAATAATATCGAAGTGAGCTCAATCCGTAGTGTGTGTATTGACATTCGAGATATATTTATAACGGCCGGTAATTGAATTCTCACCTATCTCAATAGCCAGCCGAATGTGAGTCACATGGATTGTTTGAGAAATAATTGAATCTAGTGTTGCAAAAAAACGCACTTTTTATTCAACACAAAATCCCATCACTAATCTTCATATCATTCTATTATTAAATTTCCATCGCCCTTCGCCAAAAAAATATATTCACACGTGCAAACTAACCGAATTTCCTCATGCGTATCACATAAAATAGATTAACTTCATACTACAAAATGAAGAGAAAAAAAAAAAAAAAAAAAAAAAAAGATAAAGAGATAATTTTTGCAGACGCGAAAATTATCATGTTCATATTATTTCACGTCTACACACACACACATGTATACGTACATAATAATATAAATTTAATTTGCAAAATGGAAAAAATAAAATAACTAATGAAACAATATAAATTCAATTATAATTCTATCGATGAAGAAAAAAATTTTTATATTTATATTACCATCATGAATCCATCATATTTATAAAATGCAAGATTTTTAAATAAATTTTAATCATTTTGAAATAATTATCGGGATAATTTTTTTTTCGTTTTAATGAAACATATATCATACGAGTAGATGAAGGAAATGTTCATTTATTCATTCATTGATACCTGCTATTTTTCGCTCCCTCATACGTCGCCACAATGCTTCTGCTTTGCGTATAGGCCAATTTTCTACTTTGGCACTGAAACTTCGAAATAATTTGTATTCCTTGAAATTCGACACTCGTCGGGTTGATGTATTCGGATCATCTTCAATATTTACGAACGGCGCTGGAGAAACGCACGCACCATTGTCTTCACAAGCCATTATTTTTAATAATTTATTTATGATTTAAATGAATTATTTTATGACAAATAGACTTTTTCTGTTCCACTATTCTCATTATTCAATTATTCTCATTCATTCAACAATTTTATTATCGTTGCTAATACTAAATCAAGAAACTTGAATAAAAAAAAAAAAAAAATTAACAATAACAATAATATAATTGTTTTTATTCTAACCTCATCAACTAAATTATTTTAATGGTGACCATTTATTCCGATCATATTTCAATTGAAATATTAAAAAAACAATAATACGAAATAAACTACATCTATATTTTTTAATGTAATAAATTCAACTATGATGGTAATTAAATGTGCCTGTAATATTTTATAACATGCAGTAATTTCTTTCATTTATTTTTCTGTAATATACCGACGAGCCAAATAAAGCTGAATTTAAAAAAAAATAAATAAATAAATCAAAAGTCAAAAGTAAACTAAAGTTGGAAAAAAATTAGATGCGCAGTATAAAATTAATTATAAATTTACTGATGTAATGAACTTTTAAATATCTAAACGATTTCGTTAAAAAATAGGATATCTATCGTATTCAAAAGTAAAATAAATGCATATAGATACATAATTGTGTAAAATTAAAATAATTAAATACATTATTTGTTGTGAATTACATATACAAAAAGCACCTTAATCAAATTTAATTTACATATTACTAAATATCGACTATCACAAATACTAATTATAATAATAGTTGGAATATTATTACTATTGGTATGAATGCTAATTAAATTATAAATAATTCTAGAATAATTTTGCCTTTATTTTTTATTATATTAATTAAATATGGCAAATAGTTAATAATTGTTCGGTTACTATGAAACATTTTTATTTTAGCCGAGTATGATGCACAGCATGGCCGCTACTCGTTAACTGTGGTACAACTCAAAATATAAGCCTATGATAGCGCCAATGATTCCTAAGCTCAACCACTGAATACTGAAACGCGCGTGATATCGTGGCGCAGGCGTGTGAATTGTATTTTATTTATTTATTTATTTTATTTTATTTTATTTTATTTTTTGTCCTCTCATAAAACACTTATTAAGAGGGTATTTATTGCTATGGTCAAAATTGATTATATAATAATAAACAAAAACATTCAAATGGAGAAAATTCATGTTTTAAAATGTTCTATTGTTGGGTTTGATTGTTAAATTGAATAAATTTGAATTTGGAAGTAATCAACAGTCCAATTTTTGTGGAAAATTAATATCAGAAAAATTGTCCAAATAAATATTTTAAATCAATTCTGTAGTCATAGTAATTACCTACTAGATGATTCTTCTTATTATGGTTTATGTGTTACACTGATACAATATATAAAATAAAAGTTTTCAACCAGATGAAACATAATTTTAATAACCAATGATTTTTATAAATTTATTTGATAAACTTGTCATTTAGACTTACCCGTCAAGTGGCATTCCGATTGGGATCGTCGTGATTGTTCCGTCTGAAAGAAATATAGAGAGTAAACAATATCAAATAGTATCAAATATTTATTTTTTTTTTATTTATTAATACTTCAATCTAATAAAACATATTATGTGAATTTTTCTTTATTTTTATTTTTTTGTATATAATGTCGATATTATGAATTTTAATTCACATAAAAAACGCAATATATTTGCTATTATTCAGTAAATAAATTCAGTTAAAGATGGAAAATAAAAAAACGTCAATAACAATCAAGTGTTTTGTTTACAAGTTAATTTAGCGTTAGTAGGGTTTATTCTAGGATCGAAAGATGCCGACCGATTAGATTTGCAACACGGTTCACTGATCCAAATTGCCTTTGATCATTCATGTAACACGTCGGCCCTCACCCCCACCTTATATCTACTACCGTGATAATCTGTTGACACACAAGCCAATTGCGGATATCCAGTCATGCATATAATATATACAAAGTCTGCTTTACAAGTGAATATGTATCAAAGACTTTATTGTAAAAGGTATATTTTTATATCACCTAACCTATGAAAAATACACATAGATTTATAAGTCGAAAATTATTTCAAGGTTACAAAAAAAATCCTCAGTATACCGCCATATTATTATTATTATTATTATTATTATTATTATTATTATTATTATTATTAGTAGTAGTAGTAGTAGTAGTAGTAGTAGTAGTATTAGTATATGACTTAGATATTGAAGAAGACACGCGGTTTCCACATGAACAGCCAGTTATATTCACGATATTTCGAAAACGTATCAAGATTTTTCAAAAAATAAACAAAAAAAATTCTTACCTGTTCAATTGAATTTTTTTCCGCATCGTGATTTTCAAGTAAAGGTGCACTACTGCTTTTTCCACTGAATTCAACGGTAATTGACGGATGTTGAAATTGCAAATTGACTGTAGATGAAGACAATGGAACACGTGACGTAGCATCAAGTGTTTCAGTTGAATTTAAGAAGCTATTTACTGCCATCAAATCTTTTCAGTACATAGAAATAAAAATCAATTTAGATATAAAATCAAAATTGAAAGTTTTTTTTGGACAGAATAAGAAAAATTTTAAATTAGACGAGCTGTTTATTTATTAATTTTTTCTCAATTACCAACTGTTTGCCGGGAACGACGCGAATATTTTAACTTTGACAATATATCATTGACATGACTATTACTATCAATAACCTCTTGCGTATCATGATCTTCATCGTCATCGTCTTCACCATTATTATCATCATCATCAACATCATCATCATCATCATCATCATCATCATCATCATCATCATCATCATCATCATCATCATCATCATCATCATCATCATCATCATCATCATCATTACCACCACTATTTTTGTTACGAGCATTCGGTAGTGTTTGTGTATGAACATTGTCACGTCGAATCCAAACATCGATTGAATCCCGCTTGTTTCGTGACTTGAATGGCATTGATTTTTCATGTATCCTCGCCCAGGTGTCTTTGCAATCATATTTATTATTCGTCGTCACTATGAAATAAACAAAAAAAAGAATTAAAATAAATGTGAGTCAAAATATAATTATAATAATAATAATAATAATAATAATAATAATAATAATAATAATAATAATAATAATAATAATTTCCTTTCATCATTGTATGATGAATCTTATCGATAAAATATATATATTTGCATTTGGTATAACATTCACCTGTATTATTCGAAGGACTTGTAGTGCCATCATAACGTTTCAATGGCAATACTCTCTCAATTGTATGAGATGAAATACTACCCGATGATATTTCATCCATGCTTTGCAAAAGATCTTGAGATGAAGATGATGATTTATTGTCATCGTCGACTGTATTTAATGACAATAACTGATTGATATGTGTTCTATCATGAAATGAATGGTCGTCCATATGTGATTCGACTATATGAAAATAATTGATATTACATGCTCATATACTTTTGCACGAATGAATTTTTATTTTTATTAATATCAAACATATATTATATAATATGGTGATACCTCGAGCCGAATTGCCGTCATTGAACCATGTAAAACTCAAGTTTCGTGAAATTGGTAACGATGTTTGGGTAGCTACATCGGCGGAACAGACAATCGTTTTGGAAAACGGGCGAATTGGACAACAGAACCCAGAACCATTGCGTAAATGTGAAAAAATCGATATAAACGACATGGGAAGCTATAAAATAATAATATCTAAATTACTTGTTGTCAAAAAAAATTTTTTTTTCGTCTACTTACTGATGTTGAATATGAACTGGATTGGACGGCAATCATTTTTTTATCATCAATTTTAATTATTTCGGATTTTTCACTGTTAATACTGCTTTGAGAAGATTCTTTTGGGCCCCGTAATAAATTACAATTCACGCTCACATTATTCCTCCTCTGTAGCAATGTAAATGTTTTAGGTATCACCAGACTTATTTGGCTAATATCTTCATCTGATTTGGACAATCTCTCAGCTGTAATATCGGATTGTACAATTAAGGGTGAAAAAGCTTTTTTATTGTTTTGCATTATCGAGATGTCCGGAACAGATATTTGGCATTTAGTCCTGCTTAATTGTTCATGTGCTGTGTTACGTGGACATTGATCGGATAATGATGAGACTTGAACTAATACTGTGTTATCGATACTGTACTCATAACCAGGTGTTTGTCTTTTGCGAAAAATCCGCGAAAAAGTTGATTGACATTTATCTTGAGCTGGTATTATTGGCGCGGATCTTGATGCACTATTATGCAATAATTCAGAATGTCTCATGGATTTTCTATCATTATCGGTCAATATATTTTCATCATGCAGTTGAGCATTATTTCGCGATATACCATCAGCAACATTACATAGCATATCATTTGACAATCGATGATTTTTCTGACTTTTTAAACTACGATATAAATTATTTTTTCGACCGTATAACTTATGCTGATTCAGTCGTCGTGGTAATTTAAAATTTAAATAATTTTTTTGTTTTTTCTTATGAGACTTTTGGATATTGAATATTTTTAAACTTAAATCTATGGTTTTCTTTGGCTCGACGTGAACAAATTTGCAACACCATGATTGTGTATCTTTCACTCCTGTTAATCCAAGGCTATTTGGCAGACTAGAATTTTTTCCGATAATATTTTCACTACCATTCAATGAATTATTTGATTCTTCATAATTCAAACTTGATACTACATTATAATTTTCTTCTTTAGTTTGTATTATTGAAATTGATCCACACGATGAACTATCATTCTGTCTTCGACATGTCAGAGACAAAATTTTATCTTTGGAATCATTGTTATCAGGATTTAATAAACGATTTTCTACACAACTTAAAATTTTATTTTGGACCTGTGGTACTATAGATAGTGATGAATTATCACTGTCAGTAATACCAAATTCATTTAATAAATCGTTATATTGAATAACTGGTGTTTCAATTATGTTTGGACGCGGTGAAAATGCCATTACATGAATAGTGACATTTGTATTTGGTTTCGTTGATAAAGGAGATAAAAGCGCCGACGAGTTGATTGTACTTGAGTTTTGCACCAGCGATTTTGAATTTGAAGATTCGACAATGTTTTTATTATTGCCGTAGGATACATTACTATACGACTCGTCAAGTTTAAATGACGTAATCTGTTTATTTGGCGCTTTATAATGGTGTTGCTCTTGCGGTCGATTCATGGGAACGTTCATTGGTGTTTTTATTGATGTCGCAGGTGGCGATGCGATAATGATGCTGTCGATTTCTTCCTGAAATAAAAAATTTAAAAAAAAAATGCTAAAGATAAAAATATACTTATATTGAGAATAAAATATGTCCTTTTATTACATGGAAATATATATATATATATATATATATATATATATATATATATATATCTTCTATTGCGAAAGAAACAATCTGTCAAATAAAATAAATTATGATAATGTACATATTTATATATTTTAATAATAATATTATATTTCTGTTTAATCGACTGCATGGTAAATATAACATTTTTTTTGTTACATTAATTTTAACGCCATCTCTGCAAACTAGGGGTAACTATTTCAAAAGTCTGTATATCACGGTTTATATAAAATTAATTTATATATAATATCCTCTTTAAATAAAGAATATTTTATGGCTTTTTATTTCAAGAAATTTTTTCAATTGAATAAAATATTAAAATTGTAATTTATCTCAATGCATTATCACACAATTGTAGATTGTGAAAATTTATATTAGAAATAATTATTAACAAAATAAAGGATATAGACAAAGACAAGTGATATAAATGAGCTGTATTCTATGGGATAAAAATTTCAATATTGAATGTGTGCTTCGTACACGAAATGTAGTAAAGTGTCATTTTACTAGCATTCGACGAATGAATTTCAATCTGTACGAAGGATCCAATAACTGTCATTTATATGAAGACATTAAAAATATAAAATAATTGAAATGTAGAAAAAAAAATGTTAAAACTATATCCAACTAATTAACTTTGAAATTTTCAATATATATCTAATGAATACGAGATTATTGGAATACATGAAAATAATAATTTTCATTTTTTTGTTTAATTGACCTTGATAATTGTTGCCAAGCACAAGCCCAATAAACCAACACAATCTATATATATATATGAAATAAACCTGACACACTTTCACACGATGCACGATCAAGAACACGATGTTGTGCAATAATTTCATAATACCATGTATCCATGTACATATATTGGTTTGACATATTGTAAAATTATAGAAATCTTCAAAAAATCACAAATGAGAATTTTTTTAATCATTTTCATCAAACGCAAAAAAAAAATTTATATTACTTTGTTATCTTACTCTCTTTTATGATATAAATATTTTCATTACTTGAAAATTTTTTTTAAATGAAAACATTTCTATATAGAAATCGTTGACATACATTGCACAGTTATTTAATTTAATTAGCTACAAATATGCACACAGATTATATATATAAACTTATTATTGAATATATATTACCATCATGAATGATAAATATAATCAATTTTAACCTTTTTGCAGAGTTCCTCGACCCTGTGGATAGCGACAAATTTTACAAACATTTCTATCAAGCAAAATATAAGACAAACATCCGACACACCCAACCGGATGCGCTGCAGTCCTACACGTTGCTAACACCCACCTACCCTCTACCCACGCACAGACGCACAGACGCACATACACATATTAAATAAACTTGTATCCCTCTATGACATTCTCTCCCTATCGTGTATATATTTTCAGCGATACACTACGAAACATCGAACGGTATATATGCATATATTTGTTGGTATAAATACACAAATACATGATGTACCCAGGCACGTGTGTTTATATACCATTGTAAAGTAAAGGTATATCAACCAGTGTCGTTGTATCAACAATGTTGTCTATTCACATTGTACATATTTATTCGAAACATAAATTTTTTCACATTTTTTCTTACATAATTTGAAATCAGCATTAATATATAAATATTTCTAAAAGAACAATGACGTGTAGGTATATATTTTTTATATTATCTATATAACTGCAAACTGTGAGCGAAACGTTACGAGTATAATCTAACGCATCCATCGATGCGTATCTGCCCACCATTTTCCAATAGTCAGTGATTAATTTGTATTCACCTGTGATAATGAAAGTTTATTTCGTTTTCCACACTTTTGATAGGTATACTTATAAGTATACTATATATATATACACAAGCAAAAAAATATAAGTATATTCAAATATAGGAATAATTTTGGATTTTTTTTTGTGAAATTATATTATGAAATATTATGAAATATTGAATAAAAATGAAAAGAAATTGTTGAAATAAAGCGATAACTATTAAATTTTTAGAATAAATTGTTAATTACAAGATACAAAAAAAAAAAAAAAAAAAAAAAAAAAAATCGATAATTTATTTCAGATTGTTCAAGTCAACTTAAAATTTCGACTGTGACATGACATGGAAATTTTAGGAAACTAACTAGCACATTTATAAAAATATTGAATGTACTTATTTAATTGATTTTCCCTTTACCCCAATAAACTTTTGAGATTTTATTTGTTTTTTTAACCATAAATTAATGAAAAATTCAAAGAAACTGTGACTAATTAATTTGCACTGTCCAATATATTAACTTATCATTCGAAATATGCATAAATTTTATTTTCAGAGTGAAATTTAAGTGTACTTACAATCACTTTGGCAAGATACTGCTCCAATTCATGATAAGGATCAACTTTATTTCGCGACGTCACGACAGTTTCAAGATGATTTGGATGTTGATGATGATGGCGATCGCAATGGCCATCCTGATGTTTCTCATTGAGTGGTGTATGCCGTGACCCGACACTTTTAATGGTGGTAGTGTTCATTGTCTCACCGTCACCTTAGCTCTAGATTCATTTTTATGAACATCTGATGAATCAAAATTTTTTTTTTATTATTATTCACTCACTCATTCATTCTATATGAAATATTATTTTCGAGTTAAAATATAAATTATTAATACTCAAATTGCAATTATTCATATTTTTTTTCTTATACATTATTAATATATTATACAATTATTGCGATTATTGTGATTATCATAAAAATTTCCATCATATTTTGTATATTAAAAAACTTCTATTTTACCTCTTTTTTTTTTTTTTTTTTTTTTTTTCTCGTCTGAATAAATCTAATATCCACTTATTTATAATTCATATTGTTGAAATAGTAAAAAAAAGTTTTATTAAGTTTCATCTGAATGAATAAATGTCGTAAGCACCCCTTTCTTTTTTTTTTTATGGGATTATTGAGGGAAAAGTAGAGGGAGAGGGAAAGGTGAGCTTGAAGTTTTTAGTTACTTTTTCAAAGAGATCAGCGTTTAGTTATGGTATGGTGAACGAAGGTATGTACTAGCTAAACTGGTTTTATACGCAGTCGATTCCAATATGGTAGAGATATCGACATGAATCTTATACAGAAGCGACCCCCTGTCTTGATCCCGCCACTATATTCACATGTATTTATATACATATATATATATATATTATATTTGTCCAATGAGAAAGCTCATCTAATCATTTTCACAATTGTGGATTTTCCGTCAATGCACACAGACATTATCCGAGTCAACCAGACTTGATGTAGCATTTGAATGTGATAATGCTTAAATAAGTGCAAATATTTGACGTTATATTCGATAAAGATGATTCTTTTAAAAACTATTTTGGATTTATTAGTTTGTGAAATCAATCGATAATCAATGTTGAAATATGTAAACAACAACAAAAAAAAAATAAAATACGAGATCATCATCATTCAATTTTGTAATCTCTCTGATGATTTTTTTTTTTTTTTTTCAATATTTTCAACTCATATCATATATATAAATGTATAATATACCTATCCATTATTTTTATTTCATGATTTTTTTTTAAATATTTTTATTTTATTTTAATCACTCAATGCCTGATATTCTGAATGATTATTCCATCATTCTTCAAACGTGAGTCAGAGTTTATTATTTTTTTGCCATCATCAATTGAGAATAATTCAACCTTGAAAAAATAAAATCCATCATATGCAGTTGCTATGCATAGTTTGTTGAAAAAGAATGTAATAATAAATAATAATAATATTAATAATATGGAAGAATGTTTAAAAGTATGAATAGTATCTGTTTAAATAATAAATTCATGAGACACATTATGTGAATATATACATAATGAAATTTTACTGATTTTATAGTTTTGTATAAGTTTACAAAAATTGAAAATTTTACAATTAAAATGTCAATCAAGTATTATGGATGAATGACGAAATACACTATATTATACATACTATATTGCACTCAAGTACATTTATATAAACATTTGATGGCAGTATATCGTCCTCTAATCATATATATATATATATACATGTCGATGGGAGAAACACAAAAATGTGGTTGCGTGTAAACATGTGGGTGTATGAATGTATATATGTATCGTTTATATTAAAATTACTGCACAAGGATACATAATCTGGCATTATAACGAGATATATATACATATTCATGATGAAACATTAATCTTATCGGTGCTTCCTCTGGTTACACTAGTATGGAGTAAGGAGACACTACATTACATATAACCAGTGTAAAAAGAGGAAAAGGAAAAAATCCTTGTGCGTGTGCAATGAAGGAATGTGTGGCATCATTGAGACAGAGCAACAAAGATAATGAGAAAGCAAATAGAAGAAAAAGAAACATGCCAGCAATTTGTTTTCAAGTCGCAGTAAAAATGAACGAATTTATGGAAGCAACCATCGTATACAACAACATAAAAATTTTGAGGTAGCAGAATAATAATAATAATAATAATAATAATAATAATAATAATAATAATAATAATAATAATAATCATCATCATCATCATCATCATCATCATCATCATCATCATCATCATCATCATCATCATCATAGAGTGACTAGCCTTGATTATGATTTAATCATCAAGAGAATTCCTATGCGATGATCATAAATGATGTCACTGTGATAAGGTTGTGTAGGTTCGTGATTGGCTTATCAATTTTACGGATTTTAACCGTGGATATTGAATATTGAATAATGAATATTCAATATATATATACGTTGAATATTTTATACACATAAAACTATAATAATAAATATTGCCGTACCCACCGACAAAATATTATCCATGAGTGAGGAAACAGTAAGACTAGTGTCCACGTGGTTTTCATCCAAAAATCACACAAAATATATACAAAATTAATAAGACACAATTACTTATGACACACAGTAGCGTCGTTTGTGTCGCAACTCTGTCACGTTATACGTTGTCGCAATTTTATTTTTACATCTAATCACACATAATCACTATCATCAAGGAATATATATCAAAAAATGTATTAATTTCCGTACCAAATATATCACTTAATCAAATAAACAAATAAATAAATACATACGTGTATACATACATACATATATACATACCGATATATAAACTGAATTGTATTGATAAAGAATATTTTTTTTTTCCCTTCCCGGGAATAGTAAAATTTTTTTGTTTATTGATGCTGACATTGACATTCAATCAGTAACAATGATTATTTTCGTCAATTTTCAAACTATTAAATATTTATTATTTTTAGAAAAACAATAAAATTAATATATAATTGATTGAAAAACTTATTTAAAACAAAAGAAAAAGAAAAATAATTGTACACTAGTTCATTTTTTTTTATTTACAAGCAGTCTCAACCAAACGCAAATGTAAAAAAATATATAAAATAAGAAAAAATTTATGTGATTATTACGATGGCCAAAGCCGCACTGACGTGGTACGTGAAACGTGCTGACTATGAAACCCAAAGAACGCGGCGCTTGTCCCCATACCACAATGGCGAGTGTTATTGTGCGCAGCATTCTGGCCACGCAATGTGTATACATTGCACCACAGGCCAGGGGGCTCTTTGTGTATTTCTCATTGTATTGGGGCTACTGCACGATACACCAAAAAAACAGATAAAACTAAACATAATTATCTACTTATCACAATAATTTTTTTTTTGTCGGACTAGGCGTGAAAAAAAAAAATTTACATTTTACCTAATACTTATCGACAATAATATAAATGCAACAATGTTGGTGATCAAATAATTCATATAACGTAAAAAATATAGAGTGACTATGAACACTATAACTGAGTTTAACTATATTTCTAGGCATAATACAAGTAATTTAATTTTTATTATGTTTAACTAGTGATTTATCTTGCCACTTGAAAATATGTTCTTGTTTGAATAAAAAAAAAAAAAAAAATTATCTCATACACACTGATATAAAAGTAAATAACTGCAATCATGTGATAATAAAAATATAATTTACACATTTTTACTAAATTAATAAGTTATGCGAAGGGCTTCGAAAATTTTAATATTGTCACAGTAAGTCGTTGTACATGTATAGTTGGTTATATTTTTCCCCTCTATTCCTGTTTCATACATGCCAATGATAAAAAAATCTTAAATTTGAAAAAAAATACCAGAATATTCAACAAAACATCTATTCATTATCCGTCAAATTATCTATATTTGGATTGTCACAATTACGTTTATAACTTCCTCACTTTCATGGCATTTAATAGCGATTGAACGCCCACATTTCATATGAAAAATCCGCCCATCTTATTATTATTATCATTATTATTATTATTATTTATTTTTTTGTTTTCATACGTAGGTAGTATCTAAATGCAAACCAATGTTAATACCTGTTTTCTTATATATATATATATATATATATATATATATATTTAATAGCATGGTCAAAAAAAACATTTTATTCTCTTTTGTGGGCGCCCAATTCACGCTAAAATATGAATTTGATATTTTTTTTTTTTTTTTTTCAAACCTAGATATTTTCCATTAACTTTGCTCTTTCTCTTTCCCTCTCTCTTTCTTTATTTCTGTCTGTGTGTCTCTCACTCTTTCGCTTCTTTATTGTTGTTTGTATAAAAACTTGACGGGAAGTTTCTTGGACATCCGGTGCACATACGGCAAGCTGAAGTTACTTAACCAATGTGTTGGTTTATTCATGATGTAATGTTTACCAAAAGAACTAATCAATAAATTTTGTCATGTTCATTTTTTCATGCAAATACGTAATAAATAATCATGTAAGTGAATGACCTGGTGCAAGATGATATTCTTGTATCGTGAAAACAGTGAATAAACTGCTAGCAAATAAGTAAAGTACAATTAGTCCTGTATGTAATTGTTACACTACTGTACGATATAATGGCTCACTCAGTAAAAATATAAAGATTGAATAAAATTAAAAATAAACCGATCAAAATTTTATCAATACAATTATGTTTATTTCATTATTATACAAGATAATAAACTTTTGAAATTTAATAGTAAATTCAATGATTACATTCAGTTTTCAGTTTATAATACTACAAGCAAAAAAACTTGGAGTAAAGAAGAGGGATACATACATCTCACGTAAGACTTTGGCGACCAGTTTTTGCCATTTATTGGCAGAGCCATCACAAAGTTGAATTCACATTTCTGTATTCGTTTCACGATGTGAACAAACGACAATGAGTAACGAGAATAAAATACATTATACATACTCACACATATTTATTTATATCAAATTGTTTTTGCTTAATTTCCATTTTTCAAACCATGCACTAAACATGCATTGCATTAGTCGTACATATAGGTATAGTTCATTAAGAAAGTATGAATATCCCTATAATTTGAAATTTTTTAATATCCTATATACACACACACACGCACATATATCGATTTATTAGACAGATAGACGGATAGATAGATAGATAGATAGATAGATAGATAGATAGATAAAGAGAGAGAGATAGAGAGAAAGAGAAAAGTTAATATCAATAATAGTTGAACAAACGAGCCATGAATTTTTGTTTTATTAATTATTATTATTATTATTAATATTATCGTATACGTATATTTCATCATTGTTACTTTGGTAAATTAATTTGTCTCACACGCTCTGCTTGATTTTTTTGACCTCCTACATATTTTTTTTACATTTCTCACACTCACTCACTCACGTATAACAAGAACAAAAAGCTATTTACTGGTATATAAGCAGATGTTACAACAAATGCGGGTGTGAGAATTGGAATGAAGAAAATATATATATATGTATGATACAGAGCCCACATATGAAATTCACAGTTGTGTGAAAATAATACTGTCTACAAATATAATGTGAGAAATAAACTGCAAATTTAACCGGATACTATACATTGTCGTTCCTAAACATATATTAAAACACATTTATCGTCATATACAGATATTCATTTTCACAAAATTATCCACAAATAGGGCCCATTGCATTTATTGCATTGAATGCGATTTGTCAATGAGATCAATCTGTCTCTGAAACTCTGGAAGAATGTACTTAAGAAAGTGACGAAAAAAAAAGAAAAAAAAATTTAATGAAAAAATTAATGTGCTGTTCTTATGAAATGCAATAATATGATCTCTACATTAAATTGAATCAGCCGCATGAGCACCCCACAACATATTCATCTAATAAATCGTTATAGCTCTGAATATCATATTGTCCAATGTTCTGATATAGTGTACAGTCAGATATATTTCCTTATTCTTGCTCTATGAATAATTATACAAAAAAAAAAAAAATGGTGAGTATAAAATCTAAAGTTATTCAGTATACACGCTGAAATTATTTGCTATAAACTTTTTGGAAAAGCCGATAAACTTCATAGATGAACAAAAATTTGAATTGTTTCAATACTTTTTCATTTATAATCATTTATAAATAAATAAATATACATAATTATAATTATAATTGAAACTAATTGTTATTTATGAAAAGTGAAAGTCGGCATACCATGGTTATTAAAAATCGAAAAACTCTCCATAATCGTTTATGAATGTCTAATGTAACCTAATATAACTGAATGAAATAATGATAACAATACGTTGTTACAAGACACGTGTATATTCGTCAATAGAGAAAAATATACATTCATATACTTCATCATATAAAACGTGTATTATATGATAAGAATAACTTTTAGCTCATTAGCTTTAAGGAACGAATATTTTATATATCTTATATACATATTTTATTAAACGACAGATATTATAATTATGCGATATTGAAATGAAATAAAATATTTAGCATCTACAAAATACCGCATGGAATATGAATAGGTGGATGTCAAATACATAAACAAAAAAACAAAACAAAACAAAACCAACAACAAAACAAAACAAAAAATAATAATAAAATTCCACCTACTGTTTAACCAGCCGCTTTTGTTATAGACATCGTTGCAGCTGTGTACTAGGCTTATTCAGTTTACATATCAAGTTTCCATGGCATTCACATTTACTCAGATACTCGCATCATTCTACCTTCATGACTTCCTACATCATTATCTCATGTTTTATATTCGAGGTCATGAAGTTATGAACCATCATTTTAATGGAAACTAACTAAGCAAGTAGATTAGTATACCGACAATTCAAGTGATTGTTATTATATTTAGACTATGAATTATTTACATGTCTTATCGGAATAAAAAATATAAATAACAATATATTACGTAAAATTGTTAATAAAGTCGTTTACTTTTGAAACGGCAAATAACACTATAATTATATTAATCATATTATAATTATCAATAAATTTTCAATAGTATCCGTAATAAATATCAATTAAAGAAAATTCCCGAAAAATATACTTACCAAATACTGCATGAAAATTACATACTATTTTTTTTTTTGTTTAAAATGTCACAGTGAAAATGGAATAGGATAATGCTAATAATAATAATAATAATAATAATAATAATAATACACCCAAAACAATCACTTGACTGACTCCTTCATCGCGAAAAATGTATGATATGTATACATTATCCAATTTTACACGATAATGCCGTTGGAATTTCTTAATTTATTCTGGATTAAAATATTAGGAAAAACAAAATACTCCGATCAAACGAAACTTTTCAACCACAAATAGTAAATAGACACAAATGCCGGCTTTCAAGTATATTATATGATCTCGACATATTTCCCCAATCATCTCAATTTCTTAAGATAAAGATAAATTCAACCTCATTTTTCTAACTGTACACTGTCCATATCCACTACACAAATCCCCCATACATACTGCATTCTACTGAGAATCATGGCAACCAACGAGTAGATCTGTGATTGGTTGCCGTCTCACCGCCATTCTGTTTGAAAGTCAATGAATTTATAATTTTCCGCACTAAGAAAATTTACATCAAACACATAAATTACTTCTTAATTTACTATAATCACACGTTAATTTTTTTTTCGTTTTTTAAAAATACACACACTCTCTGTTCACATGACAAATAGATATTTTCTATAAATTAGTAATCATAAGTATCAGATACTAATTGTATTTTTCCTTCATTTCGAAACTATACATTTCGATTTTCCCCGACAAATACAAATAAAAAATCAAAGCATCTTTCACATTGAAATAATTGTCATCACATTATTACATTTAAATATCAATAATATCTGAATTATAATATGAAATTAATTTTTTTTTAAATATTTTGTCCGAAAATAATCGAAATAACGTAGTGTCTATGGAATTTATAACCGTTCCAATCTCAATCCTGTATAGAAATCTGCATAATAATGACTAATTTTTAATTACTCAAATTTAGCAACTATGGAAGCCACAATACTCGACAATTTTTTTCCATAGAAATTTACACATAAATCACTTATTCACCGACAATTAATAAATTTTATTAATCCATTTTAATATAAAAATACTTTTTCTTGATTTTCGATATTTATTTTTTACATTAAAATATTTAAAAAATTTTTCTCATGGGTAAATATATGGACGGTAAAGTAATACTAAATTATTTAGCTATATAAATGTAAAACTATACTTCTTATATTCTAACATTGGCATTACTATTAATTCTCATACAGAAATATCAAGCATAAATTAAAATTTTCCAATTGAACAATAACAAATATTTCATTGTTGGGCTTTGTATGAATTAATTTTCAATCAAATCAAAAAATTAAATACTAATTTCAAATCATTAATAACTCAATCAAGGCCATAAAAGTTCAATATTTGGAGATTGCAATTTTTCAAACATTTTATATGTCGAAAAAACGCATAACCAACAATAAAACTGAAAATTAAAATCAAACAAAATATTATAATTCATCTATTTACGAGTATCCTGTGGGATGATGAAACAAAAAAAACACAAAAAAATGATATACACTTACATTATATCCCATCCAAAGCCAATTAATGAGACACGGCAAAACCACTTGCAACTGCAAATAAATTATTTTTCAATGTAATTATTATTAATATATTTCATATTATCAAAATATTAATTATTTTTAATTCTTTTTTTTTTTTACATATATATAATATCCTCCTAGTAGCCACAAGCCAAAAGCTAACTGGAATGAACAAGCAATGAACCACAAGATCAACCAAGGGAGTAAAAATCCTCTAATAACTTGATTGATACCAAAGATCATCAAAATTGCGGATGCAATCAATATACCAAAATAACCTCCGAAAAAAAATCCCCACACTTGTAGAGCTACAATATATATATAGAAAAAAAAAAAGTGCATGTATAAATAAATTATTGTATTAGTGTTATAATTGAATTAATAGCACTTTAAAAAAAAAAAAAAAAAAAAACATACAAAATCTGACATCAGATTCAAAAAGCGGATTGTACAGCTGTGTTGAATCACCACCATACATTTGATATATAATCAGTGTGATTAAAGTGAAACTGATTGCCTGAAATAAAATAAAATAATTTTATGAATTGAAAAAATATACAGTTTTAGGTTAATACAAACTAATTAAAGATACTTACTATTGTATAATATGCAATAACTTTACTACCGGTTCGGACATTGTTTGTCCATATTATTGGGGACCAACATGAATTCAACATTGTTACTTTAACACAAAAACAAGTATATGATTATAAATGAGAGAATCCAAAGTGACGCACACTTGCAAAAATGTTGACGATTAGTGATCCAAACCGCACCCAACCAAACGAATATGACATATATATATTGTCATTGCCTACCGAGGCGCACTATTCATATGCCTATTGGTAAGACCGCACATAAAAAAAAAATAATAATAATAAGCCTAGTACTCAATGGAGCCGGAGACCTGTAGATAATGTAGAAAATTTTTTGCATTATAGGCTAAGGAAATAAATAATGACATGCAATTTTTTATTCCTGAATTAGTATAAATTCTGAACACAGATGCCTATAACATTTTACACCGTCTACAACTAATTTTTGTAATATACTCACTTTTATCACTACGTTATACACATAATAATATACATCTCGATCGATAAGTTTATTCTTTCTGTGTACGTCCGGTAAAATGTATTTAATAAATTGACATAAAGTGCTCAAACTTAGTTTTATAAATGTATATATATTTATATATACATTAAGATGTATACACGTACATATATAATTCGTATTTATTAAATAAAACGGCAGCTTAGTGAGTATGACCTTTTCAAATTCAGTATATTTTTGCACGTGAAAAGTGAGGTTAATCTAATAATTGTGTTATAAAGTATTAGATTATCATCTATAAAATCAAATATTATTATAATTTTTTTTGTTTATTATTATTATTATTATTTTCATTGTTTTGAAAATCCTCATGCACAGTTTTTAAAATAGCAGTGTCTGTAACAAAAATTTCGATAAAAACAATAATTTTTCAAAATATTAATTCATCATCTTTCCGGATATTCAATTTAATTTAATTTATCATAAGTATTAGATATATTTATGTATACCAATATAGAATACTAAAATCTATGATTTCTATATAACTATAATTATACCGCCATTGTAAGATAATGTACATATTGTGTACTATTACATACAAATCATATTTTCCAACAATTGATATTTCATTTTTTTATGCTTAACATATAATGTCAATCATTACAATCACAATGATCATATCACCATTTCAACTAATAGCTTATTAATTAACAATCGAGTAATTATCGCAATCAGATTATCGCTATGAAACCATATCTATAATATATCTATATAGGTTTTTTTTTTCTCCATTTCAACTACTGGCATTTAAGTATTCAAAAATTATATCAATATAAATATAATGATATAAGATCCAACTTGATATTTTTTTTTTCTTCTCATACAAAGATCTCCCTACTATTTCCTTCGATTCTGTTTTTATTGCTTTCCAATATCTTCACTGTTATTAAATAACAAATTTTGTCGTATCACGTGAACTGGTCAAGTTTCATAGTAATACATTGTTTAACAGAACTACGGTTGTTCTTATATTGGCTTGTGTTTTTATCGTAATTTTATAATTATTAATGTATAACGGAAATTATTTATCTCACTATGGGCCATTTCATTATTTCTCATTTTTTTTGTTTCATCTCATGGTTTCCAATTGTTCATCGACACTGTATTATCGCATGAATATAATCCCCTTCTTCTTTAGTTTAAATCCAACGGAACCCCAGTATGTCTACCATCTCGCCACGAGTGCATTTACGACGCACACCACAGACGTCAGTCCACGCTGAGGTTAGGCTTGTATACTGAGTGAGCTCCGCCGATTCTTCGTTCTTCGATTCGTACTTATTATCATATATATTCACAAAAAACTCTTGAACTCGTAAATGAGTTTTCATAGTGACTTTTTTTTTTTTTTTTTTTTTTTTTTTTTTTTCTCAATCTATAATTTGAATAAATTTTATTTTTGTTATTAGTAATAAAATTGTTAAAACGGAGTGATAAATGGGGAAAAGTCGCCTCGAAAATTTTTTAATTTTAGAGGGGAACAAAAGAAGAAAATGAAGCGAAAAAGATGAAGAATAAAAATGAGAAATACGTTTGCTGCAGTGCATGACTGTAGTTGATACCACATTCGCCCTGATCCCAAAAGAAAAATGAAAATATTATTTTTTAATGAAAAATAAATAAATAGTAGTGATTAATAATTTAGGTAGTGTACAATGAAGAAAAATGTAAGTGCAATTTCTCATATTATGACAAATGTTTGCATTTTGAGTTATTGCATTAGTTTAATTTTGGCATTTGTAATTGAAATGTCAAAAATATATGCTTCATTATAGTTAAAAAAAAAAAAAAAAAAAAAAAAAGTTTTAGATATTATTCTAAAAAGGTTTTTTTTTCTTATTATTTTATTTAAAAAAAAATTTTTTTCTGTATATATGTATTTATGTAATATTGTGTACGACAATAATATACTGATAGATATGGTAATTGGAAAAAATGATCGAATATTGCAATAGTTATACCGACTATTATTATATACTGAATACATGTTCAGCTAACACCAAAAGTAAGTTGGTAACCCTTTCACATTTACATTTTTTTATTCCATTCGTTTGCGCGTACTCTTTCTCATTTCACAGTAGAACAGTAAAATATAATATTCGACATTTTTTATTGAAATTTTATTTTCATTCTCATTCAAATTTATTGAAAAGATATACGGATATGTATCCACAAAAATATAGTTGCATACTTGGTTGCTAAGTCTTTATTAACATTATTATTATTATTATTATCTAATGTGATATTATATAAATACCATGTGTAAACCAAATTCCTTTTTACATGTCACATTTAACCGCCATCATTATAAAAGTTGAAACAAGTATTAATGTATAGGTATATCAACTTAACACGGATGCCCATTGACTCTCGTGAGTCTGCGCTACATATTTAGAAAATTCTTCTTTATTATGTAGGTAGCTACGTTTACTTGTACATGCAGTGTTCTCTCAGTTCTACTTCATGTGTGGTCAACACTGTTTGTATGTACTGTGTATTTGTGTTGTATTATTTATCTTTATTTTATAAAGCCTAAATAACAACACAATCAATTAACGACATTGGCGATGTAAACAATATCCAAAATGTGTTTGATATTACATAGTATATAATACTTGGAAAGAGAATATAATTAAGTATAATATACAGACGGTATTGTGTCTTTATGAGCAGTCGCATGAACAAGAAATTCATAACTGTGTATAGCGCGTGGGCAATTTAAATATACTACATAAGGATTGCAATTCAGTTGACCGTGTCATTTTTATACGCACATCTCGTTTATCCATTAAATATTTTATAAACGACCTTGGTGGACCTTGTGTTCATACACGCATTAATAATTGTAATGGTTCAATGTTGTTAATGGTAAAGAAAAAAAATATGGATAAACAAATGGATTAATACTTGTATGAATTGCGTGGACTAGGTAAACATCGAGTTAATACCATGTATTACATATCTGCGTATCATAATGAATAAAAATAAACGAAAAAAATCTCTTGATAATTTATCTCTCTAAAACTTCATATAATAACGTTAGAGGAAAAAAAAAAAAAATGTCGACATTCAGTGATGAGCATCACGAGTGATCAACGAAAAAGTATAAATATATAGAATAGAGATTTCTAAAGATTCTAAATATCTATCACATATATATATATATATATATATATATGTGGAATAAATGATATTTTACTTCCCGACAATGGATTATATATATATAATTTTTTAATTGAACATTGTTCTTTATAATCCAATCCATGCTTGTCCTTTATTTCAATAACATTATATAATTATTTGTCTATTTAGAATTTCAGGGTGGGAGAAGAATGAAGAAAAATGCCTCGTGCCAATGGAAAAGAAGGGAACGGTGGTGCCAAGAACATAAAACCTAGCAATGGTATTGGGGAATGGTTTGTTGGTGCGACACGTACAATGACTGGAAAGAACACCAGCAATTATATCGTACTAGGTGGAACAAAATATGGAATTCGACTGTCACAGGTAAAATATTAATGAATATAATTTTTATTAATTAATAGAAAATTATCTAAAAATTTGATATTGTCTTTTATCATTGATGTAAATAATCATACGATGAAAATATAGATATTGAATAAACGTATGCGCGTATTTATTAAATATATTTTTTTTATTAATATCATTTATATCAACTGTTTCAGGAAATTACACAACAACAAAATTCCATAGAAAATTCATTGGAATATTCTCGTGAGGATTACAATTGTGATAAAAATTCTCAAGAACAATTAACTGAAATGAGAGATGAAAAAATATCAATGGATAAAGTATCAAGTGATTTAGCATCAAGCGTTGCCGAATGTTGTTGTATTGGTTCACGGTCGCCTCTTCCAATGCGTAAAATATCGCAATCATCTACTGTGAGTTCACGTGATGATTTTAGTGGTGGTGATGCTGGTGGTGCAACACTAAATTCAAGCAGAAGCATTGATAACATTACTGACGACGATAGTATAAAAACTGAAGTAAGTGGTAGTGGCTGTAATGGTAGAATACAGTGTTCACTACCTCCCACCGCAATTGAGTCAAACTCAAATGCTATTAATAACTGCGGGGGGCTGCAAATACGAAGCCACATTACCCAGCGGCCACAATCATCCTCAACATCATCGTCCACTGACGATACAAGCAGCATTGCGTCTATTAAATCTAGTTTCACTCCAATAGTTCACACTGCCTCTGCGCCTCGACAAATAGCTCAATGGAGTAAATATCCCACTTTCAAACTTCAGGTACTCACAAAAATAGTTAACTATTTATTTTGTTAAATTATATATATATTGTGTGTGTGTGTGTGTGTGTGTGTGTGTGTGTGTGTGTGTGTGTGTGTGTGTGTGTGTGTGTGTGTGTGTGTGTGTGTATATAAAAACAATCGCGAATACTGACGTTTTTTCAACAGTCTACTACTGTGCGCAGTATTTTATAATTTTTTTTTTTTCTTTATTGAAATAAGAAAAAATATTTGATAACTATAGGACGTTATGTGGAGAAAAAAAAATATCGTCAAGGATATGTATTTTTTTATAAGAAAATATCTATCTGTAATATGTATGTTTGTTTCAAACATTTATATTCAGTCATCTATATTTGATAATTGAATGTGATGAAGAGTGGGAAGTTAAAAAATATCTGTTGATATGTCCTCGACAATATGCGACGCGATTATCGTCATAATAACTTTTTTCTCCCTCCTTTGTTTATAGACATGTTACTATGTTGTGGAACAGTGTAGTTTTTCTATCTCGCAGCATCATTCCTTACCAATGTTTGAGTAATAACACTGTCCATGCGCGATATTATATATATGTAGATATTCATTTGTATTTACAAGGGACAGAAAGAACCGCAAGACGACTGTGATCGCCTATTTATATCGTGTGTTAAACCGAAGAAGACTCGTTGAGAGCACAAGCTTTTAAAATTGTCGTAATGTGTTTTCTTGTTGTGTCGAAATTCATTTACATATAAAATCACCATATAAGTTTGACTATATTGTTTAATTTAATTATAATTTATTCAAAAAATTTCTGTAATTTTTTCAAAACTAAAAAACAAAATTTTGAGGTAAAAATTTAATAATGGTTTTATTATTATTTAGCTTTTTGTAATTTATTTATTGATTTTTTTTTTGTTTTTATAAATAATATTCAGTCATCGCCGACCATCAAAGTTACACTTCCGGAGCAAGCGATAACAGCAGTGGATCGATTGCCTAAATTTCGATGGAGCGGGGGCGGCGGAGGTAATAGCAAAAAAACCTCTTCCGGTCCCCGCAGTGACAAAGCAGAGCGCTTACGCGAATTAACAGAAAAATTAAAAAATCCAGCGCCTATACCACCACCAAGAAGAACATCACGAATTAACACATCATCATCATCATCATCACCACTACAATCTGGACAGCAATATCATCATCATCATCATCGTCATCATCATCATCATCATCATCATCATAATATTCAAAATCTCGATCTGGACCATCATCATTCGTCTGATAATCAGGTTAGTATATGAAATTAAACATAATTTTCTTGTATGTCTTTATTCATAACTTTTATTGAAATCCCCCATGATTTTCAACAGACTGGTGAAAATACAATCAACACCAATAACAGAAAAATAAAAGACAATGATTTGGACAATGTAAATGATAAAAATTGTATTGCAAATACCGTTGGTGATGACATTAATGAGCATGATGATGATGATAATAATGATGATGATGATGATGATGATGATGATGATGATAATGATGACAATAATAATAATAATAATAATGATAATAATGATAGCGATGGTGACCGTCAGCAGTGTCATAAATCAAATTCAAAAGTATTTGTAAGCAGTGAAAGTGTCGGTGATAAGTGTAATATTAATAATCAAGTGATAAAAAATAATAATAGTGATGAAAAAACTAACATTCATGTTGATAAACAGCATTTATCGCAATCAAATAATAGCGCAATGTTGGTTTTTGAAAATAATTATGATAAAAATGATGTGGTTTTATGTTTGGCAAGTGATACATATAGTGAACCGAAACATTTTCGACAATACTCTGACTCATTATTTAATAATAGTTCTAAATATATTAACAATTATGATTCAATAAATTCAAAAGTTCCAAGAGGTAATGATGACAATGAAGCAAGAGAAGGTATAACGATGCTGGAGACGCGTGGAACTCTTTTGAATTTTCATCGGTCAGGCGTGCCATTAAGAAGCGCCTCTTTTGGACAAGCGGACTTTAATCAAGGTGAAATATATACATAATCAAATAATATTATGTTAATTTAATTACATAATTATTAAATTTTTCTTATTCAATTATCGTTTCTTGAGAAAATAATAAACTATATTTCCTCATTAATTTTTAGGGATTCGTTTTTTTTTGTTTTTGTTATTGTATTTTTTTTTTTTTTTTTTTTTTTTTTTTTTTTTTTGTATAGTATTTATACGGAATAGAAATTAGTCATAGTGGTTATGATAAAAATTCGATATTATGCACGAACAAATTACGATATACTTAGCATTTAAAATAATAGCGTTAGCATATGCGACAGATTTCGGCGTTTGAAACCTTGTCGACGATGCACCTGTCACTTCACACTCCGACTTTACTATTATATGATTCGCGGCGCTTTCTCACACATCATTCTCCACATTCAACTGACAACAATAATTTATTCTTTATAGTGCTATAAATTAAATCCAACTATAAATTCATTATTATTGACAAAATTCAAATTTAATTTTTTAGCATCAGATAATCATCATAGAAATCGAGTAACTAATTTTAATCATTTGGAATCAAAAGATGTCCGAGCAAGTACATTGCCACGAAGGCGCGGCAATTCATCTACGGCCAAGCCATTATCATCATCATCATCACCACTTTTGTCATCATCTACGTTATTATCATCGCCGACATCATCATCATCATCATCATCATCATCATCATCATCATCATCATCATCATCATCATCATCATCGTCATCGTCATCGTCATCGTCATCGTCATCAACATCAACATCAACAACAACTACTACAACAGCAACAACAACAATAATAACAACAACAACGACAAATATTGATATTTCTACACCGGAAAACATTAAAAATCATCAAAAAATACAAGTAACATCTGCTCCTAACGTTGATAGTACTGTAGAATCAGTTGAAGGTTTTGAACTGCAACAAATGATTTTGGAACAATCGCGGCCGCAAAGCGATGGCTCTGACAGTTTGGCCACTTCGAGTACATTCACTAGTCCTGAGCCATCATTACCCATTGACAATCAAGAAATTCAAATTAATCCAATGTTAAATAATACAACCACCGATACAGTAAAATTGGATAATTTATCCCAAGTTATAAATATCAATTCTGAGGAAGCAGACCTAGGAGGTTAATATATGTGAAATTATATTAAATATCATATTAATTCTAATCAAATATAGACAAAATTTTTAAAATTGATTTAATTTAATTATCATATAGGACATGAAATTGAACCACATGAAGTAATTATCACACCACCATTAGAAAAGCCATTATTGAGTCAAACAAGTGAAACTAGCGGTGTCCTAAACGTAACATCATCATTTGAGGCATTATCAACGGTATCATCAGGTAAAATTCGTAGATACCGTGGCGATACGAGTAAACGAAGAAAAGGCGTGTATATTACTCAATGGCCCGAACCATTGGAAAATGATAGAAACAAATTATCAGCACAAAGTAGCGAAGAAAAAGATGATCCACCAGCAACTTTAAGTGATGTATCTGATTGTGAGGGTCATGCACCTCGAAGGTTAATAAGTTAATAAAACATCAATAAAAATAATTAATTGCTATGAAAATTTTCATATATATAATTTACATTTATTATCGAGATAATTCAACTAATACTTTTAATTAAATAATACTCCATAGGTATAGTAAACGACCACTTCGTGGTCCATATGGTCAAATGTTAGAAGCAGAAATGGCAAAGCCACGAATATCGGACGTTGCATTAGAAGAAGGATTACGGCCAAAAAGAAAAGTATCATCAAATTCGTCTTATAGTCAAGGCTCCAATAGTAATTCAGAGCCACCAACACCATGCCACCATCGAACTACTTCAAGTCCAAGTAAACTTGAAGGTTTGCCAGGACCAAGTCCGGAACTTTTAGCTGAATTACTTCGCGGATCATCTGAGCGAGTAACACGAGCCCAAGCACACCGAAACGTAAGATAATGAACTATATTACGAATTATATCTTTTTTTTTTTCATTTTTTATTCTTTAATTTTGAAAAAAAAAAAATTGGTAATAGATCAGTATACAATTATATTTTCTTAATTAAAAAAATACTTATGACAAAAACACTTATATCCAATATAATAATTTCATCTACAACGTCCAACACTTAACAACAATGACTTGGCGGATAGCGAAAAGCAAGTCAATTTGATGACAGTATATAAATGAGCCTAATTCATTTGTGACAGCAATTAATTTGTTGTTATGAGTACTGATTTTTGACAGGACGAGAGCAAAAGAAAGACTTATATTTATGAATGTACAATCATACCTCAACAACTATGTCCCCCGACGTCATCTATATGTAAACAAACATTAATTTTTCTTGATTTTTTCATAATTTTCAGAGGCATATATATATTTATTTTTTTTTCCTAACTATCATTAGAAATTTCATTTTTCAAGTCATATGGGTTATTGATAAAAAAAAATGATATTGATATATATATATATATATATATGTGTGTCTCTACATATGCGACGTAGTTTGAAAAGATATAAAAGGGACATTGCAAAATGACGCAAAAATTTACGTAAAACATTTGCCCACAAGCCTGTGCCAAAAATGATATTTGGCAGATGTAATTAAATGAACAACAACAACTATCTTATGTATCTTCTCTAAAAATGTATTTGAATAACAATTAGAAATACATTTTACATAAAGAAAAGGAAAAAAAAAAAAAAAAAAAAAAAATGAAAGTTCATTCTGTAAATGGAAATAGCCATTTCTAAAACAACCACCGTTATTAAGAGTATGAATATAATGACAGGAAAGTGAGAAATGAAGAACATGTAGTGACGTGCTGCACGTGTTAGTCTGTGTCGACAATCGGATGCAAAGTCGCAAATCCGATCGAACAAAATACTTTTTGTCAAATACTATATATTAAAGAATAATAATTGAGTATGCCAACCTGAACTTGTGAATTTTGTAAACTATAATGATAATAATAGCAGTATTGACAGTATTTATTAATAATCATTTTAATTATTTTATTTTTGCGATATTGTTGTCATTCTTTTAATATTTTTCATTATATATATTTTTTTCAGGATACGAGAACACACGTAGTCGTAGAACTTTATGATACGGAACGATCGTATGTGGAAGCGTTACAAATACTAGTCAATGTGGGTAAATTAATTATTCTATAATTTTTTTAGTTCATGCATCATCAATATAATTTCTTTCTTCTTTATTGTAACCAATTTACCATTTTCATCAGGTTATTATGTATTGATTATGGTCCAGTTTTATTAATGAAAAATGCAGGTTTTATCATTGCGCCTGTTCACCTATTTCTGTGGCTATTTTAATTTTATTTTTATTATTAATTTCATCCATGTATTTTTATAATCAGTATAAATTTATGATTATCTTATCAAAAATTTGAAATGCAATAAGAGTTATTTAATTAGCGTGTATCTTTACACACATAATATTTGTATATTGATTTTAATTAATTAATACTGTCGCATCGGGGAATTTGAGTAATCTAGCAGAGCGCACATTTGTCGCAAAACGAGAATTCTCGTTTCCCGATGCGAATGTGTTAACACTCTGTCCAGAATAATGTGTGATTTTAAAGTATATTATAAATATTATTGAATGTATAATCATGTCATTCAAGTGTAAATTCATTTAATTCATTAATGCGAAATATTTTGGTTGATTTACTAAATACACATGTATAAATATTTGTAAATTTTATAAAATTCTAAATATCATCACCAAATTAAGCGTGAAAAATTAATTAATGATTACATAATGATATATAGTATCCTTTACAGAAATATTTACAACCACTGAAGAGACCTGAAAATGCTGGTCTTATTGATTCTACAACAGTTGATGAAATTTTTTATCAAGTAATTTATACAATGCATATTACATATATATTTTTAAATTATTGTGACAAATTAAATTTTTCTTTTCTTTTTTTCTTTTTTTTTTTTTTTTTTTGGAACAGATTCCAGCTATTCTCAATCAACACGAAATATTCCTTGAAGAATTAAGGAAGCGATTAGAAACTTGGGAATTGTGTCAAACAATAGGCGATGTTTTTCTTGATGTGGTAAAGAGAATTAAAAAATCCAAATTGTTTTGAAATTATTAACCCTTTTTTTGTTTTGCTTTTTTTTTAAAACACTTACTTGATAAAATACTATTTTCAGTTTACAAAACCAGTGGTTCTTGAGGCTTACACGCTCTTTCTTGACAATTGGAAATCGGCTAAAAAAGCAATCAAGACGTGTCAAGCGAAGCCTGCATTCGCGCGATTTCTGGAAATGATGGAACGGGAACACAAAGGAAAACTCGGACTTGATCAATTATTAATTAAACCGGTACAAAAAATACCAAGATATGAGTTACTTATTCAACGGTTGCTGAAAAATACGGATGTGGCGCATCCCGACTATAATTTATTAACTGCGGCACAGCGTGAAGTTCATGAGCTTGTGGTAAAAATTAATTGTACTGAACGTGAATCACTTGAATGGGAGCAGCAACAAATGACTTTGAAAGAGGTTCAATCATTGGTAGAAGGACTGGCAGGAATAGTTACTAATGACAGGTTATTAATTAAATTAAATTCCATTAAATAATTATATAGAATATTTCAATGTTATTGATTGAATAATATTAATTTTTTTTTTTATTTAGATTATTTATTCGACATGACTTAGTTACAATTGCTTCTAATCAAGGAACCAGAAAAGAGCGCGGACTTTTTCTGTTCTCTGATCTTCTTGTCATAACAAGTATTAAACGTCGGAGCGGTACGATAAGGAAACCATCGACGTAAGTATAGATGAATAAGCCAAAATTAAAAAAAAAAATACCTTCGATGCTAATTTCAAAAAATTATTTTATGTGTGGATAAAATTATTTAGAAATTCATGTCCAAATAGTTTGGTCGGTTTACTTGAAGCCAATAAGTATAAATTACTCATGCGATTTTCTCTAGATGATTTAGAAGTTATGAAAGGTAATGTGATAGTATATCGATTGTGAAAATAAATTTCATTAAATAAATTCGATTTTTAGTATTTAATTCAAATTAACTTAATGGATTATATAGCCAAAGATGATAATTTGCGAAGAATGGCACGTGAAGTTGATCATTTAAGAGAAGACTGTTCAACTTTATGTCAGCTTCAAGAGCTCGTGACAACTTTGCATGGCGCAAAACATCAACTTGAGGATCTCATTAAAGATTTACTTATACAAACACAACGTCAATTAGCAGAACGTAATACTGCGCATTCGCAATTGGCATGTTTAGAACTCACTTTTAATACTCCGTAAGAAATATTCCATTACTTTATTTTAATTTTTTTAACTAAACAAAAAAATTTTTTTTCTTGTTTTTTTTTTTTTTAATTAAAAATTATCTAAATAGATTTAAATAATTCCAGGTCAGGTATTGAAAATATATCAGTGATGTTTACGAAACCCGATAAACGGGCTAGTTGGGAGGAGAGCTTTAATGAAGCTAAACACAAATTAGCATTAACAGCGGATAAAAGGCCATGTCCTGAATTTATTGGACCATTACCAATTCAAAAAACTCGTGCCGGACTACAATTTACTTGTGCCGCACCAACAATTACTAATAATCAAGGTCCATGCGACGTATGGGTATGTAATAGTGATGGATATGTTGGCCAAGTATGTGTACTAAATCTCAATCCTGAACCACCACAAGTAACTTCATGCAATGGGGTTTGCAATGCACGAATACTATGCATTGCTAGCATTCCCGCTTTCCTATCAGGGTATGTTTTAATGTAACCACGTATACAAATGTTTGCACTCTCATAAATATATGTGTCAAGCTGGATTATAAATATATATTATTATTATTTTCAGTAATGATTTGAACCGATCAAATAGCGTTACGTTTGTTGATGGTAAAAATAGTATCAGAAATTCGATGAAAAATACCGATATAACCGATGGAAATATACATTTCGACAGGTATTCTAAAAATATGATGAAATATATATTATTTAAGCATACTATAATTTTATTTATTTATTTATTTATTATTTTTTGTTTCATATTGCCACCTTGTTATAATAGTAGTTCAAGTTCCGGCGATTCAGACTCTGATGACATTCCTTGTGCCGACATGACAACCGGTTCTTTATGTGGTGATTTATCGAGTATAGATGTTTTAATGGAGGAGGATATCAATCAACCGACAATGTGGTTAGGAACGGAAGATGGATGTATTCACGTTTATAATTGTACTGACAATATTCGTATTAAAAAAAATAGAATTAACATTCAACATGGTAGCAGCGTTCACTCGATTATGTACATATTTTTTAAACTATTTCTTTTAATTGATGAATTATTTTTTGCAATAATCATTCATAAATTTTTTTTTTTTTTTTTTTTTTTTTTTTCTCCTAATAAAGATATTTGGATAATAAAGTATTTGTTGCATTGGCAAATGGCGATGTTACTATTTATACTCGGAAACATGGTAAATAATATTTGATAATATCGTCAAAAATTTAATTAATATTAATAGCATAAAAATATTTTATAATTAAAATTAATAGGAGGGTGGAATACATTGGATCCATCAACAATATCTGTTGGTTCTGCGACATCACCCGTAACTAAAATGATTTCAGTATCTGGTAATTTATGGTGTAGCTGTCAAAATATTATTAAAGTTTTGAACATAATGACATTGGAAATTGAACACATATTAAATGTTAGTGGAGACAATACTCGTCCAATTTCTTGTATGGCAGCATCTGATGGAGTTGGAGTTTGGATTTCGCTTCACAATAGCGCAGTTCTTCGTTTATTTCATATCAACACTTATGAATGCTTAACTGAAATTAATATTGCGCCTGCTGTTACAAAAATGCTTGCCAGTAAGTATCAAAGCTGAAAGGGGAAAATTTGAATTTTTAATTTTATTTCGAAATTGTAGTTAAATTGATGAAAAATTATATCAATGAATTTTTGAAATTTATTTTAACAGACACGTTATATTTGCTGCAGGTTGCGATGACATAATACGACAACACAAGTCTGCTTGCCTTAGAGTTACTGCACTTTTAGCGTGCAATGACCTTTTATGGATTGGCACGAGTGCTGGTGTTCTCCTTACTGCACCCATTCCACACATTAAATCATCAACTCAAAGATTACTCCAACCACCGCAAGTGACCGGTATGTATATATATTCATCACAAATATTTATTTAAAATTAAACTTATTTATTTTATAATTATTTGATTTATTTTAATCCAGGAATTCCACATGGTCATACAGGTCATGTACGTTTTTTAACGTTTGTTGAAACACCGGTGTCTACAAAACTTGATATGGGTCCAAAAATTAATCGGCACTCGCTGAAAACAGCCAAAATACCATCAAATGATATGCATCATATGAAACTTTTGGTTATTTCTGGTGGCGATGGGTATGAGGATTTTCGGGGACCTCAAGCATCAGCTGAGCTTCAAGCAGGACGTGAAGATTCAACAAATCATCTTTTATTATGGAAGGTTTGATATAATGTAAATTGGTACATAGACCGAATTATCAATAAATCAAATTTCACATTAAACACTGGGAATTAATTTGACGCTTTATTTTTTTATTTTTATCATTATTATTTTATTATATATATATCAATGATTATAGATTAACGAATATTTCTAAAAATTATCATGAATTTCAATTTCAATTGTGTAGTGATAGACACCGTCTTCTCCCGACGACTGTCAATTACGAAAATTTTATAATTTCATTTAATAACGCTCCATATATTTTGAGCATTTGTAAATAAAAAAGTAATGTTTATTGATTTGTTCATGTTACTACGGTATTTTTTAAAAATTAAAAAATGTAAATATTAGTAGGATAATAATAATAACAATTATTATTATTATTTTATTTATTTATTTTTTTTCTTTTAGGCACAGTTTTGATGAAAGATTTATATTTAATTAAATTATGATTATGATTCTGATGGATTTATTAGGAAAGTTTTTTTATACACCAATGATAAATGAAGTTTATAAAATGATAATATTAGTAATGTTATTTACATAAATATTTGTTTACGATTACGGATTAATTTGAGATATATACAAGTTAATTATAATAAATAGAATTGGAATTAAATATATATTTTCGGAGATATTTATAATGAGAAACAAAAAAATTAATACGGTTGAAATTTATTCAAATTAATTATTGAAATTACTCCATTTGAGTAAACATATTGAATTTCACGAGAAATTTATATTCATTCGATAAATTTCACTTGAATAACATGTACAATACAAATCGAAAAAAAAAATAATAATTTATAAAAAAAAATTTATTTTTGAGCTTTATTAATGTAAAGTACGTATAAATGATAATGTGTCAAGCGAGCTTATCTGATAAATATAGAAATATATATTTTATGTTCAGAATAAAAAATTATTATTTATTATATAAAATTTATATAATAATACGTATACATTCGTATGTGTATATACCGAGTTGAAAGTTTACAATAAGTACATATAACAATAGTCACGGAATGAATATTTAAAAAATAAAAAATAAAAAATAAAAAATAATTGACAATACAGAATATATTATTCACTATGACTAGATGTAAATTTGAATTAAATAAATATCGATTCGATTTTACAAAACAGATTTTAATAATAGTATAAATTGAATTGAATACAATTTAATAGTAATAAATTTTACTATACTATGTAAAATTAAATAATATCTTTTAAATTTTTAATAAATAACTCGAGCCAAGGACAATAGTATCTATTGTAATTATAATAAAAAATGTACACTAATCTCAGTCATTAAAAATATCATGTTTAATATGTAAAAAAAAAACTTTAAAAAATTTTTGTTTCAAGTAAATTTTTTTCCAATAATTTTTGATGTAAATGTTTCACGCAAATTAATAATTTAACCGAATGAATATTATTCAATTGTTGAAAATTCATTCGTCTCAATTCACTTCATTATTTTGTGATGATCATTGGATGGATTTCGATTTTTCCGTTAATTGCAATTGAAGGATGATCAGTGATTGGGATTGATATGCCACTACTTTGATCATTACTATGAGTCGCTGTTATACCTGTATTATTATTTTATTTATAAATAAATAAAAATCAATTATTTGTCGGTGGAGAAAAAATGAATAGGATAAACATACCGGTGAATGAACCGGCACGATTTTCACTCGATGTACAAATTCCACAGAAATATTTTATGACGGGAACACGAGACTTACGCATATGCACAAGCACATAAATATACGGATCCAGAGTGAAGTGAATGCATAAAAGGATGTCAGCGATTTTATAAAATATTCTAATACACTTTTTCTCTAACCATTGATTATTTGAAAGTTTTAAATTGTATTGTTCCAATGGTATTGTTATCTGTGATAATACAAATATCTTTAATCCATGTGATTTGCGTTAAAAATTTTCACGTTAAAGCACAATAAAAATTATCATTTTGTTTGTTATTCAAATAAAATATGATATTCAATGTAGAATATTTAATCACAGCATGCACATTTACATATAGACACGCGTGTATACTGCATAATAAAAATATTTACAGTAATATTTATACAATACATAAAAAATGAACAATTCATTTTTCTACGTGATAATATTCTAAAATATAACTTGATTTACGAGTATCAATTGTAATCAAATGAAACAATTGTATTAGATTGATACAAGTATATATATATATATTTTCATGTATGAATATGAAACAATAATTATTATTTTCAAAAATATTCCTTACCATTTGTGGCATCCAACAAATAACAAATGATATCGATAGGACAAACATGAGCCGTGCAAATGCGCGTTCTTCAATAGTAATACCAGATTCAATTGATTTAGTATTTTGTTTAAGTAAACAATTTAAAGGCTTATTTCGTGATGAAGTTGTAGAAACTCTTCCCAGAGTTCCATCATAACGACCAAGTTTTTTAAGTACCCTCGAAACACTCAAATTGCAAAATACAATCAGGAGACAGAGTAGTGTTCCTGTTATCAATGAAATTATTATTAAACGAAAAAATATACACATGTGTATAATAATAGAAACACAATTACAGAAAAGTTGATTTTTTTTTTTTTAATTATTTAATGAGTGATAACACACCATAGCCACACCAGACATAGGCATATGCAATATCCATAAGTTTACGAGCTTCTCGATACCGTATACATTTTCCATTCTCGTAATATAAACCAAATCCAAATATAGGCATAATTGTTATGCTCAATGTTATAATCCAAAGTGTTACCATACATCTTACAATAATATGATATGACACCAGCTGACAAATAAACAAAAAAAATATATGTATACAGTTACAAAATTATTCAGTGTAATATAATTTTTTTTTTCTTTGAATAATTATTATATCTAAATATATTACGTTATATATTGTATTGCTATTATTATTAAAAATTGAATGAAGTAAATAATATATTTACGTGATTTTATAAATTATTCTATACCTTTTGATAAATGAAGGGTTTTGTTAATGCCAACCATCGATCTCCAGCCATAATAATTGCAACACATCCACTGAAGAGGCCAAATAAACGCCAAATTATTCTCATTGAACAGAAAAATCGTGTCGATGCCACTGAACCTGCATATATTGTTATATACATTTGTAACAACATACCGAGAAGTGCAACTAAATCATTTATAGCAAGACATCTCAACATCAATGAATGTTTCCTGTTTCGTTTCTACATGAAAAATGAAAAAATATATACATAATAATAATAATAATAATTTATACAATAATTTTATAAATACATTATGTTTTTTTAAAATACTCCAAAATTCGATACAAAACTAAATTTTTTTAAATGGCCCAGTATGAAAAAGAAGTCGTGATATGTCTAACTTTAATAAAAATTAAATGCTGACCTTATCCTGATAAATTAAAGTGATTAATGCAGCCACGTTGCCAATAACTCCAACAATGTAGATAAATGTCAAAATAATTTGACTAGAAATACTAACATGTCGTTTTAACATTATTGAATTTGTTATTGTTGAGGTGTTTATACCCATAATTGAATTTGTCATATTATATAAAAACTCTTCTGTCATACCCATAGTAAAAAAAATTGTCCTTCACTATTTCTACTGTACAAAGCACTTTACATTCTTTATGGGTATAATATAAAATTTATCGATTACTATTCTTTGATTCTAGATATTTACGTCGATCAATGAATTTATAAATAATTCTTCTTGTGAATTAATTGTATTATAAAATGTAAATTGCATTAATAAGTGATAGCAATCACGACAATGAATTCAAAGCAATTGAATATCCAACTTTTTTTTATTTTTTTTTATTTTTCACTCACAGTACTCTCAAGATGAACATATACATTATAATTAAATGTAGATACCAATTTTTCATAATCTTCACAGTTTGGAATAATTCGAAAGTTATTTAAATTTTCGAATTTTTTCAAAATAAAATATTTCAATATTGACACAATGTTTTATAGATCAATTGAGTGAGATAATTGTAGTGATTTTTCGATATCGATGAATTTTTTTTTCGACTCAACTCTCTACCACTTGACCCAATCGCATATTTTCAAATGATTGAAATAAACGAAAGAATCGCAAGTTCTGTTTACTGAAAGAATAATGAGATACCGCGTTACGCATGCTAATATTGCTAACATGCGCAGATCAAGTTGCGCCTATTCGTATAATAAAATATAATGCAATTATATTGAATATTATCTCTCAAAGAATAAAAATAAATCTTTTTTTGTTTCATATTTTTCACATACAAATATTTATGATAAATATATTTGTATAAGATGAATCTTCATCGTAGCCTATATATCGTTATTTTTAATATAAGCATGAAAATTTTTCAATACATATATATATATGGTAGATATTGGCTCGTATTGAAAATAATTTTCAATATGATTGTTTAAACAAAAAAAATTTTTATTTATTCAATATTTTATATAAAATATCTACTGTAACATTGAATTTCAACGAAAAAATTCCTCCTTGTATTATATATATATATATATATAGTGTGTGTGTGTGTGTGCTAGTCGAACAATATATAAAGAAGATATATTTTTCAATTGTTTTTAATATTTATATATAGTCATACTCTTTTTTTTTCTTTATATTACTAACGAAGCTAATCAATGTTGAAGAATAAATTCCATTTACTAATATGGAAAAGCAATTTATGTAGGTATATTGTTTGGAATTTCAATTGGAAATGGATATATATATGAGCAAGTCGATAAAATCATTATTTTCATATGGGCATGTTGGTAAGACCATGTATAAATTATTTTACCGACAATTTCTTGGCCCTCTAGGAAGCAACGAGTCGTCATTAACGTCGTTCACCTTCGTTTTAGTTCGGAGAATGGAGACAGACATAGATTGTCCGCTATTTCCTACTACACGAAGCTAGCCGAAGAGCGTTGCTCACACGAATATGGCTTGCGACTGTGTGATTTACCCCCTCCATTCTGTGTTCCTCGTTGCTCGGTCTTCAATCTGGCCACACTGCTTCAGATAGGTAGGCATATTCCCAAAATAACTATAAGCTCTTTGAGTTTTCTTCTTGAGTAACAGGCTGTGAACGACACACTGTGAATAATCCGTAATACTTATCATCTGCCTTCAATAATAATAATAAAGGTAAATTATTAGGCCATTATCATGTATATTTATTAATTTTTTATACATTTACAAAAACAAAAAAAAAATTAATAATAAATATTTACATTATATTAATATAAAAATAAAATTATTGCACTATGATTAAAGGATCAATTCAATTATTATAAACCGTGAATATATTCAGATATTATACCAGCATACATAAAATTTATTTATATCACAACATACGTTCGTATTTAATATCAATACCTTAATGATCAAATAAAAAAATTTATCCTTCTAATAATCAACGAATAATATTAAAGACCATCCCTTCTCCCCCCCCCCCCCTCCTCGCCCCTCCCAATGATACATTCAACGAATTTTCGAATGTATATGGCTAATTTTTAAAATATGATGAAATACATTTACGTGAATAAAAGTGAAAGCTACAAATCATTTTTTCTATGATTAAATTTAGTTATCACATATCGATACACAAATATCGTAATCGAGTATAGATGTTTTAATGGAGGACTGTTTGGGACCACACGACTGATGAAATAAATAAACAAAAAAAAAAACAGTGTGTGCTTAAAACCACATGACAGGAGTGAAAACTTCATCAAGGCGAGGTTGATGATACGAAATACAACTTTTTTTTTTTGTTCCATGTTCATCAAGTAATAACTAAATGCGACTGATGCGTCATGCACTCTCATGTAACGCTCGCCGAGTGAGTATAGTAGTGACGCGTTGACTATATCTCTCTCGCTTCCTCAGTCGACTCGAGCCGATTTTACCCGAACGAACGTTATATAGCCGAGTGTCACGGCTCAGTTTCATTCAATACCCACAAAATAAAGTGTTCAGCGCGCCTAAAGAAATTCTCACTTCAAAAATTGTAGCGCATTACCGACACACACATATATATATGCACTTTTGTCGTTACAATAAGTATAACGAAAGTAATGCGATGCTCATTTAGTAGATGATATATAAAAACATATAAATATTTGGATTATTTAAGCTTAAATCAAATATATTTTTCAATAAATGTGTCTTGTTATTTCCTAGTGTTTAAAATGACAAATGGAATTTGATAAAGACAATATGGAAGTATTGAACGCGGTATTTAGAAATACACCACCGCCTCTTTCTGATGAAAATGTATGTTATATATATATATATAAAGGATAATTTACTTTGGAATATCATAACCTCTATCAATATCTACAGTGGAAATATTAATAAATTTTTTTCTATTTATAGTTGACTGGTGCAGTTGAAACAACCAAGAAACATTCGAAAGTAAAGAAAAAAGATTCATCGTTGGTTTATAGTAATGATCTAACAGAAATATTAAAATCCCCTTTAACGCCGGAACAAAAAACGAAAGCCATATGTGATAAGTACATGGAGACTCTGCATGCAAATCGTAAATTAATGATGGCTAATAAAATAGCAGAAGATCGTATAATGAAATTACAACAAGAAAATGAGCAGTGTCAAAAGCAACGTTCTAAAGCAGTTCTAACACGATCGAGACTTGAAAATTTATGTCGTGAATTACAAAAATTAAATAAAGCACAAAAAGAAGAAATGGATCTTAAATTGAAATTGGAAGAGGAAAAAAGGAAAGAAATGTCAGCGACATTTCAAAGTGCTTTTGCTGAAATGACTACATTGACAAATCAAAATACGGAAAAAAATACTAAAATGTGTGAGGAAAATTTGGAAATGAGAGAGAAAATTAAGGATGTACGTGAACGCGTTGCATTGAGTGAACAACAATTGGAAAAAGTGCGTCAACAAGCTCAATTAAAAATACAATTAGATGAGGTGAAAATGACAGCAATGAAAATGGAAATGACTGCAGAAAAAGAATGTCTCTTAAAAGAAAAGCAACATCTTTTATTAGTAAGTTTCATTTTAATATGAAAAAATTTTCATAATATATAATACCTGTCATTTTTTATTATAATTATAGAAATTAACTGAATATCAAGGACTAATAAGTGAATTACAAGCAACTGAAGCTGGGTTAAGAAGTCAAGTCAGTATGTACACCGAAAAATATGATGATTTTGAAAATTCCCTAACTAAAAGTAATGTATTACTCGCTGGTTACAACGAAGAAATGAAAAAGGTAAAATTAAAATTTTTAATTTTGTCGACATCTTATAATTATAATTTTTTAATTTTAGATGTCAGAAAAGAACGTGAAATTAAAAAAAGAAACAAATTTATGGAAACATCGTTGGGAAAAGACTCATGCTGCTTTATTAGAAATGGCAACAGATAAACAATCACGTGATGCTGAAATGGGAAAACTCACTCATAAATTATCATCATTACAAGAATTATGTAAAGCATTTCAACGTGAGCGGACAGAATTATTAGGCCAATTACGTGTATTAAATGCCAAGGATAGTACAATTATTAGATTGAATGATGATAATTCAAAAATTGATAATGACAATACTGAACAAGTTGAAAAATTATCATCTGACTGTCAACATCACAAAGACGATATGATACATGTGCAAAATTCGTTAATACAACAAATTAATCAAGTCGAAGTAGAGAATTCGGTAATATTATCTACAGCAATGCAGCCACATAATTTAATTGAATGTAAGACAGATCAAAATGAATTGAATACATGTTCAAATATTGTGCCAAGCGTTCAATCATGTGATAAAAATAAAACTACCAAAGAAGAAGTTGCATTAAAATGTATTGATAATGAACAGCGTGTCGACGAAATAAATAATCGTAAACGTAATGACAAAGAGTTTGATGAGTCAAATGATAAAATTGAACGAATCAAAGCGGTATCAAACACACTTATGCAAGTAAATAAATTTAATGACGATAATATGATTTTCAAAAATGAATCGCCAACTATTTCACAAGTCAATGAGCCAAAAATCACAGATAAAAATACACAATGTAAGAAAAATAATGAATTGTATTCTGAAAATAGTATCATCAATGATGACGATGAAAATTTTCGTGCAGCACTAAATAAAATTGAATTGGAAAACGAATAATGTACTCAATATAATAAAATGGAAGAAAATCTTGTGAAGATAGACATGAAAACTCATCCAAAGGATGAATATATCAAAAATGATGGTAATAATAAGATTCATAACTGCATGGAGGATAAAAAAGAGAGTAATTCGAAACAAAATAATTCAAATTTATCAAAAAAAATCAATAGTAAAAAAAAAAAAAGTAATTCTCATTTTCATGAATTGTATCAGTAATGAAACAGATACAAAAAAAAAGAAGAAAAAAAAAAAAGAAAAATTTGGATAATTAGTATATTATATAGATTTATTATAAATAACTTTTTTTTTTTTAATTTCAGTTATTTCTTAATTTGTAATTCTTTTATTCATAATGTAATAACGTTTACATATGTTTGTATGAGAGTTTGATTAAATAATAAAGAAAATAGATTATTCAATTAACCATTTATTATATGTTTTAAGTATATAATATATAAATGTAGACATCGAAAGAATTTTATTGCTCTACAGTTAAATCGATAAATTTTTCAAATCGTATACACAAGAATTTTCCTCCATAAACGAATTTTTGAATGCGACAACGTTGTCCCGTTATAATTTGGTGAATAATAATATATAAATTACATTTTTATGTTAGTTACGAAAAAAAAAATATAATTTTCATAATTGAAGGAATAAAAAATTACAATAAATTAAACACTAACAATATCATCAACTATATATTGTATTAACATAACGAAATTGTCATACGTATGCATAAAAATATTGAAAATATAGTCTCCGCTCGGCGAAGAATGTTAATACATTTTCGATTCGGTACATAACGATTTTAGGCAGCCCCTTATTTTGTTTATTAGGGTCCTACGACAAAAAAAACTGTACGGGTTATGACGCCCCATTCCATTGTAATTTCGTTGTTACCATAGCAGTCTGTATGTATCATTCTTTCCTACTATTCACCAGCTCCTTTCTTTTCTTTATCCTTTTTTCAACTTTGTATATAGATATATACTCAATGCATAGACAAATATATATAAAAGTCAGATTACTACGACATCGCAGATAAAAATGAAAACTATTAATTGCAATCATGATTATAATTTCCATTAAAATGATTCACATGTAATCAATCCTCGTTTCTATGGTTATGAAAAATTAAAAAAGAAAGTTTCATTTGTCAGCAAGACGTGCTGATTTTTTTTTTCATACTTTATACATGTATAAATAATTGTATAAACATTTTTTATCTCCGACTCTCTCAGCCCTCTTTGATAAGAAGTTGCAGCACTATATGACTGAAATTTCTACATTTATTAATATGTATAAAAAAAAACAATATCAAATCGAAAATATGTTATATTCAGTGATAATTTAGATTTATCGTCAACAACGATTCAAAAATACAAAATATTTCAAATTTCCAATTTATTTTGTATTCAAATTATAGCCGTTTACCACAGTGAGTGTCTACATGACCAACATGAGCAACTGAGCACAGAAATTTGGAGAAGATAATACAGATGCGATTGCAGTGCGGTGGCGCTAGCATATGGGCTCTTACTTTTTATCATCTTCATATTTTTCATTTGGAAATTTTCAAACGAAACGCTCATATTTACACATTTCTCAAGTGGCGACATCATTGTTATGCAGTGGTGTTCATTCACTCACAGCAATGGCAAGAAATCGTCAGAATTCTGCGGCAAAACTGCTGCAAGTTCTTGCGGTGGTTTTGATAACGGATTAAGCCGTAGAAAAAGTGCAGTCTGCTGGCAGATTGCTGGCAGAAAAATCTGCCAATCTCTGCCAAAAATCTGCCGCAGACGTGGTTACTGGGGTATATATATATAGTGTGTGTGTGTGTGCTAGTCGAACAATATATAAAGAAGATATATTTTTCAATTGTTTTTAATATTTATATATAGTCATACTCTTTTTTTTTCTTTATATTACTAACGAAGCTAATCAATGTTGAAGAATAAATTCCATTTACTAATATGAAAAAGCAATTTATGTAGGTATATTGTTTGGACTTTCAATTGGAAATGGATATATATATGAGCAAGTCGATAAAATCATTATTTTCATATGGGCATGTTAGTAAGACCATGTATAAATTATTTTACCGACAATTTCTTGGCCCTCTAGGAAGCAACGAGTCGTCATCAACGTCGTTCACCTTCGTTTTAGTTCGGAGAATGGAGACAGACATAGATTGTCCGCTTTTTCCTACTACACGAAGCTAGCCGAAGAGCGTTGCTCACACGAATATGGCTTGCGACTGTGTGATTTACCCCCTCCATTCTGTGTTCCTCGTTGCTCGGTCTTCAATCTGGCCACACTGCTTCAGATAGGTAGGCACATTCCCAAAATAATTATAAGCTCTCTGAGTTTTCTTTTTGAGTAACAGGCTGTGAACGACACACTGTGAATAATCCGTAATACTTATCATCTGCCTTCAATAATAATAATAAAGGTAAATTATTAGGCCATTATCATGTATATTTATTAATTTTTTATACATTTACAAAAACAAAAAAAAAATTAATAATAAATATTTACATTATATTAATATAAAAATAAAATTATTGCACTATGATTAAAGGATCAATTCAATTATTATAAACCGTGAATATATTCAGATATTATACCAGCATACATAAAATTTATTTATATCACAACATACGTTCGTATTTAATATCAATACCTTAATGATCAAATAAAAAAATTTATCCTTTTAATAATCAACGAATAATATTAAAGACCATCCCTTCTCTCCCCCCCCCCCCCCCCCCCCCCCAATGATACATTCAACGAATTTTTGAATGTATATGGCTAATTTTTAAAATATGATGAAAAACATTTACGTGAATAAAAGTAAAAGCTACAAATCATTTTTTCTATGATTAAATTTAGTTATCACATATCGATACACAAATATTGTTATCGAGTATAGATGTTTTAATGGAGGACTGTTTGGGACCACACGACTGATGAAATAAATAAACAAAAAAAAAAAACAGTGTGTGCTTAAAACCACATGACAGAAGTGAAAACTTCATCAAGGCGAGGTTGATGATACGAAATACAACTTTTTTTTTTTGTCCCATGTTCATCAAGTAATAACTAAATGCGACTGATGCGTCATGCACTCTCATGTAACGCTCGCCGAGTGAGTATAGTAGTGACGCGTTGACTATATCTCTCTCGCTTCCTCAGTCGACTCGAGCCGATTTTACCCGAACGAACGTTATATAGCCGAGTGTCACGGCTCAGTTTCATTCAATACCCACAAAATAAAGTGTTCAGCGCGCCTAAAGAAATTCTCACTTCAAAAATTGTAGCGCATTACCGATACACACATATATATATGCACTTTTGTCGTTACAATAAGTATAACGAAAGTAATGCGATGCTCATTTAGTAGATGATATATAAAAAAATATAAATATTTGGATTATTTAAGCTTAAATCAAATATATTTTTCAATAAATGTGTCTTGTTATTTCCTAGTGTTTAAAGTGACAAATGGAATTTGATAAAGACAATATGGAGGTATTGACCGCGGAATTTAGAAATACACCACCGCCTCTTTCTGATGAAAATGTATGTTATATATATATATATATATATATATAAAGGATAATTTACTTTGGAATATCATAACCTCTATCAATATCTACAGTGGAAATATTAATAAATTTTTTTCTATTTATAGTTGACTGGTGCAGTTGAAACAACCAAGATACATTCGAAACCAAAGAAAAAAGATTCATCGTTGGTTTATAGTAATGATCTAACAGAAATATTAAAATCCCCTTTAACGCCGGAACAAAAAACGAAAGCCATATGTGATAAGTACATGGAGACTTTGCATGCAAATCGTAAATTAATGATGGCTAATAAAATAGCAGAAGATCGTATAATGAAATTACAACAAGAAAATGAGCAGTGTCAAAAGCAACGTTCTAAAGCAGTTCTAACACGATCGAGACTTGAAAATTTATGTCGTGAATTACAAAAAGTAAATAAAGCACAAAAAGAAGAAATGGATCTTAAATTGAAATTGGAAGAGGAAAAAAGGAAAGAAATGTCAGCGACATTTCAAAGTGCTTTTGCTGAAATGACTACATTGACAAATCAAAATACGGAAAAAAATACTAAAATGTGTCAGGAAAATTTAGAAATGAGAGAGAAAATTAAGGATGTATGTGAACGCGTTGCATTGGGTGAACAAGAATTGGAAAAAGCGCGTCAACAAGCTGAATTGAAAATACAATTAGATGAGGTGAAAATGACAGCAATGAAAATGGAAATGACTGCAGAAAAAGAATGCTTCTTAAAAGAAAAGCAACATCTTTTATTAGTAAGTTTCATTTTAATTTAAAAAAATTTCCATAATATATAATACCTGTCATTTTTTATTATAATTATAGAAATTAACTGAATATCAAGGACTAATAAGTGAATTACAAGCAACTGAAGCTGGGTTAAGAAGTCAAGTCAGTATGTACACCGAAAAATATGATGATTTTGAAAATTCCCTAACTAAAAGTAATATATTACTCGCTGGTTACAACGAAGAAATGACAAAGGTAAAATTAAAATTTTTAATTTTGTCGACATCTTATAATTATAATTTCTTAATTTTAGATGTCAGAAAAAAACGTGAAATTAGAAAAAGAAACATATTTTTGGAAACATCGTTGGGAAAAGACTCATGCTGCTTTATTAGAAATGGCAACAGATAAACAATCACGTGATGCTGAAATGGGAAAACTCACTCATAAATTATCATCATTACAAGAATTATGTAAAGCATTTCAACGTGAGCGGACAGAATTATTAGGCCAATTACGTGTATTAAATGCCAAGGATAGTACAATTATTAGATTGAATGATGATAATTCAAAAATTGATAATGACAATACTGAACAAGTTGAAAAATTATCATCTGACTGTCAACATCACAAAGACGATATGATACATGTGCAAAATTCGTTAATACAACAAATTAATCAAGTCGAAGTAGAGAATTCGGTAATATTATCTACAGCAATGCAGCCACATAATTTAATTGAATGTAAGACAGATCAAAATGAATTGAATACATGTTTAAATATTGTGCCAAGCGTTCAATCATGTGATAAAAATAAAACTACCAAAGAAGAAGTTGCATTAAAATGTATTGATAATGAACAGCGTGTCGACGAAATAAATAATCGTAAACGTAATGACAAAGAGTTTGATGAGTCAAATAATAAAATTGAACGAATCAAAGCGGTATCAAACACACTTATGCAAGTAAATAAATTTAATGACGATAATATGATTTTCAAAAATGAATCGCCAACTATTTCACAAGTCAATGAGCCAAAAATCACAGATAAAAATACACAATGTAAGAAAAATAATGAATTGTATTCTGAAAATAGTATCATCAATGATGACGATAAAAATTTTCGTGCAGCACTAAATAAAATTGAATTGGAAAACAAATAATGTACTCAATATAATAAAATAGAAGAAAATCTTGTGAAGATAGACATGAAAACTCATTCAAAGGATGAATATATCAAAAATGATGATAATAATAAGATTCATTACTTGATTGAGGATAAAAAAGAGAGTAATTCGAAACAAAATAATTCAAATTAATCAAAAAAAAGCAATAGTAAAAAAAAAAAAGTAATTCTCATTTTCATGAATTGTATCAGTAATGAAACAGATACAAAAAAAAAGAAGAAAAAAAAAAAAAGAAAAATTTGGATAAATAGTATATTTTATAGATTTATTATAAATAACTTCTTTTTTTTTAATTTCAGTTATTTCTTAATTTGTAATTCTTTTATTCATAATGTAATAACGTTTACAGATGTTTGTATGAGAGTTTGACTAAATAATAAAGAAAATAGATCATTCAATTAACCATTTATTATATGTTTTAAGTATATAATATATAAATGTAGACATCGAAAGGATTTTATTGCTCTACAGTTAAATCGATAAATTTTTCAAATCGTATACATAAGAATTTTCCTCCATAAACGAATTTTTGAATGCGACAACATTGTCCCGTTATAGTTTTATGTGAGTGGGTCAGCGGCACCTATTCTACATCCGTAAAATATAATGTACGCGTACCGTACACTACCATACTATAGTAATACCGTACGCGGCAAGAGTGGCCGCCGCGCTGATGCCACAAGGTGGGATTTATTCACTCTCGAAAAGTACCACTCGTACACAATCTTTTTGACTAGATATTGAACAATATTAGTCGTAGTGAACACAAGAGATACACCGAATACATATTTATTTATTTATTTATTTATTTTTTTTTTTTTTTTTTTTTTTCATTATCGATTTCGGAAATTAAATTTGAATAAAATTGTGAAATACATCATAAACTCTATATTAAATTTTTATTATCTCACATTGGTAACAATAAATTTATATTATTATTTTTCTTCAAATTTATTATGAACAATTAATCATATTGTGTATAATGATATAATATTATTTATCAAGAAAAAAAAAAAAAAAATAAATAAATAATAATAATAATAAGTGAAATTAATTAACATGAAAAACATGAAATATTTCGTAGGATGGTTATTTTTTGCAGTTGCTGGTAAGTAAAAATCTTACATGATTTGAATAATATAATATTTGAAATAAATTCGCCATATGTGAAAAATTATTTTCATAACATAGCTATTATTCGGATAAATTAATTCTACATAGATCCGATTTTTTATTTATACATTATTTACTCGTGTTTTTGATGAATAATGTATATAAATGGTACGTTCATGTGAATATTATACTGATGAAGAGTAACGGCTACATGTTGAAATGAAGAAAAAAAAAATATATATTGAAAATATGTGCTAGCGGTCAATCTCTATTGAATAATAAATAATAAATCAATTAAATTACGTATAATTTATTTCAATTTTCTACAATATCTTTTATTCAATTTTACCAATAATATGATTTACCAATAAAAATTTAAATTTATCGATAGATTATTTAGTTTTTATCAAAAATACACATTATCGAAGTAATAATTTTCGAAAGTAACTTTATTAATTAATTCCTTTTGCTAATTGTAAATATTATATCATTGTATATTTTATTCTGTGCTATAATCTATACTTTACATACATACAACTTCTCTTCTTGATTTTGCACTTTCATTAAAATTATATATTTCATAAATTAATCAATACCATTTTTTACTTCACTAATATTGCTCAACTATTATCTAAACATAAACAACATTCACGTTTATTGGTAGTGTAATATTATTTTGTAAATAGAAGGATAATATAATTTATGAATTTTACAAATGTAATTTATTATTTAATATAAAATATACAGTTACATATGATTACATACTAATATCGATGTTATCATTGATGAAATTTCATTTGCTTTCTTTCATTCTATGTATTGTTATGTTGAGAGGCCCTACTTCTGTTTATCACTCATCAACAGCCGTTTGAAGATAAAAAACATTTTTTTATATATAAATTATATCAACACTCATATATCTATCGATATCTGAAGAGAATAATTAGCTACATAATAAACGCCGATACCAATCATTTTTCGAGATAATTCATAGTATTTGTGAAAAGGAAATATCAATCATTTTCGTCGTGAAATTATCCACGGGTATTTATTTAACTAGAAAGTGGAATGAAATAAGAGGTAGTGCTCAGATATATTAAATCAAGTGGAAAAAATAGTTTTCACATGAGTATTGAAAGTTTAATTAATTTTACACAAGGGGCATTACATTCATGTTATCATTGTATTGTGTCGAAAAAAAAAAAAAAAATAATAAAAAAATCGTGAACATTCTTCAACGGACATTTTCAAATATAATAATAATAATAATAATAATAATAATAATAATAATAATAATATAATTATTAATGGATAAAGAAATAATTGATACAATACTTTTACCATGATAAATAAATTTGATTCCTGAAACTTTGCCATACACGTATTTTGCCGTCAATTATTGTTGTTTTTTTTTTTTTTTTCTGTTTATTATTTTTATTAAATATTTTTAACTATAGACATTCACTATGCAATAGTTGGCAATATCTTTCAAAATGTGTATAGCAGTAAAGATGGATAAAATTATTACTGTACTTTAGCGACATTAATTAACATGAAGAATGTCGACTATAACTTGTTGTATTTAAAACATAATTGTGGAGATAATTTATCAATTATCAAGAAACCTGTTCCAATATATATATTTTTTGAACATCGTGTCATCAAGCATTTCTGTCCATTTATTTTGTCCAGGTCACTTGGACTGGAGATATTACAACCCAAGTGGGTCAGTAGGCTATCACAAATATCACGCTATCAATATATCTGAATACGTTATTCTGCGAAGAATATTATTTTTATTGTTACTTGCCACAATGAATAATGTAAAATTTTTTTTATTTTTAAAATGTGTTAATCAATGTTGGGTATAAATTGTAAATAGTGTTTATTATTATTATTATTATTATTATTATTTTTCACTTTTCAAGATTTAACGCTGTATTTTAATAAATCTTATACTTCACTTTACCGTTTGTTTATTAGTATTATTACAGAAAATTGGGTTAATTTCAATGACAAACCGATTATTATTTTGATGTTGCGAGTAGACAAATGATAATCATTATATATGAAAATGGAAAGTCATGCACATCATTATCATCATCATTATCAGTAGAAATGACGAATGAGGCGAAATGTGCTTTCTCTTATATATATATGATTTTTTACAATTATCTCATGTGTGTAGACATTTTATAAACAAAAAAACTTACTGTCCAATTTAATTGGAGTTAAAATGAAAAGATCATAGCACAGAGTAAAATGTAATTTTTATAAAAAATTCCGGATCCACGAAGATATTTGGTGTTTTAGGATGTACGTGGCGAGAGACGATATGCACATGTGTCCTGGAATCGGACTTTGGTTTCACTCTTAACTGTGCCTTCAAAAAATCCGGCCTTTTCCGAGTGAGAAATCTCGGGGGTGTCGGGGGCTACATCGGCCTCGGTGAGTGTCCGACACAAACATTTCCGTCTTCATAAAAAAAACAAAAAAAAAAAATGATATCTTATCCAAATGAATAAATTTATTATTAAGAAATAATAATAATAATAATTCTTCGGATTATAATATATTTATATTTATGAAAGATAAGTTTATTATATATAAATATATATGTATTAATATTACGTTCAATTGGATTTGTATAGGAAATCCTTGAATTTAACTATTTCATGGATTCTTTCCAAATATTTTTAAGATATTGCGTTATACATCGAACGTTGAACCACTACCATGACCCATAAAAACAATAATAATAATAATATAATAGTAATAATTGAAAACTTTATATGTATGTAAATAATTTTTCATGCATGAAAATTACATTACGTCAACTATTTTGCATCATCTTTAATAAATGTACAATTATTGCAAAATTTCACTTGAAATCAGCATACTGACATAGTTGACAAATGTATTTTAAATAATTCATGTGCCACTAATTCGATAGTAATTTATATTAACCGATAATTCTTCCCATATATATTTTTTTTGTCCTACATGTGTATCGATATATATATAAATACATACCTAATTATATTACATAATATTGTATATACCGTAATTTTCTATGTATTCGTGGTAATTCGTAAATTTCTATTGTAGACATTATTTACCTATACAAAGATTTTCTTTTTTTTTTTTTTTTTTTTTCTTTCTCAAATACTCCGTGCCGTATGTGTAAGATTCACCAATGAAATTCATCCATCATTCAACACTGTGAATAAATAATAATCGTTTATGCATAAATTGTCTTCAGGTGTATATTTGCTCTTTGGCCGAGTTTTACTTTTTATATATAGATAAATAAAAAAATAAAAAATCCATACCTTCATTTTACTTTACATAATTTATCTTATGGATTATAGATTATTTATTATTTTTTATCAAACTTTACATAATATATATAAATATTATTGTTACTAATCGATGAAATACTGCTTGCGTAATGATAATAATAATAATAATATATATTTTTTTTGTTAATTAATTTAAATTGAAATTAACATTTGTTTTATGGCAAAAAATTGGAATAATATTTTTCAGGTCTCTCTGTTGGTGATGAATTAGGTTTTCGTAATTCATTAACTAATTTGGAATCTAGCAAGAGACGAAGTGTTCAAAGTGGCAAAGGAAATTTTATTGCAATAGAAAACGGTGGGAATGCGGTATGATGTTAAAAATAAGAAAAAAAAAAAACATATAAGTATATAAGTATATTTTATAGTTGAGAGAAAAAAGTATAATAATTATAATTGCAATAGACATTTGTCAATGTATCATAATAGATATTTATTGACTTTAAATGTGTATGTGTATTTTTTTAAATATAATATAGAAGAAAAAAATTAACTGGAATGGAATGAAATTCATATAGTATAATTCGCAATAGTTGACACGCAATATATTTTTTTTTCCAACAATTATTATTATTTATTTATTCATTTATTATTACTTTTTTTTTTTTCACTTTTATTTTTTTTCAATTGAAAAAATTATTAATTAAAAAAAAAAAAAAAAATCGATAATTTATTTCAGATTGCTCATAGAGATGGTATACCACCATTCAAACCATTACCACCTGGTGAATCACGTCCAATGACAACGCAACCAGAGCACCAACGATTAGTTGTTCGGCAAAACTTGACGGCCTTGAGAACAATACCTGCGCCTTCACTAATGTTAATTCACGAGTCGGCGATACAACAGCAAGAATCGTTGATGCCACACTCAGTCAATGTCCAATCAAAGCGCGCACAGGTAAAATAAAATTGTTCAGTAATTTAAAAAATGCAATTTTGCTTCACACTAAATAAACACATTTAAATATATACGTAAACAAATAAAAATCATACTGACGTATGATATTAAATTGATCAATATAACAGACTATACTCCCTTCATCAGGTACCACAAGCGACTACCATTACTGACGGTACTCCAGTATATCATCATACTTTACCAAATATTATCGCTAATATTTCACCTATTGATAGGATGGTCAATGTAAAGAAAATTTCTAATTCAATACCTACGACAGGAACTTTCACATCAGATAAAAGTAGCCTGCCAGCTTTTCTCGCTATACCACAATCATCCACACAATTTACTGATCGTATTAGCAATAGTCCTATATTGATTGAGGATTCACTCAATGAAGTAATCAATGATGATTCTATGCAGGTAAAAATGCTAAAATACGAATAAAATAATAATAATAATAATAATAAATAAATAAATAAATAAATAAATAAATATTTTTTATTTGAAACTTATTTAAATAATAAATAGAATAACTGTTGATCAATATTTTTCTTAGATACCACTTGCCAATGATCAAATTGCCCAATCTGTCAATAAAATGACTCTACAATCTTTTAATCCTACTAATACAATAGATACACTTAAATACGTGAAGCCAAATAGCGATAAAGTTTCTACTGCATCAGCATTTCCATTGTTATCACCAATTCAAGGAATGAAAATGTCTTTGAAAACTTTAGCCAAACCCATTAATATAACTTTGGATGCTTCAGAAGCGGCTATGTTTTTTCGACACCAACAATTGATGGAAAAACAACAAGGAATAACGACAACTACAACTACAACGACAACAACTCAATCGCCATTCAAAAGGTAACAGCGTGGAGTATATATATTATTTGTTTTTTTCTTCTCCTTTTTTTTTTTTTTTATAAAAAATTTTAAACTGTTGTTAAATATTTCTCAATGTAATTTCCAAAATTTTATTCGAAAATTATTTTCCATTAGTTACACAAATGCAGCCACGACTAAGGTCATGAATGCACCAAAAGAATATTATCCAATGGGTTACTATAAAAATTACGATGATAATTTTACTAGTCGTGTCGATTTGCCCGATACAAGATTTTATTGTGGTGATCAAAAACATTTTCCTGGACTGTATGCTGATGAGGATTTAGGTTGTATGGTATTTCATGTTTGCGCACTAACCGATGATGGATTGATAATGAAAAGTTTTCTTTGTCCTGAATCCACACTTTTTGATCAATTGATTCTCAAATGTAATTGGTGGTTTTATGTAGATTGTAAAGCATCAAAAAATTCATATGACAGCAATATTCCTATTAGTAAAAGTTATCAATTAATGAAAGCCCTTGCATTCTTTTCTGCTTATAAAAATCATGATAATATAACAGCCACAACAAATGTAACAAAAGACGACTCTTGAATGTTTTCCATTGATAAATCAATATTTTTTTGTCCTTCTACATATTGTTATATCAGTGCATTGCATTCAGATTATTCTTCATAATTTTCATTCTAATAAATTTTTACTTCAATAATTGGTTAATATTTACAATGTATATCACACATAAAAATATATGTATATGCATTTATCATATGCATTTACATATTCAACGTATGCTTGGATAAAAAAAAAAGTACGCACTCAATCCCTTGCTTGCACTATTAGAATGTATATAAAGATGGAATATATTTTTAATTCCATGTTTTTTTTTTTTTAAACAAAGAAAATATTATTCACGGTTAACATATATATTGATATTCGAATCAAATTTAATAATATTAGTATAATTTATTTAATCATATATTATATATTATTTTTTTCAATATAATGAATATAAATATAGGATATTGTTTGAATGTAAACTTATGCATATGTACAACTATATCATAATTAATCAATTATTTATCAATCATATAAAAAAAATTTCTCTGTATTATTGTAATAAAATATATTTATTTACATTTTTGTTTTTTGTTTTTTTTTTCTTTTTTTTTTTGTTCACCATAGTGAGGATATATTATAATGATGACATTGTTATTCATGTTTTTTTTTTTAAATGAACAAAAAAATTTTCCAATATTACACATATTGTTCATCATCAATTTTATAAATTTGAATAATATATTACAAATTAAAATTGTAAAAATCAAAATCATATGAATTTTATATGGAATTTGATATAATTAATTCCACGATGTTTATAAAACAATATTTATTTATTTGGAAAGTCAAATCGGAAACAAAATTTGAAATAAATAAATGTTTTCAGTACGAAAAGTAATATATAAGATGTAAGATAATAACAATAATGATAATTAAGCTGCAGCTGTGGCGCTGCACTTAGATGTCTGCTCTAGAGATAAGTATTTGTTTTTGAGGTTTGCGATGAGGTTTAGTTGGTAAGACAGGTTGTCTGCTGACTGTCACATTTATGTTGACTTGCTTGCCACCTGTAAAAAATAATTACTTTTACAATTCACCAAAAGGTGTCACTATCATAATGTGGTACATTCCATATTATCTAGATATAGGGTATAGACATAAATACATACATACATACATACTATTGATGTGCGTCGTGATCACATTTACGAAAACATAATATCATTTTCTTTAATATCTGATATTATTATTCTCACAGATACATCTGTATGAGTGATACAATTTAAATAAAAATAATAGTAGTTATAATATGTGTACATATTACAAATCATATTTTAAATGAATAATGATAAAAAGATGAGGTTTGTAAAAAAATCAATTAATTCATCTTATAATATAATTATATTAATGAAAATCATTGTGTAATATTAAAAACATAAAAATTATTATTACTTTTATAGGTTATAATACGTATTTTAACATAATGATTTGAATGAATTTATTATATATTTACAGAAAATAGATTGAAGTCAAATAATGTGTACTTTACTTTTAAAATCAACAATGGAAACAAAAGTAACCAGCAAAACGAGTAGTCTTAAAGCATTGATATTGCGTGCTTGGCGTGAGCGTTGGAGTGATTTACAATGGGGTATTAATATTAAAACAATTTTACCGAGAGGCGTAAGTGGTGATGTTTATAATTTGGCTGATTGTATTTTACAACAAGCCCTAGTTGGTCCTGGACCAAATCAACTTGTTCTTTCATATTTAAAACATTCATTGAGTTCACAATTAGTGTCTTATGCCGCGGTCTTGCAAAGAATAAGTAAATATGATGGATTTCATAAACCCCATTGCATTGTATGTTTATTGGAATTTCTTGAATCAATTCAAGTTGGTATAACATGTCGCGGTAAACCCGAAGAAGATTTGTTAGCAGCAGCTGTATTGTCAATTGTACATTGGCTACTTCAATGTTATCTTTATACATTAACAAAAATACCACAAAATATTTCATTGATAAATCAAACATTTGATTTAATTGAAAAGCCTGCAAGTATATTAAAACAAATGCTCAGCTCCGACTTTTTGTGTGCAATGATGTATTTAGCAAAATATGATGATAAAGATCTTTATGTTGATGTAATGAAAAAATGTCAAGAAATTGAATCGCTACATAAAACAAGTGGTCCAAAATCACCATCGCCTATTGAGGAATCACTTAAAAAATTATGTAATCTTGAAATTGAATCTATTACATTAAATTATATTAATTTACCAATGGAATCTATAACATATTGTCTTCAGCCACTATTTGCCGTGCAAGTTTTACTAAATCCCAGTACAGAAACTGCCGTGTTTGTTAATCAATTATTAATGATACAACGATTAAAAGGATATACAAATGCGCGACTTTATTGTGAAATAATGCGTGCTTGTCTGATGTGTTTGCACAATGTCACTGGAACTGTAAAAGAATCACAATGGGGAGCTGTTACATTTTTGAAAGTACCATTTATCCTAAAAGAACTTCATGCAACAACTTTAAATACGAGTCAAGAGGAAAAATTTGAATATTCGCAAGATATCCTCGATGCTTTTGAATTACTCTTACAATTTACACCACTACTGGATATAATGGACGCTACATGTTCATGTAATAGTGTTGAATGTTTATTAAATGAATTGCAAAAAGTTAATTTAGTAAGTGAAAAACATGTGAAACAATTGAGCAGTCGGCGTGAGGGTGTTGCAGCTGCATTACAAAAATTAGAATCATCAAGTTCACCAACGTCATCAATAATGAAAGTAATTGTTCGTGCTGAACCAACACTTGCCGGAATATTAAAAACTCTCAGTGCTGATTATACAAAAATTCAAGAAGCATTATTGAGCATGTTATGTCAAGTATTGAATGGCAAAAGTTTAGATCTTATGCTTGCTGTAGCAACAGTTGAGGGACAATTAAAAAATTTTGTAACAAAATTAATAAAATTCAATGAATGCAGTAAACAAATAAATGAACCTGTACCAGGTAAAACAGCAGCTACTCGAGCAATGCTTTTTGACATATCATTTTTAATACTTTGCTCGATTGTCCAAACATACGGTTCAGATATTGTTTTGGAGGAGGGTGGTGATTCATTTTTTGAACAGTGGGTACGTGAATGCATGCCTGAACGTGATAAGCCCAAGTCACCACAAAAAATGGTACAGAATGTTGATAGTAGTCGCGTTGATGCTTTATTGGCACAAATTAATTCACCTGAGCCTGATCTCAAATCTACCAATGTTAAATGGCACATTACCTGCCAAAGTGCAATGGGCGCGGTAAAAGAATTACTATGTGCTTGGGAAAGCGGTGTTCTTGGCGCTGGTGATGTTAAACGTGCATTAGATGGTTTACGTTCAGCGGCTTGTTGTCTTCCAGTTTGTGCGGCTGCCTGGTTATGCGCTTATATGAGTATAACACATCAAGATGCTTTATTAAAGCCAATGAATATGGTTCAACAATTCGTTACGCCATTGGCAACAGATGAGATGCAGGATAATTTCAAACATGACACATCAAGTTTAATGTTTCAAATAATTCGAAAAATGCAATATGATGTTCATCCACCGACCCAATCAAAAGCCAAAGCCTTGTCAATGTCACATAATATTATTTCTAGGCAACCAATTCTTGAACAACTCGAATCTATATGGCAAGATATTAAGCAACGCGGTTGGGTGAATATTCAAGCGACATTAACTTTAGAATCATTATTGAACACTGGTGGATCACTTTGGTTTGTTTCTAATCTTATTAAAGAAGCATTGAAATATCGTTATCAAGAAGAATTGGATCAAGCCATTGATCTTGTATTTGCAGTATTTCATTTAGACATTGAAAATTGTACACTAGATCTTATTAATCACGTTTTACCTCAATATCTTTATAATTCGCAACAAAGTGAAGATCTTGTGGAGCCACAATCATCTGAATTAGCAAAATTATCAGTTTACTGTATACTTTCAACATTAGAAAATAATAATTCAATACCACAACGTGGGATTAATCGAAAAAGAACAAGAAGAGATTTAGATTCAGAAGATATGGAAGCACTTTGTGGCCCTGCCAATAAATTATTACGGCTCAATGATACAGGAGATTCAAATCCTATATTTAGCTCAAATTCACCTCTATCTCAAGGACCTTCTAATGGCCACAAATCATTAATTTTGAGGGATCCACTACTAACTGCACTCAATGGATTATTTAAAACATTTAGTTATTTAGCTGGGCGTGACGGTGAAGTTTCACAGCAAACACATTTTATTTTACAATTTTTACGCACAATGGTACAATGTGGAAAGGACAGAACGCGAGTTGTCCTTCAAGGAATGCCACAGACTCTTGTAAGTTTATCACAAGTATTTTTACTATCATTATAACAATTACAATTATTTATATTGATAAATAAGAGTATAATATGTGGAAAAAATATATATTCAATGATTTTCATATTTATCATACTTTTTCTTTTGTTGTAGGTACCGTGCTTATTGAAAGCATTACCAGAGCTTTTTACAACGGACTTATTATTAAGACTTTATGATATTCATACTGTTCCTGGAAGAAAAGCAACTGCAAGGGATTTGTGTATGTTACGAAACATAACTTTAAAACCATCCAAATGAATAAACTATAGTAGACTGTGGATTTGTTTGTCTGTTTGTCTGTTTGTTTTTTATTTTTATTTTTATTTTTATTTTTTTTTGTTTAATAAAAAAACCAATAAAATATGATGAATATGAAGAATACACAATAAATAATAATGCACGAAGAAAATAAATAAACAAAAGTAATAAATAATAAATATGAATATTTTCCTTTTTCTTTATTATAATTATAATTATTATTATTATTATTATTATTATTATTATTATTATTATTATTATTATATAAATTATTATGTAAATATTAGAAAAAAATGCAGTGTTTATCATCGATAGCAGTAAATTTTATCTAGAATATTTGAGTAATATTGATGATAGGTAATCATGATACAAGAATATAATTATTATATTTGATGAATCTCAATGACAATTCAAAATAACATATTTATCGATAGTTTTTATTTACAGACTACCGGACGCTGGTAAAGATGAAGCATATGCATTTGGTGATAATTTATCTACATTTATTTCACGATTAATCAATTGATAAATCAAAATGAAAATATTTTTGAATAAATTGAACGGAATATTGTTCAAATTTCTTTCGCATCATCTATATATTTAGATATTTGGTACGAGAAAATTTTTTTTTTTTTTTTGTTTTATTTAAATCGAGCGAAAGTTTGAAGTTTATGATGAAGTCGTTAGTAAATTTGAGAAAGATATTTTAATTGTTTGATTTTACATTGAAATATAAACTACGCCAATCAACCCATAATTCTTGATTTAATTATTCAAAAAATAAAATTTACATTGGATATTAAAAGCAAATTCATTTATTCGGAAGAAATGTGATCAATTATTACGCCATAAATAATCAAATTATTTTTACGTAAATATAATAGATTATTAAAGATTTTTGAGAAAGAAAAAAAAACAGTGTCATTGATGTTAAAAACGATGTAAAAAATGTTTTCAATGACGTTTGTGATTTTATTGGGGAAAAAACAAAAAAAGAAAAAAAAAATCCAGATAACAAAAAATTGCGATAAAATGCATTGAATTACGATATTTGTTCAATAAAAAAGCAAAGGAAAACAAATAATCATACACGTGAATACTCAATTATTCACAATTATTATTATTATTTTTTTTTTTTCCTTACATTTTTAATATGAAAATCATATTTTTTTCCTTATTTTATTTTGATCATTAATGACAACTTGGACAATTTTTCTCTGGCGACGTAAGGAAAAAACCAAATTAAATATAAAATCATCTTGTGAGTCTAATACAGATACTGTATTGAATGTGAGCGTTGCGTAACTACGTGAATGAATATATAAGTGTTATACCCGTGCAATCCGTGACAAGCGAAACACCATGTCAGAGGGTAATCCCATTGGTGGAAGACAGTATCGCAATGTGGCAATGCCATTGGTTCGTCTTTGAATTTCGGGGCGTGGTTCTTTGGATTTAACAGCAAGTAGGGTGAGGAGAAAGGAAGAGACCGCAAAATATATATATGACTGGTTGTGTGTATATATGTATGTATGTATGTATGTATGTATGCATGTGTGCATGTGTGCGTGTTCAGACGAATTGGCGGGGCTGGGGTGGGGGGTATATGCGACAAGAGTATGCGAGGCCATCGAACCCTTGACACCGCAGTTCACAAGGGTATGCCATATACCATACGACTGGAAAATCCAGTATGGCGACTGTGATGACTTTCTCTCTTCCTCTTCATCTCACTCTATCACTCTTTCCGTCACTCTTCGACCCCTCCCATTCCGACCATTCCCCAACATTGAATAGGCTCCCGGGGCATAGGAAAATGGATCACCATCCAGGGTTCACCTATCGAATGAATACTTCAGGAGTCGACAGTGCGATCGTGCAATTAATTTCTCCCCCGTATGCCCATGAATCTTCGATTTCAATTCTCTTCACTCGCTATTAGATACCACACATACATATATATATATATATATATTTCAAATTTTTAAACGAAATAGTATAATAGTACAACATTTGACTAGTAGTTGAATACGTAATTTTGCACATAATTAATACGCATTTATTTTTATATTAAACGAAATTGAATAAATATTTTGTATTTTATCAAAAACATATGAAATTTTCAATTTTTTAATTAAATTAATTATTAAAAAAATATTCGATTCACAAATTTAATGGCCAAAATTTTTTTTTGCTTCCTACATTAAAATATTTGATAAATTTTATTGAATAATATACCTGCACAAACAATTTTATTTTTTAGCCTACTACAGTACTATAATTGCTATTCACAATTACATTATGCCCTGCATATATATACGTATATATACGTATACCTAATTGATACTTATAGATTAGCTTGTAACTATTATAATGAATATATATGGCACAAGTAAAAAAAAAGTCGAGAAAGTGTAAAAGTAAGACAGTTGAAATAACAAAAAAAAAAAAAAATAATAAATAAATAAATAAATAGATGATAAAAGCGAAAAAAGTAGAAAAAATGTAAAAAATATCTACATGAATATTATTTATTTTTCGAAGAGTCTGATAGTCAGTTTGATAAATCAGGGGTTTTTTGTGTGCGCAAGCGCCGCGACGTCGCATCAAACATAGCGGCTATAGGTTAAATCCTCGTATCTGTTTTTGTTGTTTTTCTCTCGTTGCCTCCTGATCCCGCCTTCAAAAGTACGAATGGACCAATCGGCGTATATGCACAAAGTGTCTGATACTGAGGCACAAGTTTCCAAACCCCAAGCCCCCACAACAGACGTCATACAGGCACCGACAACGAGAAACCATCGTCAAGACCGACTATCATCATCACAAAATATCAACGAACATCAGTCGACGTTTGTCAACAGATCGACATTATCGCATTACATTCTTGCGTTAATACAATACATACATATATATAATATATCTAATATTTGGGTGTATATATGAGTGTGCGTATGCATGCACTTGAGTGTAGACATTTATGTACATATATATAAGCATTGTTTATATGAAACATAAATGTATATTGCGTTCGATCATTGTGATGAGTAAGGATAAACGACAGTTTTATTATTTTTTTATTTCATCCAAAAATATATTATATATATAGATTTTATTATTATATATTTTTTTAAGTGTAAATAATAGTGGTGGCCCCAAATAGCTCTACCGTGATATTTAAATGATGTAAACTTGGATAGATACATTGAATAATAGTAAAGAAAAAGGCGAAACTAAAATACATTTTTCCGTATCAATAAAATTATAAAATATTAATTTTATGTCACATACATATTCAGTGATAAGTGCGTGAATTTTTTAATTTTTTTTTTGGTTTTGGTGAAGCTTCAGTAAGAAAAATTATAGCTCAAAGTGAATTGAATTGTTTTTTTTTTTCTTTATAAAACTTATGAGCGTGAATTAAGTGCAAGATAAAAAATATGAATGGAACAACGACAGTTGGTAGCTCGGAAGCTCAACAACATCTACAAAGGCAATCGTCACAAAATGACACAAGTTCAGAGCATCCTCGGAGCCCTATGAGTCCGTTAAGTGTTCGGCATGGTGAGATTTATTAACTTGAATAATATTTATTTGTTAAATATAATGTATATTTGCGAAGTAATAATGTACATTAACATATTATATTAAATTGATGAAACATATACAATGGTATGTGCAACCGTATATTATTTAATTAATTCAATATTCATATTTTTTATTATTATTATTTTTTAATAACAGATATATATTTAATTGTACGTAATATTTAAAGTGTTGACAATGTCAAACTAACAAGTAAAACATTGAATATGAATGTAAATATATGATATAAATAACGAACGAAACAAAAAAATATTTTTCCTGTCGGAATAATGTGAAATAATAGCTGATAGAATATATACAAATATATATATTTCCATGTTATGTTATTTATATATTTTGTATGTATCCATGGCATATTAAATAATAACCGAGGTGACAGTGAAATAATAAATTGACGTCAGAATAATGGATTTACCACAGTAACAATTGATATTTCAAGTAACGATGATTGTTCACGTGAACACGCTTCAATCGAAAAAATATTACCATCGGAAAACCAATAAATAAATAAATGTATTTACATTTGAAATAACAATAATTTTTTTTTTTTTTTTTTTTTTTCTCTTTGATCAACACAATTATTGCATTTTATGTAAAATAATAATAACAATAATAATAATAATATATGGGTACATAAAATTGAAAAGGATAAACCTAAACTCAATAAATAACATGCATGCATGTATATATTATATATATATATGTGTACATACACACGAGAATTGTTGACTGGTCCATATATTTGCTGAATGTATTTTGATTGAGAAGGGAAAAGTGTGTTATGCCATTAAAGTAATCAAATCTCGGTTTCGCTGAGTCGAATGAAAGAATGTTACTCTCTGTGATAGTTTCCTCGTGTGCAGGGTTAAATAAAAGAAGAAAAAAAAATTAGACAAGAGTAGGATAGAGATAGTAAATGTGCTTAGATTATAAGAGTGAATGGGAGAAGAGAGGAAGTATGTGTGTGTGTGTGTGTGTGTGTGAAAGAGAGAGAGAGAGAGAGTGAAGTTGAAGGTGACAGATATAGTTCTTTCTGACACCCTTATGGGGGAAAAGTTTCTGATGAGGGCGTCAAATTTCATTAGCATATCAATGCTGGTGCAGGATGGCATGTACTCTCGGGCGCCACCTGCGACCCGGTATTATGGGATCATTGCGGCCTTGGTAAAACGATACACGGACCCCACGGGGGTGTGATGAGAGTAAATTTTGATGAGAAATTGCAGTAAACGACCTATACCTATACAACTTCTGTACACCATTCGGTGACAGTGACAGCATCAATTATTTATTTATTTATTTATTTATTTATTTATTATTATTTGATTTCAAATTTTTTTTTTTTTTTTTTTTTCGGATTTTTATGTTATATAATTATAAATTATACCCAAAGTACGTAAAATTACTCTACTGCAATTGTTAAAATACAAATTTCAATTGTCTCATGGTTCATGATTAAAATCCAAAAAGCGATAAATACAATCTCATCAAATTATGCTCTGATGAAAAGCATGACTAATAAAGTAAGTGGTGGGTTCAATGTAAAATAATTCGATGCGGTGGATTTGTTCGCACCCAAGATTGCTTGCACCCCCAATTTACATTTGGGTTCTTCTCCTTCTCCTCTTCTGCCTCCGCCCCCTTATATATTGTATTTGTTGACATTTACAAATATTCATTTAAATATATATGTATAATATAAATCGAATATACTTGGCAACGTTTGTAATATCATCCAATAATTATCAATTAATAATATGTAATTATTACTAATTCATTCATGAACATATACATTTTTGATACGTATCAAGAATAATTCAAGTTTTATAAGTATATATACCATATACAATATATTGAAATATTCAATGATTTGTCAAATTGAATATATTATATCTTAACATTTGAATCAAAAACTTTTTCAAAACTCATTTCTCCATGTAAATATGTGGTATTTGCACAATCCTTATAAAGAATCGTATACTATATTTTCATCCCCAGTAAGCTTCTTGGCTAAAAAAAAAGAAATGACATTTCGTTGGGTAACAGTAAAAGAGCGTCACAAAAAAAGATCCCTCGAGGGCAAGAATATCAAATGGGTTGAGTAATCGTCTAAGAAATTTGAAATATATATATATATACATATATCTTCAAGAGTATATATCCCTCAAATATTGTTCACAATTTACAATGGTATAATTGATAGGAATTAATCTGGCGAAATTTACTTGTGGCATGCACACACAGCAATGAATTTTATTCCAATTATAAAATATATATATTTATGATTTAATGTTTAAATTCAATTTATACTTTTGCATCAAATAAATTTTATCAGATTTTCATTTTAAATACATTTAATTATAAATATAAAACGTGGCTTTGCATTAATATATGTGATTTTTTTCCCCTTATCGGTTTTCCTAACCCTTGAATATAGAGAAAGAAAAAACAAAAAAAATATTTAAAAAATCCAGAATATAGTATTAAAAATTGATTCAAGTATTATAAAATCTGGTTGTATTATAAATTATTATATGTACACCGCTTACTGTGTTATTGTATAAATATATACATATATGAGGACAAATTTGTCATCTCTTCTAAAATATCATATTGAAATGGTTGATGACACATCAACTTTATCTTACAATATTGTCGTTTAATATAATATATGTCCATATGAAAATTTAGATTAATGGTATTTTGTGGATGTAAGATGAATCATTTCAAAGTTAATTTATTCTAGTACTTGAAGGTGTTTCACAATATATAATTTTCTACATATTGTGCTTTTCAGCTGCACTCGCGGTCACTACTCCTTATATCATAATATCAGCCACGACATTTGTGTAAAGTCTGGCGGATGATATTCACAGGGATAATAATCGTTGAATTGTTTATGTTTATCATTTAGTCGCGTCTGCTCGTCGATGATGAGTAAATAACAAACGATCACTTTTATACATTTATTAATATAAATATTCATGATGTATATATATATAAATATACTGATAATCTTTATAGCTGCCAAAATTTATAAACAATCCAATTTATATAATTATGCTTATTCAATTTTTTTTTATTATTCATTAGTGAATATGGTTATGTATCTTTGTATACTATTATATATCCTCATTTGAAATTGTTTTATAATTATAAATTGTCAAAAATTTATTGGGATTTTTTTTTTTTTCCTTCTTCCAGATTCCGGTGAATCAAGTGTGATTTCACCGGGTCTACCTGAACGTTATAGTCCACTTGTAGCAACGGGATCAGCATCAAATCATGATCCATATACTTCACGTTCAGTACAAGACTGTTCAGTATCACTCTGTCGTGGTATGCCAACAGATTTTCCTCTAGCACGTTCACCATACATGTCAGCATTAGCCAATGGCCATGTACATTTACTTCAAGTACAACAACAACAACAACAACAACAACAACAACAACAACAACAACAACAACAGCAGCAGCAGCAGCATCATCATCATCATCAACATCAACATCAACATCAACATCAACATCAACAACAACAACAACAACAACAACAACAACAACAACAACAACAACAACAACATCTCCAACAAACACATCAGGCACAACAACCACAATCACAACATAGTGGAAAACCACCACGAAGTCTTGGTCTAATTTGCGTTGTTTGCGGAGATACGAGCTCGGGCAAGCACTACGGAATACTAGCGTGCAACGGTTGCAGTGGATTTTTCAAACGAAGCGTTCGCAGAAAATTAATTTATCGGTAAATATTTTTTTATTCATAATTTCAAAATAATTTTCTACTATTTTCATTTGGAGTTTACATAGTAGTGGCAATGTAAAGACATATGAATTAATCATTCTTTTATTTCAAATGTGTGAATTTGGGTATGTTCATCAGTATCGCTTATTTATATTAATTCAATAATTTTTTCTATTATAATAAAATAATGCTATAATTATATATAAAATAGCTGAAAAAAAAAAATTTTATTCGTATAGTGGCATGTATATCCACATAATTATTTTCAAGATATAATCCACCAGGGGATTACCATCAAGCTCAACAGCCGTGAAATATTCTAAACGATTCTATTACTTCTCCCTTGCCCCTCACACACACACACACACACACACACACACACACACACACTCACACATTTCATTTTACTTCATGTGACTTGGTGATTTTTTTTTTAGTTTCAATATACAATATATCTAAACATTTGGTTGGTGATCCCTGTACACATGGGACTAGAATACAAGTGTATGTAGGTATAATTGTATATATAATAGTAAACGCGTTGAAAGTTATACTATCCAATTCGTGGGCTTGTATGGCTGTACAAGCAGCTACATAATATGCCAGGGGCGCCATGTGGTCTTAGCCGAAAGTGGGCTCATCCTTAATACCACCAACAATACACATTGACTATGAATCGGCATTATAATTCGACGTCGCAGTGACTGTGTACACCATGACATCGAGTAAATCTCTCATACAGCAGTGAGATGACCGATAAAGGTTTGAATGTATACATAACAAATATGAAGCGTGTTGGATAAACTATTAATATCTCTAGGGAAATGTGTATCATTCATCTCCATCGGATTTTTCTCAATTGAGCATACACTTTATATACAAGTATTTGTGTGTGTGTTGCGTGGGGTGGGAAGGGGGAGTACATAGTTTTTTGATAATCAAAATTTTCATCAGTTAATATACCATATATATTTTCGCCTATTCATTCATGGTTAAAAATAGGGTAAAAACAGTGGAAATAATACAGTAAATTTATCAAGCACAAATCATGTAATATCATTAATTACATAAAAATACTGAATTTAATTGTTTTTATTTATACGTAGGAATGTGGGTATTATCCTTTTATAGTCCTTATTTTTGTATTAAATAATTCAATCCGATACATGTAGAGAGATGTATCTTTCTCGTTTTTTTTTTTTTTTTTTTTTTTTTTTTTTTCCGTTTTATCCTTTGAAATATTTTTAATACGACAGATGTGCATCAAGTGACGCCCACAACCATGGGATTATTGTCTACATCATTCGGAGTCCAATGATCAAGACAGATGCAATTAAATATATCCTTCGTGATATTGATCTCCGTCAAAATAATTCAGACAATTTTTTCAGCTGAAAATTTGTTTTGTTTACTATAAATAATTATTCCATCAAGTTGGTATATTATTAAATACTTTTGTACGAGTGTACATATTGTACTTTTGTTACAATTAAGTATATATACAATATGTATCGGGACTCATAACATTGTAACTGTAATAATTGCATATGTTTTAAATAGAATAAGGTGTGATTTGATGAATATAACAATATCAATATTGTAAAGAATATATATGGTACAAGAGAATAGGCATGAAAGAGATGAGTAAATAGATGTTTGATGTGATTGTGAAGGACAAATACCACTATATATATATATATATATATATTTATGAATTCTATATAGATTTTTATGGATAGAAAATTTTTATTCTATATATATAGTATTATTTTTCTCTCTTTCGACAGTACATGGGGAGTGAAGGCAAATCAATTTGTACGACCCCTGTAGGGGCCACGCCACACCACGCATCCCCTACAGTTGATGCGACGCGTTGTTCATTGCCTCGGGACAAGATAATTCCTACGAATTCGCAACAATCTCCCGTCGTTTTTTCATATAATTACATATATTTTTATTAAGTGTACGTATATGTAGAGTTTTAAATCAAACGAACGTGTGATTGACGTTAGTAGAAATCACACTGATTAAATATGCACACGTTATGGGGATATATCCATGTATTTTTATTGATCATAAATACATTATGTAAAGATTCTCATAAATTGGAGAAAAAAAAAAAAAAAACGGATTAATCCATTATTATCTTCTTAGTATGCCGATCGTCTCAGGTCTTTGATAAGATGAGCTATCTTCAATGTATCTATATGTATATAACGGCCTATCCGATACAGCATATATGTACACGTGTGTGTGTGTGTGTGTAGTATTAGCATTAGTAGGTGTAGTAGTAGTAGTAGTAGTAGTAGTAGTAGTAGTAGTAGTAGCAAAAACACAAATAGAAATATAACGGGGTTATATTTAGCCTATGGGCCAACAATAAACGTAAATTGAATTTAACGCTATTTCGTAAGTACGCATCGACACTTCCTTGTCCGCTCCCATCAATCACATTCATAGCCTACCAAAAAGTGCACTTGAATGTTGGGGCAAAAAAAAATTGACCAAAAGAAAAATTTTCTTTTTTGTAACTTTCATTATTTTCTTATTATTATTATTATTTTTTTTTTTCTCTCTTTATTTTTTCCTTTACTCATTCTAAATAGTTATTTGTATATGTATATAATGTGATTTCAGTTGTCAAGCAGGAACTGGGAGATGTATAGTGGATAAAGCACATCGAAATCAGTGTCAGGCTTGTCGTTTGAAGAAATGTATGCAAATGGGAATGAATAAAGATGGTAAGTAATGAAAATTAAATAAATTCATACAGTAAAAAAGTCGTTAAAATTTTTAGTAACAGGAAGAGTTGTGCTATACTTGACAACAAATATATTTTTTTATTGAAATTCATACAAAAATGTAAAAATAATTAATCAATAAACATGCGTAAGTATTTTTTATCAATTTATTTATCAATTTAATTCAATATAAATAATGGAGTATAAAACACAATTAATTGATGTAATAAGAATAATAATTATTTGAATTTGCATATTGGAACCTTGTGTATGCAATGGCTTTTTCAAGTTTCATAAAGTCTTATAAATGTTTTTTGCCGTTTTGAACTACGTATGATAACATAAAAAAACATATGTATTTCATAAACTTCTTTATTGCTCAACTTGAAATTATAATACGTTGAAGTTGCATAATATATATATATATATATATATATATATATATATATATATATGTACATGTACGTATACGCCTATTAATTTCAAAATTTTCTGTAACACCCTCATCGTGGTAATCGTCCATGTTAAGCAAAATATATAAAATATATGAAAGTATATGTAGATATATATGTGTATAACGGAGTCATATATATTATATATTCAGTGTCTTATTCGATGTATATACAGGGTCACTATGATGCGCCATTCGCTTCGTAAACACTGCGGTCGTTAGCGACGGTCGCGTGGCCCGACGCCCGAGGGGTTAATTGGAGGAAATAAACGTATGCAGGATTCAGAGAGAATGAAACAACAGTGACGAGAGTGCGCAGGATAGTCAAACGAAACGACAACGAGAGAAAATAGCGAAAGGGTGTCGACATGGTGCGATGAGCATAGTGTGCTTGTATATCTATATATGAAACAGAGAGAGATAGAGTTATTAAAGGGTGAGAAAGAAAGGGACATGTCGACGAGTGGTGCAAAATAGTGAATAAAATACGTATATACACATTGCGTACATTTTAATGGAAATATGAGACCGCCTGTTGGCTTCATGCAAATGAGGCGACCGCTCAACGGTTATCCTTCTTATTATTTATTTATTTAATAATTAATTCTTCACTTTTTTTTTTTTTTTTTTTTTTTTTCAGTTTATTGCATTTGAGAAAATAAGAGTATAAAAGCGAATGTAAATGAATAAAGTACATAATCAACACAGGGTTAGAAAAGATGAGTAATAAAGGGGAGAACATAAAATAGAATAGAAAAAAAAAAGTTGAGATATTTTGTGATAGAGAATTTGTTTCATTGTTCTCATTGTAACTTTGGATTGGTAATTTTTGTATAAAATTCACAGTGAAATTTTATTTTTACAAGAATAAACTGTACATCTTATATATTAGTATATGATATATAGATATTGCATTTCGATTTATTAAAATATTTTATATCGTATAGTATAAGAAGGAATAAATGTGTATAAAAAAATGAGAGAGTGAGAGAGGAAGAAAGAAAGAAAAAAAAAAAAAAAAAAAAAAAAAGGGAAAAAAATTCAGTTGGATGAACGTGATTATTCGAGCACGTGTCGTTGAGCCACGTTAGTCGGAACAATTATCGGTCAATAAATTAACCGCGAGTTGCCTCACCATCAGTTTTTGCATGTAAACATAAATGCATATGTATTTAGATACGATAGTAAAACGCATGAATATATATATATATATATATATATGGTCTATTGTATACATAAATTCACTAATATAAAAGTGTGTGTCTTATCAAGTGAACTGTTTTCGTTTACTCGCAACTGCAATCGTCCCATATACCAATAAACTGACGTATTTATATCTGCCGTTAGGTAATGGCAGATATAAACGCGTCTGTTATTATAGTCTTCCTGTCAAATACAGGCACCTTGTGATATAATTGTGTTACGACGACAACAGCGACGGGCGGGGGATTTATTCAATATAGAAATCCCGTTGCGACTTTCATCATCATATGGCTGTCTTTATCATCTCACGCTTCTATACATATATCTTTTTTTTTTCTTTTTTTTTATTCATGCCAATAATTTTATACCTATACTATTCTTCACAAAATTATATAATAATCGATCCTATATAATATGTTGAATTCTATATATTCTATTTATTCACTTCATTATACAGTTAGTGTGATTATTATTTTATTATAAATTTATTATTTGTATATTCAACACATTATTTTTCACATTCTCACATTTTCACATTTTCAATTTCTCAATTTCTCAATTTCTCAATTTCTCAATTTCTCACTTTTTTCCTTTCTCCGTTTTCCTTTTTTTTTCCCTCTCTTTTTGGTTTTTCCTTTCATTATTATCCCGTTGGATTCCTGCAGCCATCCAACTAAGTCGTGCTGCATGGAAGGATTGCCTGAATAATGAAGAGGAAACCCCTTGGATTGTTGCAGCCGTACAGAACGAGAGACAGCCAAGAAATACTGCGACCATTCGACCAGAAGCGCTCGTTGAGATGGATCAAGAGAGGGCACTACGAGAAGCCGCCGTGGCCGTTGGGGTATTTGGGTAGGTTACATAATATTATCTATATTCATATTGCAATTAAATTCAATATAGTATATATATTTATATATTGAGTTGTGAGACAGATTTGTAGGATAGAATATAATTTTATAATGTAGGTAAAATGTTAGCGATTGGAACAGCAGAGAGGATGCCGTTACCACGTTTGATCTTGGTCATAACGTTATCTTCAACATCGCGAGTAACATATGAGCGTGTCGCGCGCCATGCCGAGCGTGACCTAGGATAGCTATCATTAAAAATTACCTTTGATTACTTGAGCGCGAGAAATACTTTAGGTAACGCTTTTCGAACTGGAATTAATTTGCAAAAATCAATATAATCGAGTTTGATATATATAAATATATAGTTATAGGTATAAACGATTAATCGAGCGATTAATATGAAACGAGAAAATACAAAAAATAACATTGACACATCAGCTTATATAGCATATAATACAATTGTATAATTGCATATATATATATATATATATATGTATGTATAATAATTTCAAAACAAATGATGTGATAATTACACAGTGTGTAATATACAGTTTTACATCACAATCATTATTATTAAATATCCAAAATAATATTTGACATTATTTTTCTCTTCATCATTGAATTATTACTAGTGTTGTATTCCCATAAATTGCCTTACATCATATCGTTTATTATATCAATATACAATGTTAATTAACTGATGCGAGATTCCAGATTTAAAACAACATCTCCATTTATTATTTGTGTGAATATGGCACGTGCTCTTTCACATGGTGGATACAATGATTTCAATTTTATTTGTCTCGTACAGCAATCACTTGATGATGTTGCGATTGATATTGTGTCAGGATGATCCCCAATATTTCTTTCCAAACGAATTGGTGAAATATTTGATGATAATTTTGTCATATCACTTTCTGACTTGGAAAATTTCATTATTAATTGTGTTTCGTTAAATTTCCTGTATAATTTTTCCGACTTTGTCTTTCGAATTAATAAAGCAATACGTTGACGAATATCAGCATAATTTTTTTCTTTATTAAATTGCCATTTTTCACATGATTTCTTTGATAAATCATCCAATACTTTGAACAACTGTTCAAACGTCATTAAAATTTTATCAAGTGACTGCTTATTTACAAATAAACATTCACGCGAATCCTGTTCATATGTTTTCACTATACTTTTTAAATCCATTAAATTTCGTTGCATTGCCCATAACTTTTTTTCTCCCGTCTCACGTCGTACACGCTCTTCATTCAAATTGTGCTCCATCAATTGGGTTGCCATAAGTAATTTTTCTCTTTCTCTTTTAGCATACGATAATTCTTGTAAAATATCATTAAATTTAATTATTATTGGATTTATTGGATTTATTGGATTTATTGGATTTATTGGATTTTTTAGATTTTTTAGATTTTTTGAATTTGTTGAATTTTTTGGATTAATTGAATTTATCGAATTTTTCATTTCTATTACTTTTATTGTTTCATCAATGTCATATGGACCATTTATTTTTACATCATTTTGTACTTTATTAGTTTGAATATTGTCCAATTTCCATGAATCTTTAATTATAGAATGAATTTGCGTGTGTAAATCCAAATGTAATGAACATTTTTGAGATTTTCGTTTGTTCAATAGAATTTTATTTTTGGACTTTTGTGTGGGGTTCGACGACGGCAATGATAATCGCGTCTTCATTCTTTTATCAATAATTTTAGTTGAATTCAATGATTGTTTTGAGGTTAGTTGATGAGAATTTAATGTATTTTCAATAAAACATGCACTGTTTGATCGAATTATACGATTTATCTTGCTATAACTATCACAAAATTTATTAATACTCTCAGATTTTGTTTTGTTACATTTTTGCATTAAACTCAAAAATTTATACTCCGTACGGCACCCAATATTATTAATTTTCAATTGTTTAAATATATCTTGTACAATATTTTCATTAAGACTTGAATTTAACCGAACATCAATAATTTCCAATGTTTTATTATGATTTAATAATTCCATTATTTCATTACCAATAGAATCAGTTAATCCACAATTTTGTAAATCAAATGCTTTAAGCCACAAATTATCTTGTATTACATGAATAATTTGTGCAACTGCCAAATTACCGAAATGATTATTTCCATTTAAAGTCAATCGACGTAATCCTCCCATTGCATCGAAATTCGGTTTTCGGTATCTCAAAGAATCTTTCCACATGTCATGATACAGCATTAATTTTTGTCGGGTCAACGCCGATGCCAATGCTTCACCACAATTTGAACTCAAATTACATTGACTTAAATTCAGTGATCTGATACTCTGTATATCGGCAATTGTTTTGCATATCAGCGCGAAACAATTATCATCAATGTGACAACGTTTTAATGATAAATGTTGTAATGTTTTTGTACTAGATAGACCAATGCAAAGTATTGTTAAACAATCTGCAGGTAGTGGAACACCTTCCAATTGAAGACACGTGAGAGCTGATGAATTTTTTATACATTGGGCAATACTATGGCTCAACCATTCCAATAAATATCGGGTTAATACAACTGGTATTTTGCCGAGTTTTCGTGTATGGCCCATTGAATTAATATTATTCAATGGTTTTTGACATTGATAACGACTACGAACACACACTGACCTTAAGCTTCGATCCAATGATAATGAATTCAATATTGGACCCCAGTCGTCCATTTTTACGCGATCTGTCGTGAAATCTAAACAGTGCGGTAGTGTAACACAAATAATTGGTAATGGACGTAATCGTTGTTGTTTACATAAATCAATGTAACGTGTTGCAAAATTATGGCCATTCGGAATTGCCATTTTTTTTTTTTTTTTTTTTTTTTAATCTTTCCCGTGTTGCAGTCGATTGATTTTTTTAATATTTGATTTTACTTTAAGATATTCAAATATGTATGCAAATGAAAATTTTATGCTTTCAATGGTTTTGAATTACATATTCTTCGTTATTTCTTCGTTATTTCCTCTAGCACAATGACAAACGTCATTTATTTATATTTTATAAATGTTTTTTTTGTTTTACGCGTATATTTTTCTATAAAATTTTATCAGTAATAATGTGATAATTACAAAAAAAATTGTTAACACGTCGCGAGTTAATAATTTTATTTCAATACACGTGTATATATGTAAAAAAATTATTTTCCAATATTCGCGACATATGATGCGATACGATGCAAAATGAGAACCTATACCTATGGCATCACTGAAAATAAAAAACAATTGCTATTGTACGAAATGAAAATCGTTTTATATATTCCTAGGCTTATAAATAGAAGAACCAATACATATCGCAATAATAATAATAATAATAATAATTAAATAAAGATAATATTAAGGAGAGTGAGGGGGATAAAAAGAAAACTTTCATCATCATCATCATCATCATCATCATCATCATCATCATCATCATCATCTTCATTTTTTTTTTTGAATTATCGCAAATTACAGACCACCAGTATCATTAGCAATGGCACGTTATACATCATCAATGCCTCTATCTGCAATAACATCAACAACAAATACAACGTCAGCTGCAACACCACCGCGCCAAGATCCTGACGATGGTAAATAATATGTTTGTTTTGTACTGGAAAAAAAAAAAAAAAAAAAAAAAAAAAAAAAAAAAAAAAGATTTAAATATTTTTATTGGTGTCATTTTCTTTTTAAATGGGCAATTACTAGGTAATGCATCCGAAGACAGTATAGATGTAACAAATGAGGAACCTCTGACTGCAGTGCAAAGAAACATTTGCTCATCTCAACTACCATCGGTGATGCCATCGCTCTATTCACCAGTGAATTCTGAAACTGTTTACGAAACAAGCGCAAGACTTTTATTTATGGCAGTTAAGTGGGCAAAAAATTTACCATCATTCGCCAGTCTTCCATTTCGCGATCAAGTTATTCTATTGGAGGAAGCTTGGTCCGAATTATTTTTATTAAATGCAGTTCAATGGTGTCTACCGCTAGAAACATCGCCATTGTTCAATGCTGCTGAATTAACAGCATTAACTTTATCGCCACATTCACATCCACATTCAGGAATGCATATGGGCAATGATGATAAACCTAGTCAGATTGCGGCGGACATTCGACATCTTCACGATACATTGCAGCGCTACAAAACAATTATGGTTGATCCAGCAGAATTTGCTTGTATGAAGGCAATTGTATTATTTCGACCAGGTAAATATCTGATTTAATAGCATTCAATAATAAAACCTTTTTTTAGTATTATTATATATTATATATTATTTATATATGTTATTGGATGATTCCTCAAGAAACTCGTGGACTTAAGGATTCAAGTCAAATTGAAAATTTGCAAGATCAAGCACAAGTTATGCTTGGTCAACATGCTCGCGCACAACATCCCGGAAGTCCAGCAAGGTTTGGTCGTTTATTATTAATTTTATCTCTGCTAAGGACTGTGCCGGCAGCTCGAGTTGAATTAATTTATTTTCATCGGACTATTGGCAATACACGCATGGAAAAAGTTTTGTGTGACATGTATAAAAATTAATTTGTCATGATTACTATCCATTTATGAATATATTATATATAATAATGAATCATACTATTAAATAATTGGAATAATATTAATAAAACTATAGTATATAGTATAATTTATAATAAAACGTAATACCACTGAAAAAAAAATAACAACAAATTTAATAATAATAATAATAATAATAATAATAATAATAATAATAAATAATAAATAATAATAAATAATCACACAAAAAAAGTGGACTTGATTATTATCCGATACGGGGAAGCCGCAAACATCTTTAAAAAAAAAAGAAAAAAAAAAAAATTTAATAAAATTAAAAAATTGGCCTCTGATATATGTATAATTATACACTGTATTCATTTATAATGTATTCATTATCTTCATATTTACAGATTGTTTAATTTCCTTTCGAATTAAATTGAATACGCAATGATAGCATGTAATTGAAATGTCTGTATGTACTTTCTGACAGAGCTGTATATTTCCATTTATATATTCGTGAATCTGTATAGTAAAAATTTAATCATTTTCGAGATATACGAAAAAAAAAAAAAATTTTTTTCAATCAAGTATATTATTTAATTGAAGTAGCTTTATTTACATTACGACTTAGTTCTTCATGTTGTGATAAACCCAGTCAAAGATATATATATATATTATAGAGATATGTATAACGGTAAGAAAAATACTGAAACAATATATATATAGAATATATATGTGGTGATTTTAATTGAAAAACGAATACATGAAAATTATATATATTCAATTATAACAATAAAGCATAAATGGGAGAACGACAAATATTTTCATTTTCATTATATCAACACACAAAATCGATGGTATTGTGTCAATTGACACTTCTGGAAGATATACCTACTCATTCTTTGTATTATTCATTGTAATACTTTACAAAACTGAATTTTATCGTTTCATATAACTGTTATTATATATACATGCAAATATCTGCATGTATTTATTTATTTATTTATTTATTTATTACTGATAAATATACTGCAATTTTGTGGTCTACTGGCGTGAAGGAAAAAAATTACGCGCACGTTTCGCCACATGGCAAATCTCGATGTGGTCCCTATGGTACACTCAACGCTTATATAAATTACATTGAGTTTAACAAAGTTTAAGGGGCTGCTCAATCTGTCAAATCTGTTGGGGAGTTAAACGCCAGTAATGTATATTCAATTGCGCCCTTCTTATTTGCCATTCAAACTATCAATTGATTTATATATGAATATGATACACATATGGTATGTGAAAAAATGCAACTTTATTTAATATCTTTTATATACCACCCATCCATACATCCATCCATCCATCCATCCATATTTTCTATCTTCGATCTTATATTTTATTTTTTTGTTATTAATTTTTCATACACGTAATAAAATAACAATAGATTTTTAAAAGTCATTATATATATATAGTATAGAAAAGAGGACAGTCTCGTAACGAACACGTAACGAATTTCGATACTATGATGATATAGTGTGGGTGGTGATGGCGGTGGTTGATGGAAATGGAAGAATGAGGGAGAGCCCGTGTAGGGTAGTCGGATAGTATTGACTCGGTTTCGCGGTATATGGAGGCGGAGTTTTCGACCTCCTCCTCCTTCTTCTCCTCCTTCTTCTGCCACGTAAAAATTTCTGAATCCCTTCCCGTTTCCCGTTTCCCGTTTCCCGTTTCCCGACCCATCTCCTATACATACATTGTATACGTATGTGCGTGCGTGTGCGTGCGTGTGCGTGCGTGTGCGCGCGCGTATTTGGGTATATATATGTATGATAATTGAATATTGAATGCCATCCGTGTATTTGTCTCACGTCTGTATATCTATGGATTGCTGAAAACAAAATTCCCGTTGAAGGGTGACCTAGCAATGGCGTCGAGACTTGTTGTATTTCGCTTTCGAAATGAAAGCTTCGATCCCTTCCACTTACTTCCCTATTCTATTTTGTGTGCTTTTTCACTGACGAACGTACAGGGCTGTTGCTATAATGGAACAAGAAGGAACAAGAGGGGCCAACAAGGGGCTAATAGCAGCCAAGAGGGGACAAGAGGGTAAAATACAATTACACCGTGTGCTGATAACGATAAAGCGAGAGAAAGAGGTTAGATTGTGGGTATGGGAAAAATTCACAATGAGAAAGAGATAGAAAGGGAGTGAACCAATGAAAGAAATGTGGACAAAGAACGAACGCAACTGAGAGACGTTATATCACGTTGCAAAGCGGAACGAGTGTGGCATCCATTTATTTTATTACATTATCATACCAACTACACGCACCCTCGATAAATGGCATTTTGATGCGATGGTTCTCAAATTAAATTATTAACAATAAATTATATTATTTTATAATTTCATATAAATTTTTAAAATATTTTTTTACTAATGAAAATTCAAATAATATGATAATCCTCTAGTCTAATTATTTTTTTTCCCATATTTCATAATTTTATGATGATGATGATGATAATATATTATCGTAGGTATTATGAAAATGTTTATTTTTTTTTATCAAGTATATATATATATATATATATATATATATATATATATATATATATATATATATGTATGTGTAGGTGTATAAATAATGTCTATGGTTGTTGGCTCAGTATTAAGCGACGAATGAAATTTTCACGTCACGTAGTTGAGGCTTTCTCAACCGCGCGACTTCACGAAAAAACGCTCATGCCACTTTATTTGTGAATATCCGCAGAAGATAAACAGATATATCTCTATGTATATATATTAACGTGGTGTTCATGAATTCACATTATTTATTGTTTTATTCAAATATTGTAAATTGAAAGAAAAAATGTTAGCCATTTAATATGCACTAAAGGGGAATTTATATATATATATATAGAGTAACAGTAGACGAGCCACAGTAGTGGTCAGAACGGCTCCATAAACTATTATTCCCCTTCATATAGGTATATATAATGTTTATCGGGTGAACGAGCGTCCTCTCGGCTTTTCCCTCTTTCTTCTCACCCATGTCCTCATACCTTTCTAAAAATCAATAGGCATCCAGTTCTAGAGCTGCAAATGGCATTCAGCAATACATTATACATATATATATATATATATATATATATATATAAATTATAATACGAATATTATAAAAACTGATCAAAAACTATTGGGCATATTAAAATCACATATCGATTTTTATTTTGTTCTTTTAGGCACGATCTAGAATAAATATGATTATTTATCTTCAGATAACGTCACTATAGTGTAATCTATAGATTATTTTTTATTAACTATAATGATATTAAACTTTTTTTTTTAGTATAGTTAATTAAAAATATTATTTCATAGTAAAAAAAAACTAAAGTAGTCATTGTAGCGTGACTATTTCAGCAAAAAGTTTACTATTGTTAAAATATATAATTTAATATGTAAATCATGAAAATTCGAGTATCTTTCATTGGTTGTTTTGTCATTTCTATTTTGCAGGTGCATAGAAAAAAATTTCTATTTACATTAAATTAATCCAATTTTAAATACATTTATCTGTACATATTAAAGTGAATTCGCTTGATATTTTTAGTAGCCTATTGAAATCGGTGCTCTCCAATGAATCATCAAAATATAGTTAGTAAATGTATAAAATACTGAATTGTTGAATTGTTAGATTGTGGGATTAAAGTAATATTTTTAAATAAACATACATGTGTACATAATTATAATTTGAACCACACTATAAGATCAATAATATAAACAAGAGGATAATTTAAAACATTTTTTTTTTCCAGAGGTGTCACTTAAAAAATATACGGATCTGTATATTTTTCACTTGTTGTCGTTACACATTAGTGAATGATGCTCATTTATATTGAATTTTCTTAACTTTACCATAATAATTTGCTATCAATGTGGTGAAATATTTACAGATTCCAGATTGGCTATTTATTTTAAAGACAGACAGCGCCGCTCATTTTGAAAATTACGACATCTGTGTAAGATATTTTAAACTAAAAGTATTACATATATATATATATGTATTGAATGTTGGTAAAATTGAATTGTTATATACATATGATCCTAGGGAATTTGTCTGTCATACGGTATATACATATTGTGTATTGTATGGATTTATTGAATCATTTATTTTTCGGCATGACGATTAGAGTTAGTCTCAGTGGTTCTCTATTTTCTCTATTTTCACTTTCAATATCATGTTTTTTGAGAGGTGTCATCATTGTTGGTCGTGCAGTTGATACTAATCGACAGTGTTTGATGAATAAGAGCAATAGAAGACGGGAGATTCTTTTGACGCGTCTACGTACAAATAGAAATAGTAAAATGGTTTGACATTATACGAAGAAAAAAAAACAAAAAAAAAATTTTAAAAAACAAAAAAAAAAAACTACAAAATTTAATCCATCACGATATTTTCAATCTAATGATTCTTTTCATGATTTGTTTGAGTATACAGTCGTATTAATCCCGTGAACCATTAACTTTCACGTTTGTTTTTATTGTCTTCAAGTATTTTCATTCGTACATCAACGTAATTGACGTGTCGCACATCTCCCGTCTTCTATTGATGTGCCAAAATAATAATAATAGCAATAATAATAATAATAATTCCAATCTTCAACATTCAAATTAAACAAAACAAAAAATTCGTATTTAGAAATATTATTGATTTAAATTCAATAGCGTACCCATTATGGCGATCCTTCCACCTGATCCAATATATATATTAAGAGGTGATATGGGTCCTGTGCATGGTTTACACTTCAGAATTTCACCATATATTGAACACATATATGCAGGTGCCGAAAGTGGAAATATTCATATTTGGGATCTTAAGGTATGAGGACTATGTCTAATTTTATTTTTTATTATATGCAAATAAAATTAATTCAACGTTTAATATGTATGCAGAAGCATCGGCAAATTGGAAAATTGCAAGCTATCAAACACCAATGTCTGTCATTACATACTGTAGACGATGAATATTTAATCGTTCAATGTAAAGGTGGTACTATTGATATTTGGAATGCTAATGGCTCTAACTGGACTCATAATAAAACAATCAATACAAATTATTTTGGATTTTCCAAGTAAATTCATCATATTTATATGCTTTTTTTCTATTATTATTATTTAAATATTAATAAATGTGTTACAGATCGCAAGCTATGATTGATGACATTGTTTTACTTCCTTTGCCAAATTCACAAGTTGGTGCTTTATCACTAAAAACTCAAGAAATTGTATATAAATTTGAGGCATCAAAATTTACATCATCAAAACCATTAGGTGAAGTGATGGCAATAAAAAATTGTATGCTTGATAATAATATTATTCTTATTGCTTACGAGAGTGGTGCGATTGGTGCATGGGATGTGAGAGAAAAAAATTTGCATTGTTGGTTGAACACGGAATTATGCCCCATGGCAATGGATTTTGATAATTATTGGATGAGGGGAATTGTCGGTAATCCAACAAATAAATTGGAGGTAAAGTGTATAGACACAAATATCATTATTCAGATAGTAGTAGCAGTATTAATATTTCATGTATAATTTATTGATATATTCTAGGTATTTATTTTAACTAAGGATAATAAATTGACTTACAAAACATCAATTCCCTTGACAAACTCGGGTATTTCCGTCATTACATCGCGACCAGATTCAAAAGTATTTGCAGCCGGTGGTTGGGACGGACGCCTACGTATATTTTCATGGAAAACGTTACGACCACTTGTTGTTCTCAATCAACATAGATCAACTATTTTTGATATCATTTATTCAAAAGATAAAGTTGAAGCATGTAATAATAAAAATTTAATGGCCGCCGCTGGTAAAGATGGTACAATATCACTTTGGGATCTTTACAACCAATAGAAAAAAATTATTTATACATGAAAATCATGTTTATGTTGGAGGAAAAAAAAAAAAAAAAAAAAAACAAGAAACAAAAAATATGATACTTGAATTGAATGAAATTTATATTTTTTTCTATATCATAAAACAGATTTAATGTGGAATATAGTAAATTTTCTATGTTAACGTCATTTTTTTTTCTTGTATTTTGGTTTAGAATTCAAATTACCCAAAATTATATTTTTGACTAATCGCCCGCAATTAATCTGATAAATTGAAATTTTCAATTATTTTTAAAACGAAGATGCATTAATATTTTACTACACAATATATCTAAATTGAGTTATATATTTTTTCAAACAAAACAAAAAAAAACCGCACTATCATTATCTACAAAAAACATTTAATAATTCTACTGGAACGACAAATCGCTTATGTCCTAATTTATTTTATTTTATTTATTTATTTATTTATTTATTTATCATTTTCTTCCTTTCTTTTTTTGTTATTCACATTGGACATTGAAAATTATTATAAAACAAGTGTTTAATTAATTATCATGAATTTCATAACTATTGAAAGTATTAATAACTTTTTACAGAAATATTTCAATTATATAATTGCAATATTCTACATATACACATAAACATGAATTTCCATCAATGAAGTTATTCGATATCCTAGATTTTTGATATTTTTAAAAATAATGTGAGTTGAGTATTTTTTTTTTTTTTTTTTTTTTTTTTTTTTTTTTTTCCCAATCTCCTAAATCATATGTTGAATCTTGTTAATTATTTTTATACTGATACAAATTTACTTCGTCGTTTGCGTTTTATGTCAATTTTATCTGTGACTGCAGATTGTGATCGTCTTTTTCTCGATGATTTATTTTTAACACATTTCAAAGTCTTGGGAAGCACCAGCGCCATATCAGTAACTTGTGTTGTGGAAAATGGAGGATATACAGTTGCTGATGGAAGTGTAGGTGATGATGATATTGAAGAATTAGATCGTATTGTGGCATTATCATCAATGTTGATCAATTGATTTTCTTTTGGAATATATTTTGTTGATCCACGTTGCGAGAGATCTTCAGGGACAATTGAAATTTCAGGAATATTAGTATCAGCTGTAACAACAGTTGGGATATTATTTTGTTGTTTTGTTTTACATAAATTATGAGTGTTTGAATTAAAAAATTTACCAAACAATGGAATTGGTATTGGAATTGGTAATGGTATTGGTATTGGTATTGGAATGGGATAAGGTACGAGGACTGTGACTGGTGGTAAAAGTCCAGTTTGTGAACTGTTTGGTGAAATTTTTTGATTCACAGTGTGTAATGTTGATTGTTGTGCCATAGTTGTGGATGAGGTCGTCGAAAGGTATTCTGGTGTAGAAGAAAATTTGATTGGCATTGGATGCGAAAGAAATGGCTGATGAATAGTAATACCACTTGGCGGTAATTGATAATTTTTTTTATCCTCCGCATGCCACATAGGTGATTTAGAAATTTTCTGTGAAAAACTATCTGCTGTTTGATATGGTATGTGTTCATTATTTTTCTCCAATAATTTTCGAACATCTTTCAAATAAATCATACCACCACGTGTACAATTTGATGATGATTCGTGTGACAAATATTTTGATGGATTTTCTTCATTGATAATCGATGAAGTTGACTCCAAGCGAGCTTGAAATGATTTTAATGCATTCATTTCTGCTTTATATTTTTTAATTTTACGTTCTTCCTCATCTTTCAATGACTCCCTTATTGCCTCCTCAGTTTCATCATGGAATATATTATTCATTGTATTGTCACAGCCATGAATTTTTTGTGGTACAGTAGTAAATGTTTCAACTCCGTTAATTAATAATTTTTCATCAGTATTTTCCAATATTTTTTGGGTTACATTGTAATTTTCAGCACAATACGTTGGCCAATTGGACGGTTCATCGTCGACAATTAATGCTTCATCGTCTGTGGTGCTTGATGACGGTGATTGACAATCTTTCAACCACAATTCTGGTGTTATTAATTCCCCACTGGTAACTGAATTATTTGATGAAAGACTTGCAAGTCCTTGAAGTGCCAAGTGTGCTTGAGTCTCACGACAAAAAATATTCATTTTGTACTGATTTAAACATTTATCACTGCAAAATTGTAATTGGCTTTCACCATCCTATATTAATAAATAAAAATTAAAAATATTTAGTAAATTATCATTTAAAGTATTATTCATAAATATATATAAAATTTAATTGAATAATAAACTCACTTGAAAATCCACATAACTAATGGAATGTCGAACATGTCTGCACCAATCGCATGTTCTTGAACGTTTGAATGCCGCTCGTCTTCCAGCGGAAAAACAAGCTTCGCTACAAAATCGTCCAAAATTATTATTAATTCCACATGGCAATGAAGCGTTGCCCGACTCCCAAGTTCTACTGGTACGTCCACACCATGAACATGTCGTTGAACTATCTGAAAAATAATATTCAATATATTTTATTTATTTATTATTTTTTTATTCCTAATCGAGCGAGACCAATAACATTACTATACTATACGATATATTGATGTAACATCTGATTTAACGAATATACCCAAATTATTGTGAAATTAACTCTAATATAATAGATAATTGAATAATTAAAATGGACAAAAATATAATATTAATAATAATAATATGTTTATATGGATGTATATATAAGCATAATTGAAACAAATGTGTAATTCATTTTTTAATATAATGAAATATGGTAGTGGGGCAATTAACATTGCAACGTATCAGCTTGTCAACTTCTTTCGCTCATCCCAACTATTTTGCAACGAGAGCGTCTAGAATTTCAAGCGCATACTCCAGCCCGCTACACTATATCTATCCGTATTCGTGCTATAAACCAGACTACCGTGAGCATACCATATACTGTTTATGTTCTATTCTATTCCATTTTGTATCTCTCCATTTTATTTATTTATTTATTTTCGTGACGAAATCAAACCAAAAAAAATCTTTATACTTTTATATATACAAAATCGTTTATTATTATTATCATTTTTTCGTGTTTACAATTAATTTCATTTCATTACTGCGAGTGAGTATATAGAATCATATAAAAGATTTTTTTTTTTGTTTGTTTACAAGTTATTTGAAAATTAGTAATTCGTGATGATCTATATTAAAATGTGTGTAAATATTAATGTGACGTTTTCTAGCAATGCAAACGAGAAAATATTTGTAAATGTATGTGGAGTTTGGTTGCGTTGATATTCAACGAATTTATTCTCGGCATGGAAAGATGGAAAGATCGTATTACCAAACTCTATTCTCGTGGATCGTTGGTAAACTGTGCGTACTCCCAAAATTTCAAACCGACACTAAAATATATTTTTTCTTCTTCTTCTTCTTCTTCTTCTTCTTTTTTTATTATTATTATCATTTTCATTCATATGTATATATACGAGATATTGAAACATTTGATCAAGGAAAATAATTAATATAGTGAAAAAAAAAAAAAAAACAAAAAAAAACAAAAAAAGTATAATGCTGCGATTGGTAAATAAAAATGATACATTTAATATAATTAAAAATCATATAATAACATGTATCCATATTTATAAATGGTCATGAAATTTAGATATGATTATATATATAGTAAAATAATAATAAATAAATAATAAATTATCGATTAAATATGTGTATGTTGTCTTCATAATTATTATTAATCGTGAATGTTAATATGTTAACTATTAATACAGACCCGTCTGAATCAATAATGGAACGTCGGAAAGATGACGTATATATTAATTAAACCCTCTCTCGTGAGGTTTCGAATATACATATAGAGTTAGATGAGATTTCGATGTATTTTATAGCATCCATAACTTATTAATATTTTTTAAATTACTCGATAAAATTTTGTTTTCATTTAAAAATTTCTTACCGGATGTGTTAGATACTGAGTCGATATGTTCCAATGTATGTGGGCTTGCTGATGTCGTTTTTAATGGCAAGCAATGTGACACCTGCGAAATGTCCCTTTCTCTGTTAGATACAGCAGAAATACTACTTGTTGATGGCGAGTGTGATATTGTGGATTGTGGTGATTGCGAAGATTTTGTTTGTGAATCTGCAGTTCCTGCCAGTGAATTTTTTTTTTTTACGCAACACAATCCAATCATACGTGAGTGCTGTTGATGAAAATTACTGTGATGTTTTGGATCTGTTAAAGATGCAAAATGATCTAGATTAAGGCCGCGCGTACATCCACTATCGACTTTGTCATAACCATACCAACCCAACAATTCACTCATAGCGTTTGCTGCATATTCCTGCAAAATATAATTATTTCATCGATTTTATTCATAAATAAATAAATAAATAAATAAATAAATAAATAAATAAATAAACAATTAAATAGAGAAATATACTGCACTGATTAAATATAATATAATATATGTTGATTAATAATTTTTTAAAATTAATTTTGCAAAAATAATGAGTAATATTTCCATTGTTAACTCAATGACTCAAATTATGTGTGATGTTGTGTATAATGGCCGTAGTATCTATGATTATATTGAAACACGGATATGTATTTATGACATTTGTATTTATATATATGAAATAGCGGATAAACGCGGGATGGATATCACATGGCGTTTTTGGATCAATCCATTAGTTATAGAGTTTCGATTACAACATATCTTCAATATATACTATTGCTATAAATACAGTGTCAAAATTTATTGAAGAATAAACATTTTCTACCATTAAATATATATATATAGATAAGCCGATGATATTGCATTATATAAATAATTTTTATAAGCGCATTACACTTATTATATTATATTATATTATAAATTTTATACAATATTAGACAAAGTCTTTCAGCCTTTAACATGTACGATAGTAGTATTTTATCTTGGCACAATATACACACATTGCACTTATTATAAGCAACAACTCAAGGAGACTCCATGATCAGGGGGAAGAAAGAAAAAGGTGTTGGATGGTTGGGTGGTTGGGTGGTTGGAGGGAGGGCGGCGCATCATATATATTACTTTAGGTGTATTGTGCGGTGACGGGGAATACATTGTATCCCGGTATAATCGGACGCGGATATGGTGTTGCCGAAGGATCATTTGCAGCGTCTTGAATTACTGATTTATGGCACGTTAGTGTACTTGATATGCCTGAGTTGGACCTGATGGTGGATGTGAAATATATAAGCGAAAAAAACACCATATGCAATTTTATATACACGTAGTATGACGAATAATTAAGAAAATAATAAGGAAATAAACATAATATAATTAATATATATTCACCAATATTAGACGGTATCTACTTTTTTTTTTCTTTTCTTTTCTTTTCTTTTCTTTTTTTTTTTAATATATCCAAACTACTATGTAAAATTAAAATTTCTATTTTATGTTTATTTTCAACTTGCAATTGAGCGGGCCTGCATTGCGGCGCAGGTTTTTATGATATAAGGGAAAAGAAATCGAAACGTTTATGCCACGTGCAGTTTGAAAACTTTTCTGACACGAAAAGCTTTTTAGTTGTAGGGATTATCGTGCAGTAAATTACACACCCTCGCTTAAATATATATTTGTGTATAAAACATTGTTGAAACAAAGAGAATTCACAGCTGAATTGAAAAAAAAAAAAATAATAAAAAAAATAAATGAAATACTAATTAACTATTATTATTTGGTAAAGTTGAAATATACGTTTTACACATGTACATATATATAATGGTGCTTCTTTTACTTTAGTTAGCATTGACATTTGAGCGTGAATAAATTTATCTATGAATAAATAAATGAAAAAGTGCGTACGTATACTTTCGAAATATTACACGCAAACAGATGCCGAAGGTCTAAAGGGTAAGCCGCAATCTATTTCTACACCAGCCGAGCATTTTATATTTAAAAACTTTGGACGCACTCGACGAATACCCACGTGTGTGTACGTTTGGTTCATTGAAATTGTCATCATACATTGCTACGCAGTATTATTTACACATTATTATTATACCATTTATTTTTCGTATTTAACATATCATTTTTATTCATAATCCATATAAATAAAAATATGTATACCGTGTAAAAATTTGATCTGTATATTATATTTTTATATATAATAAACTTAATAATATTATGATTTCAAATACAAAGATACGCATTAGTACGAATAGATATGTGAACAAATCATCAAGTGAAAATAGCTTGTGATAAATTGCAGATAGAAAAAACGAAAAAAAGAAAAATCGAAAAAAAAAAAAAAAAAAAAAAAATGTAGTAGGGATAGATGATGTAAAAATGGAGATAAGAGAGAGAGAGTAAAATACGTCTCTAAGAAACCGAACACGCTCAGGTGAACATACAAGGCAAAAGGTATAATGATGAGAGGCGAGCCGTTGGTGTCGCATTTCAGCCTATTATGATTCCGAATAAATCAGGCGAAGGAGAAGTAACGTGAGACCTATACAACCCCATGTTTCCTTTTCTCTCCATCTCATACATGTAGACACATCCCATACAAATATATATATATGTATATACATTTATATTTATTCATGTATAAAAAATACATATGAAAACTGCATAATGAAAAACAATATAATGAATAATACTATCAATAATAATTTCGGAAATAAATAAATAAATAAACGTGAATACTTTTAATATATTAATTAAATCAATTTGTTCACGCAAATATTTTTATAATTGTAATTGAATACTTTGACGTTTCAATGAATTACATGATTTCAGTAATGATTGATATTCACCAATACAGGGAGTGTCAATATATTGATCACTTCTCTCTACATGGTAATACTCATAAATTTTTATCTAAATGATTAATTTTTTATTGTCGTATATATATATATATATATATATATATGTATATATTTATATACCTTTATTTCATCGTCTCCTATTGGTTCATTTTTTATTCTTAAAAGTGATGATACATTTGATGATAGATAATTTGTGAATGATGATGTTGATAATTTTGGTTTTTTTGATATTTTTTCATGTTCACTTACAATACTGACAATAGTAGCTGCAGTATTTTCTCTAATGGGCAATGATACTTTTAATGATTTATTGTTCATTACGTTTCACTCGGCATTAACACATGCATCATTAACAATTACACATTGATCAATTAATTATTTTTTATTTTTATATTATTAATAATATAAAATTGGCACTTTTTTTGTTCAAATGATTAATTGATTGCTCATAGTAAAAAGTCACTGAAATATTGGTTGCCACAAATGTAAATATAAACTGAATAATACTAAAAATTTCATCAATGTTTCACGTAATTATATATTCATATAATTTACAAGTCACTCACTAAACTCGTACATATGTTATAATCACCGCGCTTAACGCACATCTATATTATTTTATTATCTACAATTTCTATTTGTATACGTCCATGTTGTCCTAGCAAAACTGCACTTTACTCAATTTTACTCAGTTGCCAGAGTGCAATGATAAAAATAACTTTTGCCCAATTGCCACATATAAAACGATATATTACGCGATTATATATTATTTAAATTTTCACTTACACCGATGATGATGATAAATAATAATATCTACAAGATATTGATAAAATATTTGTTATCATACAATAAATAAATACATATATTTAGTTTATCAATGATTTGTATTTTTTGTGATTTTAAGCTAAAGAAAAAACCGCCACACCGCGCCGTGCCGCGCTGCACAGATTGTCGGTGAATGAGCAATGGCAGTGGCGTCAGCGCTACCAATAGTTCACTATATAATAGCTTCAATAACTCCCCACCAACCCACCCACTAAATGTCCGTGAAGGAAAGGGATAATTTTTTTCTATTTTTTATTTTATATATATTATTACGTACTCTAATGCGGTATTTCATGTAATTTTTATTTTTTTTACACTATTAATTATTACTATTTTATGTATAATAATTATATTTTTGATTTTTATCTTTACAAATTATTATATAAAAATATTATTCACTTATACTACTAGAGAGTAAAAATTTTTTTTGTTATACTCTATATAAATGCAATAAATAATAAATTTGAAGATATTTTCAAGAGTAAATTTACTCTTGAGTATAGTTCAAACTACTTTTAATACATTAATTATATTAAGTATCCTCTCATATTTTTTATAATGATGTTATAGTGTTGATTGCCTCATTGAACTACAATATTTCCAGTATTCTCCCTTCTGTAATAAAATATATATTTTAAAAAATATTATTATTTTTTTTTTTTTTAAATTATATTTCAATGAAAAAAACAGAGGATGGTGAAAAAAAAAGTTGGGAAAATATGAGAATAGTGAAAAAAGCCATATAGAGATAGTATAGAAAGAAAAACGTATGAAAATATTTTATTATTATAAAATGAAACGACAAATCTGTGCGATGAAGGCGCAAATGTGGAGTTATATTTTACATATATTACTCAATTAATTATTTAATTAATTGACAATAATATATTATATACTTGAATAATAATTATGAATATGACACAATTTATTATTCATTCCTCATTGAATTTTCTTTTTCCTTTTTTTTTTCTTTTTTTCTTCTTCTTCTTCTTCTTCTTCTTCTTCTTCTTCTTCTTCTTCTTCTTTTTCTTCTTCTTCTTCTTCTTTTTCTTATTCTTATTCATATTATTCATATTCATATTATTATTATTTTTGTTATCATTATTATTTTCAAATATACATTCCAAAAATAAAAGTGGTGTTATGATTTTAATTGGTCAAGAGTAATGATTTCTCTTCATTTTTACATCGGGAAAATAAGAGTGGTACACTCTCTGAATACACATGATGATTAAAATCCTTGCGATGATCGTATGAGTAAGGATGAGAATAGCAGAGAGAATTTCTCAAATCTGTATTGCAAAATACAGTGGCCTGTGTTATTTCACGCCTTGACCTACCTTCCTCACTCCTATTTGGTATTATATCCAATTGCTCTCTTTTCATTTGTACTCTTCTCATTCCTGTGAATAATATATTGAACCACTACCACGAAAATAAAATAATAATTTATCCAAACCAAATTGAAAATGCAAGTCAATATTAAATGAAGGAAGCAAGTGAGAGAAAAAAAAAAAAATATATATATATATATATATATATACATATGTATAGTTAATAATTGTTGATATTTTTTTTGTTTATGATTTTTTGTTTGTTTGTTTGTTTGTTTTTTTTTTTTTTTTTTTTTTTGTAATACATTCATGTAAGATAATGATGATTAACAAGTACAAAAATTTTCAATTTTTCGTTTGTTTGTTTTTTAATATTTAATAGTATGAATGAAAAAAAAAGAAAAAAAATAATAATAATAAATAAATATTAATAATGATAATAATAATATTAATAATAAATGAAAAATAATTATTCACTCACCATCTCGACAATTATAATTATTTGTAGATTTATCAAGAAAATTATCGGTTGTCTCCGTTAATTTTTCATCCTTTACGCAACCTACTAAAAACATTGCAGTTGCACCAATTATTGGCGGAACACCAGCAAGAATAAATGAAATTGTATATGATCCTGAAAATATAATAATGGTAGATATAATAATATATATTTCATTTAATAACCACGGAATTTTCATATAAATTTAACTTTACCAGAATGTTCAAATATTAAGCCAGCAATTGGTGGACCAACTGTTAGAGGTATAGAACACATGCCTAATAGACAACCAATTGCTTGTGTTGCGCCATTTCTTCCACAAATATCGAATGCTATCGGACCCAATAATGAAATAAAACAACCGTCAAATAATCCCATGAATAACGTTATTATCAGTAATGATACATAATAAGGTGGTGTCAATGGTAATAACATTGTTAAAATTCCAATGCTTACAAACGAAATCTGATAATAAAATAACAATAAAATATTTATAATAGTGATTGATCTGAAAGGTAAGTAAATAAATGAATAAATAAGAATATTAATAAATTACTCTACCTGTTGCAATAAAATGCGATTGACTCGAGGTAGATCAGCGATATAACCAAATACTAAACGTCCAATTCCTGATGTTATACCAATACACATTACTGGCAATTTTTTATTCGCATCCGAGCCAAAAACGTTCACAACAAAATTCCCAATATGAACATACGGTACAAAATATCTGGAACAAACAAAAAATAAATAAATAAATAAATAAATGAAATAGAATAAAAATTTTAAAAAAATTGAAAATTTTCAATGATTCAACTCATTTAATTTTCGAAATTTTTCTTCATATTAATTTAATATAATTTAATTGAGATTTTTTTTTTCATTTTATGCGTAATTACCCAAATAGAGCTATAGGAATTGCACTTGCCCACACTACATAACGTTTTTTCTTCCAAATCGATAAGTTTATTACTGTGTTCAATTTTTCCATTGAATTATGACGTTGAGAGTTGTTGTAATTCGAGGTACTCACTGATTTATCACTCACTAACAAAATAATATACAAAATCAATGTATAAAAAAGTATGTAAAAAAAAAAAAAAAAAAAAAAATGAAATATTTTATTGTAAAATAAGTGAGAAAAACTAATGATTTACCAGGTATAGGTTTGAAAAGAACAGCGCACATCATAACAACCGATGTTAATATAGCTAAACTTCGCAATGTACCATCCAAGCCAAAGTGTTTAAGCAATGCTCCCATCAAGTATGGCATTATAATAGTGAATACAGAACTTCCGGCTGTCACGATTCCATTGACTAAACCCAATCGAAGTTTAAAATAGTGACCCAAAATAACTAAACTCGGTGTGTATGCAAGACTTGCTCCCAAACCATACATTATTCCATAAGTAAGATATAAAATTTCAACCTAAAACACGTTCAAAATAAAATCAAAACATCAAAATATTGATAAGTTGAAAAATCATGAAAAATTAACTACTTAAAATTATTTTATTCTACTTTGTACGAAAATATTGATGACAATAACATTCCACCAAATGCTAGCGCACCACCAATGAATGTTGTCATTTGAATTCCAATTTTATCCGTCAGTATTCCAGCGATTGGTGACAAAAAAAATGTCGTACCAATAGTCAATGAACCAACGAGCGCTGAAATAAAAATTATGTGACAAATTAAATGTCAATTTAATAATGTTAAAATACTCGTTATAATTATAATAATTATCATTTATCAGCATGATATTTTGATTTTAATTCAGTATTAAGAGTGTGTAAATTTATTTATTTATTTATTATTTTTTTTTTTTTTATAAATCATTAATACTGATTGATAATGACACAGTATAATAATCAATATATATTATTATATTATTCCAAGTTTTTCGCAAATTGATCATCTCATTTAAATTATTTCGATACAAGATTGAAGAATTCATTCGGCAATGACGTTACTTGACCCCTATTGAGATTAATATTATCGTAATTGATGATTAATTCCGACCGGAGACTGCATTAAATAAAAAACATTTTAGTCTATTGTCTTTAATGATCATTACTCTATGTCCGAGATCAATCTATTAGTGCATTACTATTATTATTAGAGTAAGTAGCAATCGTAGCGAAAATAGCGAAAGTAGCAAACGTAGTAGTAGTAGTAGTAGTAGTAAGAGTAATATTGATATTATCGATATTATCGTGTAAAATTGTATCGATAAAATAATATATAATAAAAGTAATACAAATATCATAAAATGAATTAGTTGAAAATATTTATTCGAATTTTTCTTTGTTCACACTCAATGTTTTTCATATCATTGTTGTAAGATTATTTAAAATATTATTTATCTTGAAAAAATTAATTTTTCAATGCGATATTTATATTTGATGTCAGTTATTGTATTTTTTTTTTTTTAATATGGAATGTTTACGAATATAATGACTTTGAGATATATATATATATATATTATTTAAGGAATAATGAAATATATGAATGTATAAAAATAAAAAAATATATGATTTCATGTGCAATTTATACGATGGATACTTGATTTACAATAGAAATAGTTGGCGTTGACCGAGGTCAGTTACTCTGATATGTTATTATATTTTTCATGGAATATACACATAAACAAAAAAGTGCTAGTATATATTGTGATAGCCCAAGTTCAATGACCAATTTATATAGCGTTAAACAATATATTGATATATTTAAATAAAAAAATTTGTTTTTTGTTTTTTTTTTTGTTTTTTTTTTCTAAATAATAATAACGAAGAAAAGGGTAGGTGAACGCACACACATATATATATATATATATATTGATATACATGTATATGAGTATAATAAAATGATGATGATTATTATGATTGTTAAATCTTAAATATTTCATGGTAGATGAATAATTGCTAGTTTGAAGTAAAATATTCTTTTTTTTTTTCCAAAATACAATTTAATTTATATTGTGTACTTTTGCAGTGAACTCACCTGCTTTTGCATTAACTTCAGTTTCACCGATGTCCTCCAATTTTTTAACCAGTTCAAGATATATTAATGAATAAGAATTAATCACACTGAATAGTATTCCATTGATGGTAAAACTACCGACCATTATCATCCATGCTCTAATGCCACCATCAGGAGGGACGGGTTGAATAAACGATTTTTTATTTTCAACATTACCATTTTTTCGTTTTATCGTATCATTTTCATAATTATAAGTTGATTTACATTCATCTACAGTGCCAATAATCGATGATGATTGTTGTTTGATCAAAAAAGGTTTTTTCTCACCATTTCCCACATCGCTATACTTTTCCTTATTCAATATTTTTTTTGCATTTGAAATTTCATTTGGATTTTTCGTGATATATATCTCATTTGGAATTTGCAGTGAATTTTTTTCGGCATTAGCATTAAAATTGGCTGTGTCAATTATAGGATCGTCCATTCTACGACTGCAATAAATATTTTCATTTCAATTCAAATATTTACACTGTGCTCCTTTTAAAATTTAATATATATTACACTGAAATGTATATATCTATGTGTGTGTGTGTGTGTGTGAATTATAATTTAAAAATGCGTAGTAAAATGTAAATAATAGATGAAATGACTTGACAATGAAAATGAATGTTTTCATATATAGATATGGAGAAAAATTGAAGATTTGTCATTATTATTATTTTCTCCTAAATAATATATTAGACTAAATTAAATTAGGGTAAATGAAAATAATTAATTTTATCTTTAATCACTAAAACAATCACTGTTAATTGAATCGCTAACAAGGAATATTCATTAAGCAAACGATTATAAAAGACAACAAAAAATATGAGTTAAATGGGTACATATACATGTATATATTTGTATGAGACAAAAATGAAATTTATGAAGGGTAATAGATGATAATTATATATTATGAAAATCAGAATCAAAATAAAATAAATAGACACGTTAATACCAATGGGCTCGCGCGATGATTGCGACTGTTCTCGTAGAACGTTTTACGGAGAGTAATCGACAATGTACGTCACACTTGAAAAACTAATACTTGAACGCCCCACACACACACACACACACACACACACACATCTAGAACCTATTTTTTTATCAACTCTCTATCAGTACTAGTGATTCTTTCACTCTCTCTCTCTCTCTCTTTTCACCCCCCCTTGAACAACTTCTCAACCCAACCCTCTTGCTCCACCACTCTTTTCCTACTCACTTAGTGACTTTGATAATACCGTAGAGTAGGGGTACTACAGCAGCTTCACTCACTTATTATTTAAATCACTTCACTCATATATATGACTATAGTTGTGGTATCAATTTTTATTTGCATTTTAAATTGTTTGTCATTAAAAATTAGTTTTAATTTTCTTATTTTCCTTCTATCAAGGTATATATATATATATATATATATCGGTAGATGTAAGTATATTTGGAGGAATGTCAATGATAAGTACATGTGTACGTGGAACATGAGAACGTGTGTGCCCGGCCTAATATTACGTGACCTAAATTAGTAACAACTTCTATGTGATAGGTATAATAGATATATATATATATATATATGATAATAATTCACAATCACTGTGGTTGGCCATAATTAATTTCATGCGCTACAATATTTAATTAATCAAAATAAAACTACTAAAGTCACAATAATAAGATAAATTCTTTAATTTGACCCACTATGCTGATCCCACAAATGATAAACTTACCGTAAATAATATAATATAATATATATATATATACATAATAATATAAATAATTGCGATAATATAATACACTGATCTATCGTAATTGAAAGGTTCAGTATTTTGATATTATTATAATAATTATTATTATTGTACAAAGAAAAAATATGTTATTGTATTCGGCTATATTACACAATAAAACTGATATAAACAGAGCACTGAAAAATATAGTAAAAGACGATACTGCTGAGTGATAAAAGCCCGCGTAAGCACTAGCGCCACCGTATTATCACGTTATCGCGCCATTTTTTTATGAATTTAAATATAATAATTATAATAACCTACACCTAATACTTATTATATTATATTTATATATTTTAGTAAATATAAATAGATGGACAGTTTTGATTTTTTATTAGTTATATAAATAATATATTTTGATGCATTATTATTTTTACACATCATAGAATACACATCATAATACATGATAATTTCATATAGATAACATGAATTATTGGATTCAATAAATATTTTCGTATAAAGGATGTAAAACGGGCGGTAGTGAATTTTTTGCCGGTTGTATAGAATCCAATATAACATTAAATTTATTAATTAATGACAATTTTTTTCCATCAGGCAAAATTGTTAATACTTCCTCATCATTCATTGATATAAAGTGATATGGTGATATAATTAGTCGATGAATGGATGATATAGGTTGAATTTGTATAGTTGATAAATTATCCAAAGCTATTACTTGTTGGATATTTTTAAATTTTTTAAAATCTCGTGTTATTTTATATGTATACTTGAATCCATCAAATCCCTTAATACTTTCAATTTCAAAATGTACAATTTCACTGTATGGAAATGGCAATTTTTCTTTAGATATTTTAATGGTCACATCGACATTATCATGATTATAGTTTTCTTTCATTTTTATTAATCCATCAGTTGTATTATACTGATTAATGTAAAAAATATTTAATTGCCGTACCAATGCCATCAATATTATTTTATAATGAGATTTTTCCATAGAAAAATTTTCATTAATTATCAATCCTTGCATACCACTTTTATCAAATTTAATCTCAAACGTGTCACATAATTGTGTATTTTTGCAATTAAATAATAACGGTTGCCATTGTAAATTATTATTTTGTATAGTAGTATTGATATTTTTAGTAGCTAATGTCTCGATATATTCACGTACAATTAAATCACTTAATTTGCAAATAATATTGGTGACACTTGAATTTTGACACTTCATTGTTGCAATCATTTGTCCATGAATAATTGAATTATTGTATGACTCTTCCATGTATGTTCTTGAAACATTGAAAATATATTCGGGGCCATGATACACATCCACATCATTAGTTGGAAATCGTGCCACTAAAACAAAATATATATTTTTATAATTATATCTTGCCTTTAATTATATTAATATATATATATATATATATATATAGACTTACTTAGTAGAAATGGAATTAGAAATTCAACCATGATAGTAAACTGTTGATAGATGCACCATGAATGAAGATGTTTGCAGTAATAAAACCGTCTTTTATATATTCATTCAACATTTAGCGTTAAACCAATGTGGGGTGATGAATTATTCAATTGTCCTCTTGTACCGCCAATGTATATTAATACTTAATATCATTTCATACACTCATTATTGTGTATAAAATAATTTGATATATTTTTTTTTTTCATTTTATTTTATTATTTTATTTAAACTATTATATATTTTTATTTTGTAATATTAATTTATTAAGATAATAATATTATAATAAAATGAAATTTTCATTTGTATAATTTAATAATTTTTTTCATCATTAAAGTTGTCCCCGTGAGTATGGAAATTTTCACCATTACACTGTGAACAATGAATTTGTTTCATTGTTTGAAGAGTTGCACTTATTGATTCTTCAATACTATATTTAGTATTGTCTCTTTCATTGCTTATTGACGATTTAATTTTGGAGAAAGAAGTGAAATTATAATTATTTATAATAATATGATTTTCGACTGAATCCTAAAATAATGAAAAAAAAAATATATAATAATAATAATGTAATTTATAAAATATTTTTTTTTTATGATAGATATATTTATAAATAAAGATAAGAGTGTCGCTCACAAGTTGTGTTTTTACATCATTTGGATTGACTTTTCGTAGTTCCCTGGCAGCAAAAAAAGAATACCAATTGAATTTATCTTTGCAATTATTGTCGTCGACTTTTTGAGCGATTTCCAATGGTTGTGTGAGTGATTCGTCTGGTCGTGGAATAAGAAATAGATTGATAATTGAATTTTTTTCAATTTTTTTTTCGTCCGGTGCAGCAGATCGAGTAATAAAATATTTTCTTTTACAATATCCAGCGGTTAAATTGGATTTTGATTCAAAATTTCCAGTCAATTTTGTCGACATGTCGACATCAATGATTAAAAATCGACCAAGAGCTGATATCATATCGCGACCGATTGGATCTACATCAACAGGTATCCATATCACATTTATACCATTTTTATTATAAGCTATTTCAATAGTGTCTTGTTCAAGCATTTTTTTCGTCCATATATCTTCAAATATATATTTTGGTGATGGTTTTGGTTGCTTGACATCAGCAAGAATTGAATGAACAGATGTATTGTGAAAATGACAATACAGTGATGAATTTAAATTTTGACATGTTAACATTGTTCTCAAATGAAAATCCATATTGGTACAATCAGAATGACCATCTGAATAAAGCTTTGTTGCATGATTTTCAACAAGATATGTAACTTCAATACCACCATGTTCCCATGACGATAAATTAGACGATTCAAGTTTTGCCGCTTAATATAATTAATGATAAACAATTAATTATTATTCAATTATATAAATGAAATATAAATGAAATGAAAAAAATTATTATTATTATTATTATTATTATTATTATTATTATTATTATATTATATAGTTATACTTACCCAATAAAAATGGAATAATAGTTACAATCATTGTATTAGATGTGTAACAATTCTCTACTACTTCATACGACATCAATGTCTTCTCTTTTATACCAACCTGGAACCGTCACTTATTTATTAGCTCATTAAATCAATTGTCTTCCTCGTTAAAACACGTATATACACGTATAAGTCACGTGTTTGTGTAATATAATTTTAAATAGAATAAATTACATACACTAAGGTCATGATCATTCACTGTTTCCAATACTATATTTATATTCAATTAATTCAATACAAACATGAGATGATTAATTAATTATTTTTTTTTATACAATTAATTATTATAATATATTAATATGAATTTTCGCCATTTTCGACATAATCCGGTAATATTTGTACACTCATAGGATTGTTAAATTTTACTCTCGGATTCTTTCTAAATATGATAAATAACAAAAATTATATAAATTTTTTTTTTTTAAATATCGTCCAGCATATTGGATATAAATAATTGAAGTAATTTATTGAAAAAAAAAAAAAAAAAAACTAAACATCAAAATATTTACCAATTTTGTTAAGACATTCCTTCGAATTAGCCCAAGTGTATTGTGTATCGTGTTCCAAAAAATGGCTCAATATATTTCATACAATTCATAATATTTCGTTTTTTTTTTTTTTGTTTTTTTTTTTCGAAATTTGAAATTTTAAAATTAATATTGACAACAATTAATAATTATAATCCTATGAATGAATTAAATTTATATACGAATAATTCAAATTTAAAAAAATTAATTAATTTACTGACCGAGAAAAAATGGCAATAGTGAATACAATATAATTATAATAGTGGGCAATAATAGTGATGACGGTAAAATAACTTGCAGAATGATTGAATGAGTGTGTCGCTGTAATGTATCGTTATATACATTCTCCACTACCTAACAAATAATATATATACTAGATATCATCGATACAAAGTAATTTATTAAACGAGCATAAAAATTATATTATGTGATACATTTATATATGTACATCTGTGCACATATAATATACAATACAGTGATATATATCACGACATTTGTTTTTTCAAATTTTATATTATATTATGTTACATGTATATTGAAGACTGTTATTAAATAAGTTTTAATGGAAAATTATAATATCAAACGAACATTTCAACTAAATAATTTCATTCTAGACTCAATGAAATAATAATATATGAAACGTTTATCTAATTTAAACGAATAATGTAGTTTTATCATTACATCATTTTAACGTTTACGATACGGTTTTATATTATGTTCACAGCCGAGATACTCTTCATATCTATTAACCTTCCCAGATGGAAAATAGTAAATTTATATCAATTATTCTCTGATCAATTTATTTATGATAAATATAAAAATATTAAACAAAAATATAATTATTTTTATAATTCAATAAAAATATTTCTATACAACATATTACATTAGTAATTATGAATATATTCATAATTATATTATATTTACCATCATAGTTTTTTTTTTGTTCTTACACACATGCTTGAACGTTTGATAATAATAGATATAATACTTATATATTGTTTTTCAAGTAGAAATATCTTGCATGATCAGACGCATAATCGTATCCCGTACACATAGTTATAAGTGTGAATATATTTATATTCGAATATTTTTTATCGCGAGAGAAAAAAAATAAATAAATAAATAAAAAATACATGTGAAACGATCATTGGAAAAACCAGGTTTTTTTGTTTGTTTGTTTGTCCTACATATATTTATATATAATCATAAACAAAACCAAAAAAAAAAAAAAGTTTTTTCAAAAACCCATTAATTATTTAAAATAAATAAATAATCATACGTAATTTGACTCTATTTAACTTTATTATAATTTAAAAAACAAATTTTTCATATATACACTGTATATATGTCTATAGTGTGATATAGTTTTTATTGAAACAAATAATAATAATAAATAAATAAATTTACTGAAGCGTTTAATTATCATTGGGAAAAAAACACTCGTATATAAAGTTTCCCAGAACATGATGAGTCGATTGCAGCACATTATATTATTTCAATGGAGAGGGAAATACATCGATTGAATATAAAATGACAACCGACTGTTGGGATCGTCATACCATATTTTTCAATACAGGCAAAAATTTTTACAGTTACAAGTGCATGATAAAATTCGTCTCGTTATTCAGAATATATTTCAACATATGAATTATGGTGAGATTTGAATTTAATACATAATATTATTGATTTATTTATGTATTTATTCATTCATTTATTTCATAAATTAAATGAATAATTATAAAATTAATGTGCTAAAGAAAAATGTCAAAAATCATGGTGAAAGTCAATTCGAAATAAAAATTAATTATTGCATTATTAAGATATAGGCAAATAAAACTTGTAAATTTTTTCATTTATATTAAATATATATATATATTATTATAATGATAAAATTATTTATCTTACGTAATGAATTTTATTATTTTAGATGAAATACATTGCTATAATGATGATGATAAGTATTGTCCTGGTGTTATCACAAAGGCCACCTTATGCCGGTTCTGGCAATCGTTATCCGGCTGTCCTTCCACAATATCTTACTCCTCAGCAGCACTACAGTACAGTCTCATCAATAAACAATCGTATAAATAATGAAGGAGATACATCAAGTGAATCGCAAACATTTATTAACCTGCCAATTGAAGCTGGTAATGATATTTTTCTTATAAATAGAATAAAAACATGGCCAAGAGAAAATTGGCCTTTTTGGTATCTGAATCAGCGACAACTTGAAGAACATCGTGGTGGTCTGCAACACACAACCAGTAAACCGATCAATTATTCGTAATTTTGTTATGAATGTTTCAAAATTTATTCGAATCATTGTCACTGTATTATTTTTACACTATGCTCACTGTAGTATATAATGTATAACACGTTATGTAAACACATATTCATTATTTTTCACTATTATATTATTTAAAATAATACAATAATTATTCTATAAAAAATGAGTTAATAATGCCATTTAAAAATGTTATCTCCGAGTACGCAAGTGTATGAGCCACAATAAACATTTATAAAATGATTAAGTCTCGGTCGGTCAATGATACCTCTACGCACCACAGCCTGTTCAAGAACCCCAGATAACTCTTTAAGGGTGGAGCTGCTTTTTCCCTCACTATTAATGCTGCCACCGTCACTGGCCACCTCTTTTTCTCCTCTCTTGCGTATGTCCTTTCACTCTGTCTCATATCATTAATTTTTCACGCTCATGATTTAAAAAAATAATTATATGTAAATAATTTTCTTTCCCCACATCTATATGAAAATAATAATAAATAAATAAATGAATAAATAAATAAATAAATAAATAAATAAATAAATAAATAAATAATTAAAATAGATAATAAAGGATAAATACCTGGCCGAGTTATACTCGAAAAATACTTAGATAGTTTCGTTGTATTTGATTGTGAGAAACATAACTTCACTACACCTCATAGTCATCATGTGTGTGGCTAAAATTTCGATTACATACATTCGTGAAAAAACTGAAATAAAAAAAATTTATTCGCGTGCTATTAAATCAAACGAAAGAATTAAAAAAATTAACAATTTTCCGTGTGATATTGTGATATAAAAATTAAACAAATGAGAAACAACGAGTCCACGCGGAGCATTTAGAGCCAACAAAACCAGTATCGGTCACATCACAAGTGTCGGCTTATAAGCACGAATAAACGAGAGTTAGACAAGTTCTCGTTCTCTCATTTTACTGCTCGTTATATTACTGCTCGCAACAGCTAGCTTCATTCGTTTATAAGCGCTGTGGCAATGTCGGGGAGTGACAGCCCAACATTTTTTCACGGCCAACCATGGTCCAGTTGGATTGAAAGAATCGGTCGTGATAAGCCATTAAGTAAGTGTTAATTATCATATGTCGTATGAGTGATTTTATTGTGACTCTACTTGATTTTTGTAAACAAATTTGAATCGTTAAAAGTGTTGCGATCAGGCGTCGAGACTACATAACCTCTAATATTATAGGTTGATTTTCTCTTTCTCACTTTCTCACTTTTGCATAGTACTTGAATCATGATTTTTTCATCCTAAAATATTTCATACAAATTTATATTGTTCCAGTTTATTTATTTAAACGATAATAACATGAATGATGTAATGATTATATAAGCAAACAAAGTCATGATTAGTGATGAACAAAAAAATTATAATCCATAAAAAATTACCCATTAATATTTATCTCATTACATAATTTTATTTTATTTTATTTATTATTTTTTTTTTTTTTGTATTGTCAATGACAAAATCACTTTTCACTCTTTTCGATTTCATAAAAAAGTTATGAGAGAATAGCTTGATTATCCAGTTTATGTTCTGATTTTTTTATTTGAAAACTTTTATTTATATTTTGGGTAAAAAAAAAAAAATTTGCAACTCATTGAGGAGTTGATTCAAATTGATTTCAAATAATCAAGTATTATTTCTTTATGTGGAGATAATTAATATAGAATTTTAACAAATTATCGTATTTTTTACTGGTGATTCTTTACAATGTGTAAACTCTTTTAAACTATTGTAATTTTATTTCAGTATCAAAATAAACATCTATGGAAAATAATAAAATTATTATGATATTGTTCAGGCGACGATGAACCAGAAGGTGAACCATCTAGCTCCGTTACACGTCTCTCTGCAGACGGTAAGTATTTGATATTTTCATTTATTTCATATGCAAAAATCAGAATGAAAAAATTTATTTAACAATTGAAAATTATATTTATAAATTTTAGATATTGATTTGTATGGATTTTGCCCGGAAAGAGATACATTCTATGGCGTCGTTTGTGAAATATGCAATGCTATTGTCAAACCTCAAGCACTCATTCAACATATGGGTACGTTTATCTGTTATTACTTCAATTTTCAACCTAAATCCTTTTTTCTTATTTTTATTTATCAAAAAAAAATATATATTTATATATATATATATATTTTCAATTATTATTTTTTTTTTGTTTAGAGAGTCGACATTCATCAGGTGCAGTTAACCTACCGCCACCCTCAGCCCCAGCATCAAAAGCCCCCGTGAAAACTCCTTATTGTAAAGTTTCAAAACTTACAAAAAAGACACAATCGTCAATGCAACCATCTTCAATGGGAAATAATGGTGGTAATAATGCAACCTCTACCAATACAACAACAAACGCAAAAATTAATCACACATCAGTCAAAAGAAATGCAGAGCAAACAAATCTCCAGCCATTATTATCAATTACTTCGCCGTGCTCACCAGCTGAGTCAATTATTGTTACTTCTACAACGTCATCAACGACAACCGCAGTAGTAGCAGCAGCAGCTGCAATAACAACAACAGCAACATCAACAACAACAATAACAATAACAACAACAGTAGCAACAACAGCGTCAAGTGATAATGTATTGAATTCAATTATTGATACCAGTGGAAACATCATCAATAGTACACCGTTAACGACAACGACAACTACCACAACGACAATGTCAAGCGGACAACAAAAACGAAAACGTCTCAAAACGGATCGTGGTTCATTGAAAGATCGCGAATACGATCCAAATCGCCATTGTGGCGTGTGGAATGAAGAAACCGGCAAACCATGCACCAGATCACTCACCTGTAAAGCACACACAGTCTCACTTCGGCGCACCGTTATTGGACGAAGCAAAAGTTTTGACAAGCTTCTTGCTGATCACCGTGCAGCGAAAGAATTACCAAATAGAACATCTAAAGTAACTGTCACTGGTACAGTAACTGTATCATCAGCGTCCACTATCCTGGGGCCTGGTGGATTAATTACAAGTGGGGAAATTATTACTCCTGGATCACCGCCAGTTCTATCTCTACCAGATAGTTACCCACTACCAAAGGTAACATATCTTTTTATTCAATTTTTTTTTTACTATTATTTTTTTGGAATTTTTTTTTTTTTTTTGTTTATTTAATCATGCTAATATAACAATAAATTGAATAATTATAACATGAAGAGAATTATTGGAGCCATTTGGCGGCACCTTTAAAAACAAATAATTTCATTTTTCTATTAAATCTTTCAATATTATAATAATAATTATTATTTTTGTTTATTATTATTATTATTATTATTATTATTATTATTTATTATTATTATTCATTATTATTATTACATTTTTTTATTTATTTTTTTTTGAATGAATTTTTTAAAGAAATTGTCCACAATTTTTTTTTTTTCTAGTACCAAACATTGTTTTTTTGTTTCTTGTCATTACAGGCTGTTGATTTGCTTTATCGGTGTCTGGCCCCGCATGGCTCCACTAAACCTGTAAGGCATGGTTCCTTTTTGGATTATATTATACGGCCCTACAATATAAAATATTTAAGTCATCAACAAATAAAAAATTTTATTTTGCATATGACTACAAAATCCCTTATTTCTTCTTTTTTAGACTAAACTGGAAGAGGATTTTGTGAATGAAGAAATGCGTTTGAAAATCGCAACTACAACAACATCATTATCAGCTTCCAGTGGGAATAATTCCGTGAAATTGGCTGCAGCAGCAAGTAAATCAATGACGGCACCGATATCAGTAATGTTGCCATCGCTATCCCCAATTGCAGCCAATGATTTGGGCCATGTTGCAACTTTAATACCAGTAACTGCCACAACATCCTTATCTACAATTTCTGCATCACTGCCACTACCACAAGCACAATTGCCTAATACCGTCTTGGAAGGGGAAGTTCCTGGTGACGTCGAGACCGAAAACATGACTTTATATTCTCCTGTATCTATATTTAAAGATACAAAATCACAAATAATCATGCAACTACCACGTAATAATAATGTTATACAGTCACCGGTATCACGTAGTTATCAACAAGCCCACACATCAATATCAAGTCTTACGTTTGATGAACAAGTAGAATTTTCAAAGCAACAAGTAGCCAATGGAAAAATGATAAATAATCATACGGTTTTATTAAGCCCAATTGGTAGACCAGTGAAAAGGAGTAAACATGAATTTCCATCAGAATATTCGGGTGCCATTCAAGTTGGAACAACGACAACTACAGCACCATATTCGCATTTTGGCGATATTGCTTGGTCTAATTGTCATCCAGAACCATTAGCGGTTAGTCGATGGCTTCGAATCACTTCTAGCCGTAAACAATATAATTTTAATATTCACTGACATAAAATTCCACCCACCCCGGGCTGAGGACTCCAACGCGTTGTCAATGACACTGATGACAATGAACGTATGCCATGTTTACTCCTTCGCCAATTACTTCAATGCCGAGTCCAAAATCCACTGAGTGGGAAATCTCATTGTCATCAATCCAACGATAACTACAACAACAACAACAACAATAATAATAATAATAATAATAATAATAATAATAATTAAATAAGTTAGATATAATTTTTGTAATTTTTCCTATTGGTCATATGGGAAACATTTTTTATTATTATATTAGTATTTTATCTCGAAGTGATTTCCATATGAATTATATATATATATATATATTGATTTTTTACGAACTCAAAGTGAATGGGTGAATTTATATCATTCTTAAAAAATCATATGTTTAAAGATGTCATTCGTACTTTTTTTTATTCTCCAAATTTTTTTTTTTTTTTTTTTTTTTTTTTTTTTTTCTTTCAATCGTTTTCATGCTGGATAAATATACAGGTCACGAATTATAGATTGAGCTAAACAAAAAAAGTATAATATTGTTATATAAATATAACTCGGGTGTATATTTAACTGATTGTGAAATTCCAGTTATACACATAAAAACACCGTTTTAGGTCTCTAGAAATTGATTAATTATTGAAAATTTTCATTTTACTTTTTCCACTCAGCTATACCATTTAGTAATAATAAGTGTATTATTGAAGTATTGACGAATCGATATGAAATTTTTTTTTCTTTCCTTAATAAAATTGTACGCACTTGGCGATTTGTAAAAATGGAGATGAATTAAAATCAACATCGAATCATTTGATATATTCATCATTCTCTGAGCTGGAGAAAGAAAACGAAAAAATCTCAGTACTTAATATGGAAAGAATTATGTATAGGCAGAGGAAATTATTGTCATCATTTGTAACAGTTTGAAAACAAAAAATGATGGATAAAACCGTAGTCCTCATGTAGGAATTTAGATAAATATTATGATAATACTGTAATGTAAGACTGTTCCGGTATGCGTTGTAAATTCAAACAAATGACCCTTGCATTCATACGCTTATAAGTGTGTGAAATCTTGTTTTTAATCTGAAAAATTGCATGTAAGAATGAATGTGTAATTATTTAGAGAGTAAAAACCCTTTGGGTTACAAATACCTCGTAAAACGTATGCCTCATAATCTACTCTTAAAGTATGAATAATACTAATGATTGTAAAAATAAGAAATAAATTGAAAAAATTGCACGTATTCCCTCATAGATTGTGATATTTAACGCGTAATAATTAATTAGAATAATATTGTACAGACGATAGTGGCTGAAGAATTATATTATTCTACTAGTGATATTGAACTGACATTTATGTATTTATGTAAACTTTGATCAGAGGCTAATTCTTCACGGCATCTAACAAAATAATAATAATAATAATAATAAATAATTACGGGCTTCCTTATTATTTTCACAGATATATAATTCATACTCATAAAAAAAATATATATATATATATATAAACATTCAAAAATGAATGTAAACGAAGCACTGTTCTTTTGTGATTTCAAGTATCTCAATAAAAATAAGAGCGCGAGAATGAAGCAAACTATAAAAACTTATGCAAAAAAATATCATTAATATTCAGATCAGATCGATAACGAAATTCGGCAACTTTACTTAAATGATGGAATGCTTTAAAAAAAAATTATAATTTCCAATCCAATAAATTCATTATACTTTTCATTTTCATCAATATCGATTTTCATTATGTTTCATCTATGAAATAAATTTATTAATTCATGAACAAAAAAATTATAGCATTTAATTGAAATATATGTTTTATATTTATATCTCAATTTGTATAGTTTATTCCTTATGATATATATATATATATACATTAAAAATATTTAATTAGATATAACTCTCGTTTGAGGGGCATCGCTTTCTCCCAAGAAGAAACACAAGTTTGTATGAGGACAATTAATATTTAAAAAATATATAAATTCCATTGTGTATAGTCGATTAAAAAACTATCAACTTTTGAAGTAAATAATATTAGTAATAATAACAATAATAATAATAAACTTAATGACTATCAAAAGGTAAATTGATAAATGAAGATTATAAAAATCTATAAATTGATAAATGTAGATTATAAAAAAAATATAAATGTACACGTAAACAAAACAAAAAAAAAAAAAAAAAAAAAAAAAAAAATTAAAATATAGTTCTGTTGTAAAATGAAAATGTTTCATGTAATTATTACCCAGTATTATACAGTTGTCGATTACCTCAATAACAACTCATCTCATTAAATACATTGTATTGTTATAAAAGTAAGAATTACTAAGGAGTATAATGTAAATTGGAGTTTTTGAAAAATAAATGCCGATATTCCAATATAAAATTCATATTTATGTACAATTATTTTGGCAGTAAAAAAAATTATTCCTTGTGTAAATTTTTAGCATAAAAACGGTATATTGATTAAAATTTAATCGTTGATTTTGGCGTACTCGAATTTTCAAATAAAGTTTAGCGAAAAAATTCAATTAGAATATTGACAGTCAAATACCAAATCTTTTAGCTTGATGAACTGGTTCACCCACAATAAATTCCTTTTTTATCTTGTACATGTAAATTGATCACAATTTATTAGCTCATATTACTTAATACATTTTGAAAATATATGTATGACTCCTCCTTATGCATTCTATACTATGACATAATCCATTTAAAATATCTCTTTCAATATTTAATATAATAATTATAATAAATTCAATAATTCCCACTCACTAATTCAACAACAATGAAATATCATTTCATGAATATATTTATATATTTGTTTTATTGATTATAAAAAACATTATAAGATTATTTATTTTTATTTTTATCACGCTATTTTATAACAACCAGATGAATTACCCTATCCATTTGAATATAAACAGATGTTAAAAGTACAATGATCCTTCGGGGGGTTATACATTATAAATATATATACCCAATGATATTTTGAAACGCCATTTAATTAATGATAAGTGAAATATACCAGATTGATATTACGAGATATATATTTTGAATGGGGAAATTGATAAGATGATTGAGCGAGAAATTTTGCATTCACCAACGTACACACAAGTGGATCTAGAAATACATCGGTGATTGTGGCACTCGATGGAAAAGTACATCAACAACTGGTGTTTAGATAAAATTTATCGACAATTAAAACGTTAAAATCATTATTTTATAAATCATGATCTTGCGTTACATTTGTATTTATAAATTTTTTAAGAGTGAATGCCAAATGAAATTATTCAATAGTGATTTGTCTTAAATAATACAAAAATGTAATGATTACAATGTTTGTTCTCCTCTGTATAAATGACAAGGAAACGAAAAAAAAAAAAAAATGTGAGTGAGTGCATTATTTAGTTGAAGTAATAATAGCAAATCCCCACCAAATCATGTAGACTCTTATAACAAGGGTGAAAAAAAATTGGTTGTGCTTGTATATTATATGAAGTTTAACTTGAAAATAAAATTTTGAAAATAAATAAAATTTTTATTGTACAAACAAATACTTATACCATTATTTTTCATTTAACTTGAAAAAATTCACGAAGAACATAGTATACTATAGTTAACTTGTTTTCTCTCTCTTTACTTTGTTTCTTCATATTTATTTGATTATAATCCTACAAATAATCCTTGTTATTTCCTCCCACTGCTTGATGCTCTTCTCCAATAATTTTTTTCGTTCTCTTCATTAAAACCATAGATCCAATATAAGCAACCTGCTATACAACCATTTCTATATAGCAAACACACAGCCTCCTTCTCCTCCTCCTCCTCCTCCTCCTCATCTTATTCTACGTCCTCGAGAGATGAGGTAAGACCTGTAGTGGGGATGAAATGTTTTTCTCTTTTCTTTTCGCTCTCACTCGTTTAAACGCAACGTTATATATTATATATCCGTTTCTTGCCTTGTGTGAACACGGTATGGCATAGCATAACATGGCATGGCATAGCACAAAGCATGAGAGAGAGAGAGAGAGAGAGAGTGAGTGAGAGCGAGGTGGGGGGAGAGTGTCGCGCAATAGCCACAGCTACAGCCACAGCTGCACGACAGAGTCGCGCATCGAATCTCTCACAATCCACAGTTACTTTTCTCTCTACCTGATAGTAAAAAATTAATTTTTCTTTTTTTTTTTTTCAAAGTGTTATCGAGATATATAAGGGTGAAATTTCTTATTTATTTTTTCAATTATTTAAATTGTTATTGATTCGTGGAAAATTAATTTTATTCAATGAGAATGACGAAAATTTTTATTACAACTAAACAATCATCTGTATGTGCACCATCAAAATTTCAAGGTAATAATAAGCAATCATTATATTTTTCGTTAATTAAAATACCTTAATTTTAAAATGAATTTTATTTCCTAAACAAAAAAATCAATGAAAAATATATTAAAAAGCAAATGTATCTGTCCTACAGATAAATTTTATTAAAATTGTATAGATATTTCTCATCAATACATACATAACTGTATACTAAAAATATTTTTTCATTCAGATATGATTTCTTTATATCAAAGTATAATAAAAATAATAAAAATTCGATAAATTAATATAAAAACAAAAATATCATATGATTTTATGAAGATGAAAAAAATATATATGATATATATATATATATATATACATTGATCTATATATATTTATACAATGGTATACATACACAGAGACAATATACACGTATGCATAATACATAATAGAAACTTTCACGTATCATTGTTTTATTTATTTTTTTATCTTTTCATCTCTTATATTATTATTGTTAATATATTTTTTGTGAGTGATGGCTAATATAAATTTATTAGAAAGTTATATACATATTGCTATTACCACATTATGGTTATTAATTTATTATTCAATTATAAATTATCACATTATAATTTAGTAAAAAAATTCTATATTAAATTGTATAAATATTCTGGATTTAACACAAGTCGACTGATGAATTGGCGGCATATCTATTTTATTATTTACTTATTATTTATACAAGCATTTATAATAATATACTATTAATTATTCCGTAATAATTCAACGATCAAAATAATATATTAAATTACTTCGGTGAAATGATAATAAATATAAAATAGTGTTTTTATCATGATTCAATGACAATAAAAATGATGATTATCATGTATTCATGTATTATATATATTACATTGACTTTTATTATTTATATTATACGGTATTTTTCTCTTTCACTATCTTGCAATAATAGCTCACATTCTCTTTGTTATTTTAGTTGATGTATGAATAACGCGTCGTTCCAATGAGCGTCAAACTGGTTTTTAGCGCTAGTTCCTACATACAGCGAGTTGCCAAGTTTAATACACAAAATGTATTTACACCCACACCCTAACTATGTGGATATATTATAGATAGAGAAAATATTATAATCAAACAAAAAAAAAATTTTTTTCAAAGTGGTGTATAGATATTTCAAGATTATATATATAAATTGCATTATTACTATATATCTATATATCTATATATCCAGATACAAATATAATAAATTTTGCGGTGACCGTGTCTGCATAATATAACATGGCCAATTGCATCAAGCAGGCCTCAATCAGCCAGGGTCTTTACGTATTTTCAATGCCTCACTGTCAACTTTATATTTACACCGAAAGATGACTCTCAATGTCACCGATCAACAACCTTTTATCTTGTATTATATATATTTTTTTTCATTTTATTATTATTATTATTATTTATTATTTTTTTTTTTTTCAAAAAACAATCATATCACAATATTTTTTTTTTCCATACATATAAATCATTTAATCCCATGTACTCTATTTACACATTAATCATCTATAAATTTTTATTGAAAACGTAACAGTACAACTTGAGAATAAATTGTATTTCATAGCGTCAATATTGTGTTGTTCTCTTATCATTTATTGTTATCTCGTTATTACTACATATATACGATTAGATATATAAACACTATACATTTAATCCATTAATTTATACTATTTTATATTAATAATATATTATTTCAAGTGATGTTATAATGTTTAAAATTATAATTTTAATTGCAATTACAAACATCCTCAGTTCATGAAAAACAAAAAGATGAAATATTAGGCCATAGTTTTCCAGCTATCGCGAATTAATGGTTTACTTTTGCTTCAATAGATAATATATTTTATATACAAATAAATACTCATATTGAATTTCGGAAACGATCAAGTTATATTTTTTTTACTAATCGAAATAACCCTCTACCGTAATAATAATAATGAAACCGGTAAGAAAAAGAAGAAGAAGAATAAGGAGGAGAAGGAGAAGGAGAAGGAGAAAAAGATGGTGTGTGGCATGTACTATCGTCCAACCAGAAATCCGGGCATTCGAATATGAGCATATAAAATTAGACTTAGCTCGACACAGCAAGAAAATATTTCACGTGATGATATATGTATTCTTAGTATTCATATTCATACAATTTATTCTACATATTATATACGTATGTGTAATAAAAAAATCATATATAATCGAGATAAATCGCGCACAATATATTTCATGTATCATTTTATATTATGCGTTTTTGTAAAAAAATTTTTTTTTGTTTTCAAGTAGAATCATGTAGACGTTTTAATTTTATTTTTTTACTTTGCTATTGTAGGAAAGACAATTTTTGTAACGAGAGAATGAATTTATAATAATATATATATATATATATATACATGCATATGGTGAAATAAAATGGCACTCATCCTATCCTCACCTCGTATTTTCAACGAAAACAGTGAGTATATAATACATACGTATATACATATATATAGATAAATTTTCTTATCCTACCACAGAGTGATATAGAGATACAAAAATACAATACGATATCATATTTTATAATGTATATTCAAGTGATATAAAAGTAAATTCGGTTATTTGAGCCCATTTTTATATTTTCATGATTGCAACAATATGTTGAACCGCCAATTTTTAATATGTTCACTGTATTCTAATTCGTCTCATACCTCGAGATATATATCTAAATATATATTTATATTGCATGTAGACATTTTATGGAGCGTTATGTATTTACGTTACACGACGTGAAAATATCGACTATTAATAAAAATATATTAACCAACAAAAATATGTATATATAACGTTAAAAACAATCTAACGAGTAAATAATATATATAGTTATACGATCGGCACCGGTAATGTATTCATTATCATCCGTATTGAAATTGAACACTCTCTAATCATTACTACATGTGTATATCTTTATTTATTATACGCCAATTTATTCGTCATTATAATTCATGAATAAAATTATTTTTAATATGATATATATATATTTTTTTTATCTTGCCATATATAATATTATAAATTATAAAAAATCACTTGAATATAAATATATTTTTATTTATACGCATCTCACGTATCAATATTTAATTTAAACATTATTATCATTAATTATATTTGATTATTAGTTATAGGGTCATGATATGATATGATGTTAATAAAAAAAAAAATTTTTTAAATGTCATAAAATATTTCAGTGGTAAATCAGGCCTATTCTTCCAATACAAGTAGCTCAGCAGGCTCAAAATGTTCGTGTTGTCCTTACGGATATCACATTGATTTAGATTTTGTTGAATATTGTGAAGCAATTGCTTCGGGAAATATTGAAAAAAATACAATGGAAAGACGGAAGAAACGAGAGAGAAGAAAACAATGTCAATCAATGGAAATTTTACTCGGCTTGGTAGTACATAATATATATATATAAAACATAATACTATTTAAATATTTCAATGATCATTAAAACGAATCAATGATTTATAGGTGAATCCAGAATTGTTAAACTTGGAAAATGAATCGGTACAATTATCAAAAATCAATCGAGAAATTATGCCGAATAATATTCATTTACACTCAACAGCACTGGACCTGAGCGACGTTGTTGATGATTTTGAGGCAACCCTTAAACGTTTTGGAAAACCAAAAAAAAATCACGATCACATCAATGAAAATAAGACAGGTAAATTGTTATTTATATTCAGAAAAAAAAAAAAAACAAAAAAAATTAAATGTATTTTTTTACAATTACGCGTTATACTCCTAACGTATGGTGGGCTGTGATATAAAATTTCCTCGAATACTATTTCACATTCGAGTAGTTAACAATAGAAATATAATGAAATAAATATAAATAGACAAAGGAAAAATTTTCTTTTACTCATCCGACTAGAGCTTATGAAAGAATACAGCAATTTAGAAATGTAACCGTGTGATTGTCAGAGCGTAACTGAAACCACCTACTTCCGTTATGTGAAAACGTTTTCACATAATATATACCTAAAATATTCTCATAATCTTATTATTATACTTTCTATCATTTTATTATATTCTTTGAAATATTCAAACTTGTCTCTAAACAATACAAACAAATAAAAAATATGCCCGGGAGAACATCAATGTATGAAGAAAAAAAAATCATTTCACTTTACTCAATCAAGTTACAAATTTCATTTTATATTATATATCAAATAAAAATGACTAAACATCTAAAATGATACTCGGTCACAAGCGCCTACAAATTATTACCATATAAATTCATTTGCAACGAGGTCAATGAAATATACATATACACGATTTTTTTTTTTTTTTTTTTTTTTTTTTTTTTTTTTTTTTCTTATATAATGAAGCTGAGAGAGGGCTTTTGATGGTAACCTTGAAGCGACCAGTAAACACATATGGTGTTTTAGAGTGCGCCCACCTGTACATCTATGCCTATTTTTATACATCAACATAAACTATCACATACTATTCTTGAAACCATCTATTATAACTTGAAATATTATCTTTAATAAAAAAAATCAATCTCACCTACGTTTCATTATTTTTTTATTATATATTATGATATATAATACACTGTTTAATTGACTGGTTGTAATAATCATCCAATGTATTATCATATAAAATAGCAGAAAGAAATGAAAAAAAAAAAAAAATAAAAAAAAAAAATGTGTGACGTGTTTAATTGCTCAAGGTGCCAAGAGATAGATAAAAGTTTTAATTGCAAATGTCGACACGATGACTTGACATCAAATATTAAATTGTAGAGATGAACATACCTATACATAAATATTAAGATAAATACATAAATATTTATAATGAAAAACAATATATTGTTGTCAGTGATGGAGCCTTTTCGTTATCCTCTCTCTACTAATCACACGATAGATCTTTCCTTCTCTCATTCATCGAGTCGCATATTTGTTTCGTACTCTAACCTTGTTTACAATTACTCCCTCTCCAGTTTTCTCCTTCTCCGTTTCCACCTTCTCTGCCCGACTCTATTTCATTTAGTCTTTATTGTGTTGGGGGAATACTCAAGTTGTATTGCTGTTTTTGCCGGTATAACAACAGTCAATCGCGGTCTCACAACGTCAAAACACGTATTAAAATTCAAAACTATATATAATGATAAATGAGTTGAAGTGAATATCTAATTATAACATCACCCAAATATTATCACCAATTCAACATAATATAACATTTTATATGTTTCATTATGAATAATTTTTGGTATAATTATTTGGTGTAATATAAATTCGCAAATGTATATACCGATTTTATTGCGCCTCCAAAATAATGGACAAAATCTATATAATAATAATAAATGTAGTACACAGCTGGAATAAAAAAACTAAATGACGAAATAACTTATATAAATATTGATTCAATAAAACATTAGTGTGACATTTTTCATACCGTATCAAAAATATATCCTATCGAACAAAAAAAAATACAGTGTAATAATGGGGGTAAAGACATTTTTTATGAAGAGACTGCCGTTTTGTAAAATGAAGAAGAAAAAAAAATATCGTAAGTGATTATGATGATGAAAAAAAAAAAACAATCTATTTAATTACATTTAATATCAAAAAATATAAAAAAAAAACATATATATATATATATACATACAAATATTGCTTCTCTGATATGAATAAAACAAAACAAAAAAAGATAAGATAGTTTTTCATGTCTCAAACTCATAACTGATATGAATATTATATTATAATAATGAATGAATTATTTAATACTGTGTATTCATGTGTATGTATATATATTGCGAGGGCAAAAGTAAACGATAATTTTTCATCTCTTCATACCGAATTGAATAAGATTAAATTAATTATCGAGTCATGCATTAATTTACAATATAATAATTATATATTAAAAAAGGCACTACAATCGTACATACATTATACATTTTATACTGTTCTTCAGAAAACTTCACCCGAAAAAAATTATTCTTATCAACTTTGTTAGTAAATCAAATAATTAAAAAATGGCATAAAATCAAAAAAAAAAAAAAAAATATACAAAATATAAATTAATGTTTGGATATATGTTTTGATGTATTAATTGGAAAATTTAAAATAATGTGTTATGAAAATTCTAGATGAAACGAGCACAACAGACTCAATTCAAAATATAACTCATATGGATTTATCCACTGACTGTGACGCTGTAAGTGTCGGCAGTGGAAATTCAAATCACAGTGCAGGTACACTTCAGGTAATATATAAAATATAAATGAACCCTGTACAACAGTAATATATAAATGTATTTAATTGAATATATATGTAAGAGCAAGTATGACAATTAAATAATTGTATGTGTAAAAAGTGAAAAAAAAAAAAAAAAAAAAATGAAATAAATACATAATAATAATAAAATGAAATGTTAATTTTTAGAATATACGTGAGCAAATGGCAATGTCACTGGAACGTATGAAAGAACTTGAAGAACAAGTAAAGGCAATACCAATGTTACAAGTAAGCAAAACATTGTTATTCGGTAAAATTTTATTTATACCATTACACAATATTATATGTGTGATATTTCGTCGATTTAAATTTCATTGCCGTAAGCAGACGCTGTTGTAAAACAATTAATATAATTTATTTTATTTATTATTTAAAAATATTCAGATTCAACTCTACACTTATTCATATTATCTGATAAATTATTTCTTAATGAGCCTTAACGACGCGTAATTATCTATTATTTTATGTATTCATAAAAACGAATGTTGTGAAAATTACTGGGGATAAATTAACTGAAAAAATTTTTACATCCATTTAAATGGAATATTTCATTAATTTATAATGATAAATTTCCAGGTTCAAGTTTCCGTGCTGAAGGAGGAAAAGCGTAATCTCCAAAAACAAATGGAAAATTTTACTGGCATGTGTACGCCCGTAATGAAAATTAATTTGACAAATCAACGTATAAGAAGTCAATCATATTCAATGGAAAATACATCAAAAACAATAAATATCCCGACACGGGATATTGGCATAATGTGTGGGGTAATGACACGGGACGTTGGAGTTTCACATCAGCATGTAAGTATAATTATAGTTTTAATTATAATTATTATTATCATTATTATTGTAATATAATCTTTTTTTTTTGTTTTCTATTTTCTATTTTCAAAATTTATACTGTCAATAATTATTAACATATTAATAGCTCTCTAGCTTTTATTATACTATTAATTTTTCTTGTAATTGTATAAACTATTATGTTATGTAGAGCAGCATAAGGCACCATACACTCATATTTACGCTCTGTTACTTTAGTAGTTTACATTATTATACTTTCTAAATTTTATTATTATTATTATTATTATTATTATTATTATTATTATATTTTTTTATTTTGTCCAAATCAAAATTTTATATGAAATTTCTTATTTATATCTATATCTATTTGTTCATATACGATATTTTTCATTATAATATTTTATGAGTATTTATCGGATAAATTAAATAGATAAAAATATTGTCCCAGGTGCGCACCAAAGATGTGGGAATGGTTACGAGTACTCCAATTCAATCGCCAAATAAACCCACAGATACTGCAATTTTGCGGATAAATGAAAGTGACCTTGATGAAAAAATAAATTTTATACCATCGTCAATTCACACAACTCCCACATGGTATACAAGAAATTTTAATGATGCCAATACATTGTTATATTCATCAAAATTTTCTCAAAGTAATAAAATAAATAATGATTTTTCATTACTCAAATTGAATAGAAAAAATTCATTAATAAAAAGTGAAATAAAAGTAGAAAATATTTTCCCTGATGCAAAAGAGTTCAGAGACTTTTCAACAAATACAAATGAAATTCAAGCTAAAAGTCTTACTAAAAATGAATGTCTCACGGACAATATCCATTTTGAATCATTGAAGAATTGTGAAATCAAAGAAACCCGAACATGTGGAACAGAAACAATTTTATCATTGCACGATATTCACACATCTAATGATGTTTCACAAATTGTTCAAGATACAATAAAGATATATCATAAATCTGTGGAGAAAAATATTAAAGTATCAACAAAAAGTACTCAATGCACTCTGAAAATGCCCGTGGTACCAGCAAAAAGAAATCAAGAAACACAAGTCATAGAACCATTTATAATGAAATTGAATGTGGGCATTACAGCGAAACCAAAAACCGCAGATATTGGTATCGATGTAAGGCCAAGTAACGGAACCAAATCAATTGCAGTCGGTCCTGATCCCGAATCAATTCAAACAATATCATTAAGTTCATTGAATTCATTAAATTCATTAAATTTATTAAATTCACGAAGTCACTCATTCAATTATGGCGACGTAATATGTAAAAAAAAAATAACAAAATCCGTTGGTTCAACAGTAGATGGTTTAATAAAAACTTCAACGAAAAAAACCGATACTATTGGACTCGCACCAAAATTACGTGAATTCGGAACGTCGCCAATAAGAAAAAAATTTGTCGATGTATCTGTTGGCGATTCACTGAGACCTCATATTGCAATATCATGCGCTGCAAATTATTGTGATAATTGTAAAGAAACAATTAAAACTCTTGCCAAACAAATGTCGAATAATAGTGAAAATAATTATAAAAATCCTGATATGCAAAGTTCTAATATTGTATCAAGAATACCAAGACCATCACACATACCAGTAAATAATTCAGATTTACGAAGGCAACTCAAAAGACAGGATACATATACAAAAATACCAACGGGAATAATTCGCTATGATGCTGACAATAAGGAATCTTATAATGAAAATATAAAGTGAGTATCAGCTTCATTATACTTGAAATATAATTCAAATCCTGTAAACCATTTTATCTGAATAATCAACGCGCATGCGTAATATAAAAGCTTTTACATATATATATACACATGCGTATATTTGATAATATATATATATACGTATAATGGATAATTGAGCATGTAGCGCCATTGGATGCTCATTGTGTAGAATTCACGCGTCGTGTGTCATACCAATATCAACTAATTTTCTTATTTCACACATAAATTTTTCACCCTTTCGCACTCGCACACGTTCAATCGCATTTCATATCTCGACGACAGTGTCACAAACTTTTATTTATTTTCCAGAAATATTAAAAATATTTATATTCCCCGATTATTAATTGTCATAAATATTTGTTACCCCTGTAAAATTATTTATCGCGACTATCTGAATCTAAATATTATAATATGGTGAATTAAATTCATTGATTCGCTGTCATTAAGTTATCGAAATCGATGCTTCAACAACAACAACAACAACAACAACAATTTAGCGATCGTCTATTGAACGAAACGCAATTGTTCAGGATCAGCTCCCCGCGCTTAACACAACGGTAAAGTTAAAATTCCGTATGTTTAAATTTTATTCTTTCACATTATATATTATATACATTGCCCAATTAAATATTAATTTCAATCTTACTTTCTAAAAAAAAAATAAAAATTTTACAAATTATTTTTATTTCAATTATTTATATAAAAATATAATTTTTATTTTTATATATTATTTTATAACAGACATCAAAAATTAGATGGAAATAATGAAATTAAAGATGGGAAAAAAGAATCAAAAAAAATTTCTTCACCTGACACAGAAATTAACATTGATGAAAAAGCATCGCTATCTGAATCTGCATTATTCGAACCCATTCGTGATAAATCACGTGTAAAACAAGAACCATCAAAGGAAATGAGAGCAGCAATGAAAGTATTGGATGATAATTTGAAAAAATCACCATGTAAAAATATTTCACATCAAACAAAAAATGCTACAAATGTGATACAACTGGAATGGTTCAAAATATCGAGTACAGCAACAGCAAATCCACTCGATGTTGAAGATTATTTGGATTGTTTTGAGGAATATTCAAGCTATTTACTTGAATTCATTGTCAATATGGTTGATTCAAGTGGTAATACAGCGATGCATTATGCCGTTTCCCATGGAAATTTTGATGTTGTCTCAATTCTCTTGGACTCCAAAGTTTGTGATATTAATAAAGCAAACGCAGCTGGTTATACGGCAGTTATGTTGGCAGCTTTGGCAGAAGTTCGAAATTCAACTCATTTATCGGTTGCCAATCGACTTTTTCAGCTTGCTGACGTCAATGTACGTGCAAAACTTGTAAGTAAAATCTATTATCATTTTTATGAAAGCAAAAAAAAAAACAAAAAAAACAAAAGAAACAAAAAAATTACGAAATCCAATAATATTTCGTATAGTATATAGCCATTATTTAAAAAAAAAAATTTCATCTACTCAATATATTTTTTTATTTTAGCATGGTCAAACTGCATTGATGCTCGCGGTTTCTCATGGGCGCAACGACATGACACGTCTTTTGCTTAATGCAGGGGCAGCAGTGAATATTCAGGATGAAGATGGCAGTACAGCATTAATGTGCGCTGCAGAACATGGACACATAGACATTGTTCGTTCATTATTAGCAAATACGGATTGTGATTCGTCTATTGTTGATATTGATGGAAGTTCGGCCCTTAAAATAGCCTTAGAGGCGGGTAATCGTGACATTGGTGTATTAATTTATGCTCATGAGCATGTTAATCGTGGTTCAAGCCCCTATTCGTCAATAAGACGAAGTCGATGGAGTTCAAAATCTTCAACGCCAGTTGCACACTCATCATCAGCACCAACAAGTCCTGCACCCTCAAAACGATTCAACACGACAAATTCATCATTAACAACATTAAAATATTCTGCAAACTAATTAAATTAATAAGTATATTTTCAATGAATTATTTCATTATTGAAAGACATTTTTCCGTCAATTTGTACATTTATCAAATCATCTAACATTATTATAAAAATATAAGTTGCATTTCGATAGATTAATTGATAATATATATACACATCCTAATATTTTAATTATAATTTGTCATATACTAATTAATTATAAAACTGATTCTGGCAACGTCTTGCATGCGAACACATTCCTTTTTCATCACATATTCTTATTTTTTATTTATTATTTTTTTTCTTTTTCTCTATCGCTCTATCAAATATAAAATCATTTTTATTATTACATTTTATTCAAAATGAAAAAAAATACACGAATACAAATTAATAAACTTAATAATGATAGTGGTAGTGATAGTATTAATTACAGTGGTACTAATTAAAACATAGTAGTAGTAGTAGTAGTAGTATTAGTAATTATTATTGTTGTTGTTCTTGTTGTTATTCTTGTTACAATAATACAAGTAGTAATAATAATAGTAATAGTGGTAGTCAGAGTGAAATGTGATTATATATAAAAAGTAGATTTTAATGTCTTCCAAAATGATTACACTGAAATAGTATGGTAAACATTCCGAGTAATGTATTGATAAAAGACTCAATAATATTTGAAATAAAAATAATAGGGCTAAAATACTTCATATTGATTTTTCATGTATATATAAAGAAAAATCTGTATTAGCACTACTGACAAAAATTAATTTTTTAAATGAAAATAAAATTTGAATATGTGTGCTATTCATTACTACTGTATTTTTTATTAAAGTCTGTATTTAAAAGAAACATCATTAAAGTCAGATTGAAAATATTGCGTCACTCTAATTGAAAAAAAAAAAAAAAAAAACAAGCAAGCAAAGCAAAAGAAAAAAATATCAATAGTTATTGTACTTAAATACATATTATGAATTATATGTAAACAGACTGATCCTTGCATGTATTTTGATGTATTATTATATAAACAAAATACAACATATAGTAATAATATAAGTATACGTTTGCGAATGTATGATAATTTCAAAAAGTATTTTCTAAAAACTAGAGTGAAAATATATTAACAAATATACACATACATATATGAACAATAATTTGCTCTTTCATAGTGTCTTATAACTATAAATACCTAACTCAAACTTAAAAAAAAATGAGGAACTATAGTAAAAAATTGATTGTATCTGGTATCTTGTGAAAAGTAGATTAAATTAATTCAATCATATTATAAAATGAATATTTTAAATATGTAATGAATGAATAGGTAATCTCATGATTCGTACCTATATAAGTGATATTAAAAATATTGCACATTTGATTGTTCACAAAAATCATCCATATATATATATATATGATTATTTGTTATTACAGATTTCCAATGAAATATTTGAGGATATAAAAATAGTGTACTCACCACGATAATTTTATCATTATCCTGTTCAATTGTAATATTTATTGATGATGATCTCGCTGTTTATCAGTTAAAAAAATTCAACGCACTCAAAAAATAAACAAAATAGTGAATGTTCTCTGTGTACAATAGAATAATATGTCGATATTTTATGAATTATATAAAAATCATTTATAAAGTAATTATTCCATCACAAACATTAAAAATCCGTATGTATAATGAATGATTTTATTCTAAACATAATTCATTATGGCATGAAGGCGCGAAAATTGTAAGAAATCAAGCGTAAGTCGCCTAATTTGAATGCGCATGCGTGATTTTCAAGATCGACAACAGCGACACATCGCCACATCATATATAATATATATATATAATCGGCCTCAGATCAGTGTTGAATAGACTACAAGTAATTTTTCTTACAAAAATTCCATGTCAATTTTGTGACGTGTTTTCAAATAATGACGTGTACCTTGTGTATGCACGGTAAAAAACAAACGGAATATTGATACACATGATTAGAAATAAAGTAATTACCACAAAAAAATTATTTTAATAAGAAAAAAGTAAAAAATAAATAAAAGAATCATGACATTTCAAATGAAATTAATGAGTAATTTTCATTTGGATAATTTACTTAAATTGATAATTGTAAAACTAGTGTAGAAAATCGAAAATATATCGTGTATTTATAAATATTTTCTTTCATTTTTAGATCCAAAAATTTATCAGAAAGACAAAATGTTCACAGTTCATACAAATAAGTCGTGAGAATCATCTGATGTATAATAATATTTATTCAATAAAAAAAAAGAAAGAAAAACAGTAACAAAATGAGAAGATCACATTCTGGTGAGAGAGGTGAACTATACAATGAACAAAAAAGTATTTAATTTCAATATCATAATAATTTTGAATAATGTGTTTTTAGCTGGTTACAACTATGAACCGTTACCATCAACATCTAACAATTTATTAGAGGATGAGAATGAAAGATTAGAGGAAGATCTCAAAGATAAAATCCATGCACTCAAAACATTGTCGATTGATATTGGAACAGAAGTAAAATATCAAGATAAAATGCTGAGAGGAATGGTATGAATGATAATGACATTATAAATTATAAGTCGTTTTTCTTTTTAATTTTTTTCTTTCGTGTATAAAAATGAAATTTTTATTTTTAGGATGAAGATTTTGAAAGAACCAGTGGTTCCTTAACATCATCGGTTTCACGAGTAATCCGACTAGCAAAAGCGAGTCATAACTACTACATTCTTTACTTATTTTTATTTTCTATATTTGTTTTTTTTATATTATGGATAGTATTAAAATTTCACTAATATTTCATTTTATAAATATATAAAAATGTAAATATACAACTAATGCATAATGAGGATTATCTGTGTATAAATTATTTCCATTATTTATGGTTTTTTTTTTTTTTTCTTTTCATTTCAAAAATCTTGGTTATAAATCAATTTATAATATAGTCAAAAAATTTTTTGCATGTCTGTTAACCATTTTTACGCACACCCAGTACATCTTGGCTTTCGTAATTTTATTATTTTTAATCGTTAAAAAAATGCTTGAAAAACATAATTCCGATTTACAAAAATTGTTTAAACTATCGAAAGAATCGGAAAATATTGTTACACTAAGTGCAACGGTAGATACTGGTAAATTTTATTTTTAAATGAAAGAATATAAATATGTGCATGAACATAACCGTAAGGGAAGCTCATAACCTCACTTTTTACTCTATATAAATACTAAAATTAATGTTTTTGTAGGTTTTGAGTGGCAAGCAATAGATGAATGCAAAGAAAAAATAGATTCAACATTACATGTGATTAAAGAGAGAGGAAAAATTTTATTGAATGTGTCATTGGATGATTTTCCCAAGGTATTTTCTTACTTATGTGCACATACGTCAGAGGACAGTATATATTCAAAATACCATATTTTAATATTGTAATTTTATATAATAGGTTATGCAGTTGCGCTCAATTGATAATATTTATATAATTGCTGCTATTCATTATCTTGAATATGATTTGGAAAATAATGAAAAAAATTTGTCCATGTTAAAGGAAATTATTCATAATAGCAGTGAATTATCCAAATGTTTGAAGATATGGAAGAAAATTGTACAATTTCCTGGTGAAATATTTCCAACTGTAGAAGAGTATGAAAATGCTTTGAAAGCTTACCAAGCAATGAGACAGGTCCGCGATAAATCTCAACATAATAGCACAAAAGGGGGAAAAAAAAGAGGTTCTATTCCATCATTAGCCAAACAAAATTCTATATTATCATACAGAGTAACTTGCGAAAGAACTGGAATTCATACATTTCAATCAGGTCAGGTTGCCCATGTACTCGGTGGGGAATTCCAAGATACATATCATTGGATTGTTGACTTGACATCGTATCAATTAGAGATTCTTTGTAAAATCAATTATGGTATATATGTAATTTTTTCATGTACTCTGTTATTTTTCCATCAAATAACTATATTTAATATAACAAAGTATAAATTCACCAATATATAGATGAAATTATATTTAATTTGCGAGTTACACCTGAATCAATGCATAGAAGAAATATTGTGCATTTTGGACCAACAACGCTTCGCGCCACGGTTTGTTATAATTTATTGCAGCTAGCCAAATTGAAACCAGGCGATATTATTATCGATCCAATGTGCGGTGGAGCCTCAATTCCTATTGAGGTAAATTAAACAAAAAAAATTTTTCCTCTAAATAATAATATACTATTTTTTACTGTCTTTTTTTTTTTTCTTTTTCACTAGGCTGCATTAGATTTTCCTTGTAATTATATACTTGGTGGTGATAATTATGAGAAGGCAATAGAAAGATCAAAATTAAATTTTGCAGCATTACCAAAAATATATAAATCGGATTTAATCCAATGGAATGTAATTAATTTACCGTTCAGAGATTCGTACGTTGATGCTTTTATCACCGACATGGTAAACATTTTTTTTTTTTTTTTATCTAAAAAATATGATCAGTAAACTTTTTGTGATTTAATAATTTAAATGATGTATAAATTTTTAGCCTTTTGGTAAAAGAATGGGTTCAACATCAGATAATAGGATATTTTACAAAAAGTATCTATTGGAAATGGCAAGAGTCTTAAAATTAAAGTATGGACGATTAGTTTTACTTACATACGATCGCCGGAGTATAAGTATGGTATGTATAAATTATAAAAATAATTAAAAACATGATAAATTTTCATAAATAATTGTTATAGGCGTTGCAGGCGACAAAAGATCTATTTCATGTGAAAAAAATACTCAATGTAAATATAGGTGGTTTAAATACCGCTGCTTACGTTTTAAAGAGGACAAATTTGTCTTATGAGCAATTCAAAATAATGCCCACAACTTCGAAGCCCCCAAACAAAATCCTGACGGTGAATTAATACAATAATCTTATTTCTCATTGAAAATCTATCTTTTATTAAAAATTTAATAAAAAAATAATATAATAAATATTCTTTACTACAAAAAGAATTTTCTTCGGCTTGTTTCCATTGAGTGACGTTTGCCTTGAATAATCCACTCATATTCACCGCATTTGCTGTCAAATGTTCCATGCTGAAGTGACCGTAATTTCAAGGTAAATCTCGGGCCTAATTCTCGTAATTTTGGCTTTCCCGTATTCAAATTAAATTCATATCTGAAAAAAATAGACAACATTTATAATAAGAATGCAATTTACTCATAAATATTTACGATATTTTATTCAATTATTTTTATTTTTTGTACCTGTGATGTCTGAAAAAAATATAATCTCGTTGATTATGAAAGGTTACAGCTCTACGTCCTTTAAATTCAGGTTGATAATGGAATAATGCTCCAAGCATACGACCAATTGTGTGTCCTAGCCGCGTTGTGAAATTTGCTAATATCACTTCAGGCCTATGTTCAGTTATTTCTTTGTGATTTCGTTTCAATTCTGGCGTTATTTTTACATTACTAAGTTTGAATTGTGCAGTTGGCCCATTCGGTAGATGAATAATGAGCATACCATTTGGTTGACATTGATTTTCATTGATTATGATAATATCCGTAAATCCTTTAGCAGTAGCGGATTTCACCATTTTTTTTACCCCTGAACGATTTCGATATAGAGAAATAGAATTAGGCACTATTCTCGTGAGCTCTCTACCAAATATTCTCGTCTTTCTTGTTGGATTATCGGAATAAGTAATTAAGACTTTGGGCTCATAATCTTTTTTATAGTAAGCTGCGAATTCATCATTTAATAATTCTGCTTTCAATTCAGAATTTTCTTCATCATCAACATCACCTCTAATTATTGTTTCATCCTTTTCACGCAAGCTTTCAATTGTATGGGGTATTCCTTTTGGTATTCCTTCCTGTATTCTCATCTTTTTTGCCTCTTTTTTCGCTTTTGCTTTCTCCTTCATCATCTTTTGAACTTTCATTTGCCTCACAGCTTTGCATTTTATATGATTGAAATTTGTATCACATGGAAACCTAACCTTATTCTTTTCATTCACTTCTCCATTCTCTTCTTTGATCTGTGAATTCCCAGTTTTCGTCTTTGAAAGACTCATAGGATTTTTACATAAATTTTTATGTTTCATTTTTCAAAATTATTATTGTTTAATAGCAATATCACAAAATTAAATTTTTTTTATAATTTTCAAATAGTAGCGTGCTTTCACTCACGTTCGTCTTGTGTATTATGGCACTGTGCGTCTAAATTGAACGGTTGAATCATATATACCACTATATATATACACACACATGCACCACTATATATAGCTACATAACGATTTACTCTCTTCATAATTATTTCAATGTATTTTACTCATGATTTAGCTATTATCTATTTAAATAAAAAAATATAAAAAATATCAGTTTATTTATGATTAGTTATTTATTATACTCAATATATTTACAGAAAGAATTATAGATAAAAATCAAGTCTTGATTTTACCCGTGTTAATATATATATATATATATAAATATATATACATATAATCTCTAGAGACGCAAATATATATGTGTGTTATTAAATCTACATTTCGATTAATATTACATAATGAAACTCTAATTTATATAAACTTAATAAAAAATATAGGAATCATACATTTATTAGAAAATGATTGAATATTTCTTGGATGACATTTGTAAATAGATGTTAGCCTTGATGTAATCCCGACCCATGAAGTTCTATAAAACTCTCCAGTGACCGTGGCACATCACCCGTGTATGACAAACCATAAGTTTTTACAGCTTTTGCAGCCATGCATTTTAGCGACAGCTTTGTTTGCGTTCGAAGTATTATTTCAGCAACACCTAATAAACAAAAAAAGCATTTGAATTTTCACAGTACGACAGGGATCCCCATGTATAGGGAGAATTGTCACAAATGTTACCTGTCATAGCAGCATCGTATGGGGTTTTTCCTTGACAATTAACTGTATCAACGTGAGCTCCACCATTGATAAGGTCCAATATAATTCCGTAAAGTGTCATAAAATCACTAAATATATATATATATATATTTATACGAAAATTTGTTCATGAACAATTACGTTATAGAAATTAAAATAATATATAACCTACCTAATTGGTTTTTGATAAGTTACAATTATATGAAGTGGTGTATTTCTTTCATTGTCCATTGCATTTACGTCTGCTCCACATTGAATTAATAATTTAGCGGTGGCTGCACACGGGAATCTGAGAGGAAAAAAAAAAAAAAAAAAAAAAAAATACACTTCATTATCAATGAAAGGAATAAATAACTGGAGATATAGATTTTACACCAATGACGATATACTTGCAAACATCGTTGGTATGAAAATCATCGACTGGAGTTTTAGCATTAACTGCAAGGTGAAGAAGTGTTTGCCCATCACGTAATGCTAATTTTAAACTACAAAGTTTATGCACAAGATAATGAGCTCTATTAATATCTGCTTCTTTATAAACCTTTATATTTAACGCCATAAGTTTCACGAGTATCGTTAAAATATACAATGTCGTGGTAATATTTGACTCAGTTTCTTCCTAAATATACATAAAAAAAATAATAAATTTAATAAAATAAATTATTTATTCAATAACATTGTTATTCAACTTACAAAATACTGTTCCGTATCGTCTTTAGAGTCGGGACTATTGATCTTCAATTTATTTCGGTCCAATTCAATCACACTCGATTCAAGAACATTCATTACTTGTGAAAATTGTAAATCTACTCCCACATGAATCATTTGTGAAAAAACCTAAAAAATTATTTATCCATATATATACCTATAATATGTAAATAATGAATCTTAAATTAGAAATATACAAACCTGTGCAAATCGTAAAAGATCTTTCATCACGGAAATATTATTTCTCTGTCGTAATTCTAAAGCATGAAGCCATAAATCAATGCATCTGTCAAACCGTGCATTGTCTGCATATACTGCGCCTCGATAAATTATTGGATGCGCCACTTCTGGACTGTGTGTACCTAAAATTCTCTCTCTAATTGCCAATGACTCCATGTGTATAGAATTCGGATCATTTTTTAAGCTCTCTAATCGCTCCAAAGTCTCACTCTCTCTCCAATTTTCATATGCAGGTACGGGGTCATTAAGTCTTTTGCAGATTATATTTGAAATATCTGAATATCTAGTAGAGAAATATATTTTTTTTATTCATTCAACTCTTGTTGATAATTTTATATCAATTCTCTTACCCTGAAAATTTATAGTACCTTAATTTCATAGCTTTATGAAGATAATTGTAAGCCTTTGGCACACAGTAATTGTCTTTATCATTAGCAAAGGATGCTCCAAGCAATTCATAAGCTTCAATCATATCTTCTTTGCTAACTAAATTTTTTTCAATGAGACATTCAACTACATTCTCACGGGTACGCTCAGCTGCTGCAATTAATGGTGTCATTCCGCTGACATTTTTTGTTATTTTCACACCAATTTTCAGTAACTCAGATACTATATTACAATGGCCACATTCAGATGCAAAATGAAGAGCAGTTGCTCCACACAGAGCTTTTTCATTTGGATCCGCGCCATGATCAAGCAAAAAAGTCACCTATCATTTTGTTTATCTTAAAGTTATATTCATTGAAATAATTATTCACATATATACATATAAATTATTATAACTTATGATTAAACTCACGATATCAAGATGTCCCTTATATGCAGCTACCATGAGACATGTATTATTAAATTTATTGGCTATGTGAATATTCGCATTGTGTTCCGTTAAATAACTAACAATATCAAGTCTTCCATCAAAACATGCTGCTCTTAATGGCGTTGAATTAGTATTTGTTGGATGATTAACATCGGCCCCAGCTTTTACGAGTGTTTTGACAACATTTAAATGTCCTGCACCTGGGAAATTTTTTTTTGTATAAAATCCATATGATTGTAATAATTGTCAATGAGAGTTGGATATAAGTACAGTAAAAACTCTTTAGTACGTTGCTCAAGTCCAACACAATATTTAATGCAATGTATTATTAAGTGTTGTATTAAAGAGTTTTTACTTTTATTTTATTATACCTGCAGCACACCACAAAGCACTTGCACCTTCAATAATATATTCATCAAATTTCACTGTGCCCTCTTGTTCCATATCAGGTTTAAATTTGTCTATTAACATTTTAACAACTTTGTCATGACCGTAACGCGCTGCAATGATTAGCGGTGTACCTCTTTGTCCATCCTCATCGATAACCTTCTGCAATTAATCAAAATAAAAAAAAAATTATTCATTTATTAAGTTAATTGACAAGTTTTTATTATGAACATGAATAATTTATCTTGCAATTCTTTGTTCATTTCAAAGTAGTTGAGCACGCAAATATTGTTGAATTTTTGCCAATCCAAACGTGACGAGAAGAGTGTTTATATGCGCGTGCCGATAATTTTCTGCTTTGTGCCAATGATGAATTTAATATAAAAAATTCTATTTATAAACTAAATAAAAAATCTTTTCATTCAATGGCTATTTAACTCTGTCTTATTAATTTTTATTTATTATTCAATGAATCAATTGAATAATGATAAATTATTAGACGTATAAAAAAATCAAAAAATCTTTACCTGATTGATAAGAATATTAATCTGTTCTGGAGTTTTATCACTTAACAATGCATATAATGTCATTGGCATACCGTCTCTTGCCATATACAATACACGATTAATAAGACATTGATCAATTTCTGTTTCCTCTGCCATCATCTTATTTAATTATTTTATCAATCTTATATATATATACCTATGCATGTACAAACACGTGTATGGGGTGTATTATTTCAATGCGAACTTTGAATAAAACAACAATTGACAAATGAAAGAACGTTGCTTCTGAGTTCTTTGCGTTGTGACTTGCTAACCTCAAAAGCCACTTTCATCACTCTATTTATGTTATAAATACGCTGTGGGACGTGACGATATCTATTTCGAGTGGTTTTACATGCGAAAATTTATCGATCCTGGTTTCTTGTAAAAATAGATAGTGACTTGTTGGGTGAATGAATGGTAAGAAAATCATAAACAGCATGAATAGCATTCTCGTAGAATGTCTTCTTTTCCTCCGTTTGTTTGTTTGTTTTTTTGTTTTTTTTTTTTTTTTTTTCCTGTATTTTATTTTATTTTCTTATTTTTCTTCTTCTAAATAAACACACAGAAAAAACACTAATAATATTCGAAATAATCACTTTCTAATGTGAAGGCACAGCACTCATTATAATTAATAGAAATCCTTCACTATTCTGGTATGTACATTATGACATGTACTAATATACTAATGTTCATACTGTGATGTGTTGATATACATGGAATTTTATTTCGGGTGAACGAACGTATTTGATACAAAGAACAACCTTCAATACTTTTATGCTACTAACATATTGCGCAACCTTCAATAACCTTCAGTTCAGTTGATGATATTTATATATGATCTATATAATAATACTCATGTAAATTTCACGTGACACATGAACATCATAAAGTAAACATGAAAAATAATCAATTGTAAAATAAAAACAATCTTTACGATCTATTTATACATAACCAATGATAAAAAATATGTCTGTACGTGTTATATGAATAATTGAATTGATAATGAGAACCCGGGAGATTTAAATAATTTCACTTTTAAATTCATTTTAAGAGTGAAAATATGAGTGAATCAAATTCTTCATGTGTAAATAAGAATGAAAAACGTTGGGATATTATGTTGAAAGATTTAACAGAACGATCTAATAATGAGGTTAAAAAATCAATGTCAGAAAGTATCAAAAACATTAAATTATCCCATGGATTGATGATAATTTCTTCTATAAAATTATTGGGAACCTATTTAAATATATGCTATTGCAGTGAAACACAGGTAAAAACAGAAAGTATTCTATTTTTACAATATGATATCCAACTTAACTTAGTCTTATTATTTATCATGTGTACTTGATTACAAGGAGTATTTTGTACTGGATGATAATGCAAGAGTCTACAGATATTCCATACAAGGAAGATTTATTTTACCTCCATTCGATTTAACATCCAGCATGGTATTCACAAAAATGATTTGGTGTGCAGCAATAAAAGTGTTGGCCTGTTATATTCCTGATAATGATTTAATATGGATTGTCACACCGGAATTCAAACTTATACAAACTATTAAAAATGAATTTATAGTGGAAAATTTATTTTATTTATCTGATATAAATGAGTTATTAGTTGTTGGTGTAACTACATTAATTGTGAGAAATATTTTCGAATTTTTATAATGGCAAGAAGAAAAAAAATAAAAAAAATAAAATAAAAAGATGGATCAATTAATAAATAAATTATAATAATGATAATGAATTATTTTATTTTTCAGAGGTATTCTATGTCAAATTTAGATGAAATTCTTGATTGCGATACAACAATTAATTTTTCGGATGATTATTGTGGTCCATTGTGGGTAATTCATCAATCGTCTTTAATACATCATGATGCATGTAAGTATTTATAAATTAAATAGAAATAATGTAAAATGTAAAAATCAATTACATTATATTATTATGTAATATCATTAAATTAGCATATTTGAGAATGGCTGTTTCGTATTCGACTGCATTATATATATTTCCTTTGAATCATGACGACGATGCAGAGATAAATAATCCAGTGAAGTTTATTGCAAAAAAAGAATATGCTTCATCAACAATTATAACAGCTTTACATTTTCATCACATGAGTCAATGGATAATTAGCGGAGATCAACAAGGCAATGGTATATTTTTATTTGTGTTATTTTATAATCTAACCATTATAATTACATTAGTTTTTACAGTTTTAGGTTGGACTTTGGCTCTAGAGTCTACTATGAAATGCTTAGGACATAAAGGCCCAGTAAAAATAATCATTTCTCATCCATCAATTTGCGGTTTTATTACAGCAGCGGAGGATAATATCCTTCAAGTTTGGAGCTGTAATTTTCGAGGAAAGGTAATGAATAATAAATTGAATAAACTCACGTACGTTATACTCTTTAAGATTTCTTTATTGTAACTCTAGTTACCATAAGACTTAAATGAAACAAAAAAAAAACTTCGAAAAAATATATTTATTTTATTTATTTATTCATTTTTTTTTAACTTGGTTTTCTATTTTTTTTTTTTTTTTTTTTTTTTTTTCTCTAATAAGTATGAATTAATTTTTCATAGATTGAATCGTTTGCTGAGCTTGGTCCAATATTCTCTATGGCAATGGATCCATCAACTTCTTCAATCGCCACACTAGGAACAAAATTAAATTTTTTTCATATGCAACAGCTCTATACTTTTCACTCGTCACTCACGTAAATCACAGATCAATTATTAATTTAAATTATGAATGCTTATTTGAATTGCACCATTTTTGTTTTTAGAGCTCCAATTACAATTATTTTCTCTACAAATCCTATTTACTCCGCGCAAATCATATGTAGTACATCAGATAATAATATATATATGTTGTCTTCTGTTTCGGGAAAACAATTGAATATTGGGATGCTACCGCAGAATGTAACACCCATTTCCATTGCTTACAGTGGAATCACTGGTAAAATTAATTACAATCTATACATATATAAATATTTAATTTTAACATAACATTATAAATTAAATTTTTTTTTGTTTTTTTCTCCAGAAAATATTTACATAGCTCTTTCTGATACAGGAAATATTTTAGTCAATACTATCAAAACGCGTCCAATGAAAATGGGGTAAAATTTTTTTATCCGCAACTTAAATATTTTTCAATAATTTTTTTTGGTTTTTTTTTTTTTCTTTATTGCAGAAATATTTGGAAGAATGATGAAAAAATAATTACATGCATTGCCGTTTATGATAATCATGATGAAATTTATAAATTTGATCGAAAATTACAAGGTTATATCGAATTAATGATTATCTTAAGTTCATAAATTTTTATAATAATTCTTTTTTTTTTTTTTTTTTTTTTTTTTTTTTCATAAATATTTAGATTCACAATTTATTTATAATGTTCGTGCACGAATCATTATTGGAACGGCGACTGGAGAAATAGTGGCAGTTAATGAAACGACTGGAAAATATGAACGAGCAGTAGTTGTAAGAAAAAATACGATATTTGTATTAAAAATATACGTGTAAATATTTTGTAATGATTACAGGCGCACGATGGGCAAGTTAAAAAGCTACACGTTTCAACAGCATCTCACTATATTGTCTCTTTTGGCGAGGATAAATGTATAAAAATATGGAAAATGCTCCCAAATATTGTTTCATCCTTTGCTTTAATGCGTTGTATCTTTTATATGAATCCAATTACCAATATTGCATCTATGAAGTGAGTATATTGCAATGAAATTGTTCGAACAATTTTAAAACATGAAAATCATTTTTTTTTCCATTAATAATCAACAATAGATTTATTATTTGTGTTACGATCAATTCTACCAACTTACAGTCTCATCAATTATCAATGTACAACTTTAAAGAGGAAAGTGAGTGATTTAAAACCATGTTATTAGAGTGAATACTATTGTTTAAACTTACAATTACATCTATTATTACAGTCAAATTGGAACACCATCCATCGAAAGATCATAGTGAAAAAATATTGGGAATAGCTACATCTGAGCCATTACTTATTTGTGCAACATCTGCAGAGGATCAAACTATACGAGTGTGGAATCAACAGAATAATTTAATCAAAGTAGAGCTACAATTAAACTTCAAAGTGTTTAGCGTAAAATTATTATTGAATTGAATTTTTTTTTGTTTATATTTTTCCATTTTAGATATTAGAAGTGAACACTCAGGCAAGTAAACTCATATTTTCTTCATTGCGAGGAGATATAATTTTCAGTGTTGGTAGATATCTCTATCGTTTAACTCATAAAAATTGTATGAATAATCATTTTTTCGGTAAATTATTCATTTATTAATTTATCCATTCACATATATATTTTTTCATTTGAAGATCTATCAGCCAAATATATAGCAGAGATATCAACTAATAATATTCCTGAGGAAGAAGAAGCAGTTGAAGAGTCGATAATAAAATACAATATAGATAGAGATGAAAATGAAATAATAATTTTGCATTCAGTGAGTAGTGTTCCGTTAGGATCTCTAGATCCCACGGCAGATATCCCATGTCCTGAGTTTATATTACAACAACATGTTTGTATGCAATTGAAATTACGCGACATAGATATTGAAAAAATAAAAAATAAACTCATTCAAAGAATGAGAATAGTGAAAAAAAAAAACCTCATGAATTACGTGGATTGGAAAAAACATGTTGATGAATTATGTGGTGTGATTAAAAAAATAGAAGAAACAGACGTTATTTATGATGCGTATAATATGGGAAAAATTTTTGAAGAGCATAAAAATAATGGAAAAACTTTTGAAAAATTTATACGGCCAGATAAAAGTGATTTTTTCAAATATTCTGGTGGATTTCGTCCGAATTCCTCAATTATTAATACAATGATGATAAAAAAAATAATGCCATCATTTTCTACAAATAAATCAAAAACAAAACTCAAATATATTTACCCTTTCTGATATTTCAGGTTCAATATTTTTTATAATTTAAATTTAAATTTATTAATTATTAATGGCAATAATATTTTTGTTTTGTCTGTAGCTACAAGAAGACCAGTCACTGTTATAAAGTCCAAGTTTGAATACTTTGTTAATATTGAATGCATTAAATGGTTCATAATATTAGATTTATGTAAAAAATTTGAATTATTTATATAACAAAAGAATTTATTTCGACAGAATATTGGTGAAAATATAAATTAAAATATTGGTGAAAATATAAATTAAAACAATGCATATATAATTAATAATTTTTTTTTTTTCTCACATTAACGTGGTAATCAACATTTTATATTTGAAGGCTTCTCATTACATAGTACATTTATGTATATATATATATATATATATATATATATAAATATATATATATTTCATTTTCCACAATAAGATTAATTTCTCGTGCTTTATTCCCTATCTTTTCGTCTCTGTAATCTACTAAAAATTTAATGGCCACAAAAGGACTTGCTTAGGCCCACTTATATTCCAAAATATTCCCAATAAAAAATATATCATGTTTTATGAGAGAAATATTATCAGAAATTTGAGATATTTAACCTTTCAGCTCGTGATGTGACAATTCACAAATATGCCAATTAAATCATGATGAAAAAAAAAAGATCTTACTTTTCATCTTCAGTTTATGTTATTTCAAAATTATAGAAGAAAAAAAAAAAAAAAAAAAAAAAACTGTAGGCACCTTTTATACACTGTATGAAATTAACGACTACTTGGCAGCAACATTCTCTCCCTTTAGGGAGAAATATTAAAATTCTGTACGTCTGGAAACAGGATGTTGTAGAACTAATGCACTGTCAGCTGAAATTATTGGAAGAGCATTGTCGCAATGATGATTTATTAAATGACTAACGCTGTCGAAAATACGATCTTTTGTGCGAACCTAAAAATAAAAATTATCTCATCATCTTACATACTTGAATTTCAATCAAAGTGAATAATAATATATTTATAAATACTTACTACTCCTTCTGGATCAATCAAAAGTAGATGTTTAGGGGTATTGTTATTCATTCCAGTTAAAACATATTGACCTGGTGATCCTTGAGATTCTCGTACCAAAAAATCGCCGTCTTTTACAAGCATTGATTCCGCTTCAGATCGACTAACACTACCATGATACCATACTTCCTGTTTCAATTGTTGTCTTTGTGAATGCGGGCTAGTTTTATTCATTTGCGAAATCGCTGTACTGAATGGTTCTATAAATGCAATGACGACTCGATTAAATTGAACCGAAAAAATTTAATTAAAACTTTATTTTTGCTGAATATCTATGGAAACTTACGCATATCAAAAGCATCGAATAATGATGTGGGTTCCCGTCGTGAATCTCGATTCGCAGCAATAACTGTGTCGTTAACATAATTGTGTTCCGGTTGAGTTGATAAAGTCATCGAACTTGCACCGTCTGAACTTAAATCGATTAAATTACCAGTTTCTGTAGACAAACATTTTTTATTGAATCAAACAATATATGTACAAATAATTATTAACTTCTATTTGGTTTATACCTGGCCACTCATGAGTTGTTGAAATATGACGAGTTCGTCCATTAGAAAATTGGTCTGGCAAAAGTGTGCATTGTAGATTACTTGTAGTCACATGATTTTGATCAGAATTATGGTGTTTTAAATTCGGTAAAGTTGATGCTGTAATTGGAAGTGGTGGTACCGGAGGTGGTCCAATATCTGGTGGAACTTTCCCTGGTAAATCATTATAATAATCTCTGTCTGGCTCTCTAACATCATGTAAAACTGGGCTATGATAATAATAATAATAATAATGAATAAATAAATAAATAAATATAGTTTTATGGAGATGCGTGTGTGTGTGTGTGTGTGTGTGTTTGTATTGTAGAATCGATTGTCCGAAATAAAATTGAAATTCTTACTGCAAAGACGAAGGCTTCGTTAAAAATTCCTTGAATCTAAGTTCAAATGCTTGACCAATAGTTGAAATAACATCTTGTGCTAAACCACCACCACACTCAAGAACGTAACAAGCACGCCATTCTTTAATATCTTTTGCCACATATGCTACAAAATCAAGTATTTCTGTATCACCCCCTGATGCAAATGAAATTCTAGGCATTTTGTGCTTAGCAATGACTTCGCCTGTCTCAAAATTAGTGAGAGCTAAACTAGTGCTACTTATGATCAGATTTATATTTGCACCGGCATTTTCCATGCATGGTTTGTCTGCAATCGCTCTCAAAACTTTTCTATTCACCTAAAATTTTGTTAATTTCATTATTACATGTATTCATGTGTTGAATATCATTACAATATCAAATTGCGTACCCTTCGCTTTTTATCTGCTGATTTAAGGCCTGCCGCTTCACACACACGATTTATACATTCTCTAATGAAGAAAAATATGGTGTCTTAATTTCATTGAAATGTCAATTTTTATATGGATTTATTGTATAATAATAATCTTACTTGACTACGCACGATCTTGTCTCAAAATCCAAACTTTTCATTGACGTATGAACTTCAAGGCATCCAATATACTGTAAAAAAATTAAAGAAAGAAACAAATATATAATTTAACCAATTTATACTATTATGTATATACTCTTGTAATACGCTCCCTTACTTTAACAGCATAAATAATGCCTTCCTTACTGACTAAATGATCTGGATGTAGCCATCCTCTAGCAGGCTTACTGATAAAGCTCCCACCGCCGCCTGCAGCCATAACTATGGATTCCGAATGAATAGAAAAATCTAACTATATTTATTGTTAAACCGTGCAAACAAATCCGAAAAAATTATTTTTTAAATTGGAAAATTGTATATAAATAATATGTTGAGAAGTAAAAAAAGTTATTATTATTTATTTTGTTATTTTATTTATTTATTATTTTTTTTTTTCCCAATAATGATAATTGTCAATGAAATTATCAATGTTTTCAATAGGAAAAACCGCAAGATTTTTTTTTCACACTACCATTTATCATTTGTCCATTTCAAGTATTCAATTACAAAATTTTATTTTATTCTTTATTTTTATGCTAGATGAAAAATTGCGTTTTTCACGCATTGAAGATTTAATCACAAATTTTATTACAAAAATTTCTCAAAGTCCAACAATCTAATGAACCAAAGATAAAATATTCTAATATTAAAATTCAACTAAATGTATATTACATATATGTAACAATAAATATGACTGCTCGATGGAAATAATTAGGTCATCAATAGGATCTTTAAAAAAATGACAAATGTCGAGTGTATATATTAATCTAACACCATAATCACATTATCGTTGTATATGGAAATAACTGTGTCTTTGACAGCTGATGTTGCATGGTATGTATATAGATATACACCTCATGTTGACAAGAAATCCATCGAGAATCAGAATAATATATATAGTTTATTATTGCGCATAACGGAAATGAAAAGAAGCAATATAGCGTGTGCTGTATGAACAATTTCATGTCATTTAACAATAGATGGCAGGATTATTCTCTTATTATTATTTCTAAACTGTTTTTTTTTTTTATATATATATATATATATATATATATATATATGATGGATACATGGATGGATAGTTTACGTCGTAACGATAGATTAAGTGAAACTCATAAAATAACATATTAGGATGAAACTAATATAATTATATTTTTGGTTGAATATAAAAAATTTGTTTTTGTCAAAAAAAAAAAAGAATATATATATATGAAGATTGTAAAAATTGGAGTAATTTGAATATTTGAGAAGAAGAAAAAAAAAAAAGAATTAGACTAATATAACCCTCAATTTTTTGTGAATGTGTACTTGAAAAAAATATAGAAAATATAGTGAAATAAATGAATAAAAATGGAAGAAAATGAGAATAAAATTAAAGAATGTGGAGAAAATTTCCAGAGCAATTGTGTGGATGTGGAAGATGTGACAGAAAGTGATAAACAATTCCTTATGGATTACATCAAAGACGTAGAACAACGATTAGCAGTTAAAGATGAAATAAGAGCTGCGAATTTCAATGTTACACGTCCACCTGATTCTTATTTCAGCAAATTAGATTCAAATCTAAAAAAAAATACGACATTAGTGAAAAAATTAAAAATTTTCAGTGCTCCTCAATTGGATCAGTTAATTAAAGACATGGCAATGTTGAATCTCACAAAATATGTGAGTGAAATAGCCACTGCATTAGTGGATGCAAAATTAAAAATGACCGATGTACAGCCAGCAATTAGAATATGTAGTTTTTTGCATCGTACATATGCTGAATTTTCAACTCATTTTTATGAAAATTGGCAGCGTGTTTTAAGTTTGAAAATAGGAGAAAAAGTTAATAATCCAAGTAAACTTCGAGTAGATTTAAGATTTTATGCTGAGCTTGTAAATGCAGGTATTTTTACTCATAAACAAGGGCTCTCGTTACTTGGTTCAGTTCTCACACATTTAATAAATATGGATAAAGAAGAGCACAATAATGCTAATATTATTCTAAGTTTTTGTCGTCACTGTGGTGAGGATTATGCTGGTTTAGTGCCTAAACGAGTTCGAGAATTGTCAGATAAATTAAATGTATCAATACCAAAAAGTAAAGTTTTATCTTCAGAGAAGCAACAAAATGTTCGAACATTACTTCGAGATTATTATCATTCTTTATGTAAACATTTGATGAAAGATCACAAAGAATTGCAAGCTTTCGAAAAGCAAAATCGCAAAATTTTACACACAAGAGGTGAATTGAGTTCCGAACGTAAAGAAAAATTGGAAACGCTCCAAGTTTCGTACGATCGTTTATTAACTAATGTACATAATTTTTCGGAAATATTGGATGAACCATTGCCAGAGCTTCCCATTGATAATGAGGTGAGAACAGAAGCTGATGAATCGTTAAAAATGATTAGTGAAGGTGAAGAAAATAGTATAATGGAAGATATGTGGGGTGATGATGAGACACGAAGATTTTATGAGGTTTTGCCGGATCTCACCGTTTTTTTACCCGGAACACATTTAAAAGAAGTTGCAAAAACGGATATTCCAATAACTGAAGAAGTATTGGATGAAGATATAAATTATGATGAATTGGAAGATATTGAAAAGAATGATGAGACTGAAATCGAAATTGAGGAGCCGCAAGTCGCAAATATTAGCAACAAAATTCTTCTCGATGCATTTCTAACTCATCTACCAGATTGCGTTAATCGAGGAATGATTGATAATGCTGCAGTTGATTTTTTAATTAATCTTAATACGAAACATAATAAAAAAAAACTTGTCAAAGCGTTATTTGGAGTGTCACGAATTCGTTTGGATTTACTTCCGTTTTATTCACGCCTTGCTGCCATTCTTTATCCCGTAATGTCAGACGTTGCCAATGAACTCTGCTCAATGCTAAAACATGATTTTAAATATCATGTAAGAAAAAAAGATCAAATAAATATTGAATCAAAAGTTAAAGTTGTTAGATATATTGGTGAACTTGTAAAATTCAAATTATATTCAAAAATTGAAGCACTTTATTGTTTGAAAGTTTTACTACATGATTTTACTCATCATCATATAGAAATGACATGTAACTTATTAGAAACATGTGGAAGATTTCTTTTTTGTTCACCCGACTCTCATCAACGTACAAAAGTCTATTTGGAACAAATGATGAGAAAAAAAGCAGTAACCGCGTTGGATTCTCGGTATGTTACAATAATTGAAAATGCTTACTATTATGTAAATCCACCGGAATCAACTGGAGGGATGGCAAAAAAAGAACGTCCACCAATACATGAATTTATTCGTAAACTTCTTTACCAAGATTTATCAAAAACAAATACAGATAAAGTATTAAAATGGATGCGAAAACTCGATTGGGAAGATGAAAATATATCATTTTACGCAATAAAATGTCTCATAGCCGCATACAACGTTAAATATCTCAATATAAGATGCGTAGGAAGTCTTTTAGCTGCGCTTGTTGCTCATTATGAAGCAGTTGGTCCGCATGTAGTGGATGGTGTACTTGAAGATATTCGATTATGTATGGAAATAAATTTACCAAAATATAATCAACGACGAATAGCAATGGTTAAATATTTGGGTGAATTATATAATTATCGAATGGTTGAGAGTGGAGATATTTTTCGTACGCTATATTTATTTATTACATTTGGGGTGAGTATGGATCATTCAGTCCCCAGTCCTTTAGATCCACCCGATCATGTATTTCGCATTCGGCTTGTGTGTACACTTTTAGAAACGTGCGGTCAATATTTCAGTGGTGGATCCAGCAAAAAAAAACTCGATTATTTTTTAATATTTTTCCAAAATTATTATTGGTTTAAATTCACAGATCCATATTGGAATTCTGAAAATATTTTTCCTATTGGCATTGATTATATGTATCGTGACACATTAACATTATTACGACCAAAAATGCCATTATTTCAAAGCTATAAAGAATCTCAACAGGCCATTGATGAATTGAAAAATACTTTGTATCCAACATTAAACATTGAAAAAGAAGATAATGAACGTGTGGAGGACGATATTGATATGAGTGTAATTCCCGAAGAAGATGAGGATGCTATAATTGACGGTAATGGCAGTTGTGATACTAAAGTAAATGCGGATCTTCATTTTGAAGAGTCTGAGGATTATTCTGAGGCACAATCTGAAGAAGATTGGATGGTGTATGGAGATAGAGATGAAAATGCTGAAACTGGTGAGAATACACAAGGTGATCAAAGTCTTTCGCAAAATTTGAATGAACGTGTTATGCTAGATGCATCGGAGTTAGATGCAGCATTGCCATCAGGACCAAAACGTGTTTGTTGCCCTGAAGATGATGATTTTCTCTCTGCTTTAGATAAAATTGTATCTGACAATATTCAAGATCGCATGCGGGATAATGTTAAACCTCAACAAGTCGATATATCCGTGCCAATTCATGTGAAAAGTACTAAAAAAACTTATGAACAACTTCAAGAAGGTCCATCAGATAATACAACTGTAGATTTTGTTTTAATGTTGAGAAAAGGTAATAAACAACAGTATAAAAATCTTGCTGTTCCTGTGTCCTCTGAGCTGGCATTAAATTTGAGAAATCGTGAGCAAGAACAGAAAGAAGAAAAAGAACGAGTCAAGAGATTAACTTTGAATATAACTGAGAGACAAGAAGAAGAAGATTATCAAGAGACAATTAATCAAGGCACTAGACCAGTAACTGTAAATTTAAACAGAGAAAGACGTCAAAAATATAATCATCCTAAAGGTGCACCTGATGCCGATCTGATATTCGGACCAAAGAAAATACGATAGATATTGCAAATAATTATTAAAAATAAAACAGAAAAAGTTAAAAAATAAATAAAATAAATTACTGGAAGCATAAATTTGACAGTAAATGTTCGAATTTTATCACAAACATTTATTAAATATTTTCATATTTGACCATGTAATATCTCAATATTTGTCAATCAGAATTTATAAAATTAATGAGGAATCTTTTTTTTTTTTTTTTTCTAAATCATTTAATCGATAATAAAATCATATATAACATATATTTTATAGAATTAGCAGAAAATAATGTGTAATTATTGGTTTTTGAGATTCGAATGAAAATTCAACGACCATATTTTTCATGTCTTACAATGTCAAAGAGATAAAAATATACAATTATTATTTCCTAAATCTTTACCCAGTATGAATAATAATCATTAAGGATTTATTTTTTTTTTCTCCTGAAAATTGGTGCCATATACAAAATCAATATGAATTTATATTTTAGGTGCTTTAGTTGAAGAATAGCACTTGATTTTTTAGTTTTTATTTTTATTTTTATTCTATTTTATATAACCTAATTTTATTTTTATATTATTATTATTATTATTGCCCGGAAATGTTATTCACTTCATTATTAGGAAGTCGTGCAATCACTTGTCATATATCAATGGAAAAAAATATTAAATTTACATTGTGTGCATTTTTTTTTGAAGCTGATATATGGGGTATGTTTTTTTGTTTCGATTCTGTATTCTAAATTAAGGGTCCTCCTCGGCATCCTCAAACTGTCCTGCTTCCACGTCCATTGCTTCTCCAGGCTCATTTCCATTTTGATTTTCTGTCAATTGCTCTAAAATTATAAAAAATACATGAGTTAATTCAAGGGGAAAAAAAAAAGAAAAGAAATATATACAAAACAGTAAAATATACCGGAAGCTAAAATGTATGGAGCATCTCCAGCACCAACTTCATAATATTCAAAATCATCTTCTTCTGCATCTTCATAAATATCTTCTTCGGCTGTAAATGTAAAATATAGTAAAAATTAATTTTATGATTTCATGAATAAATTTCAATATTTTCGTGATTATTACCATCTGAAAAACTATCTTGAGGATCAGGATGAAGTGCTTGGCATTCATTCATAGCTTGAAATATAGCATTTAAATTGTTCGTATCATCTGGAGCAAATCTCATTTCTGTTATAACAGTTTCCGATTCCCCATCGTCATCATCAGAATTGTATTCGTCAGATTGTAACACAGCAACATCTTTAATATCAGTAAATATATTACCATTATTTAAGAATGATATTCAGTAATAAATAATTGAATAAGTATTATCAAAATTACCCGGAAAATCGATTTTCGAATCGACCATGATATAGAGACAATGACTAGGATGTGCTTGCTCATCTCTTGAGATAGCATGTAATGAAATATGTAAATATTCCAAGGAAAATCCTTGCTTTGTCGAGCTATTTACCCATGATAATACACTGCAATGAAATAAGATTGATGGCACCACAATAAATAATTATTAGATTATATTATTTGATATTATCCCAAACATCTACCTCTCAGTTACGTAAAGGGTACCTTTTCCAACTTCTCTATCATTGATATAAACAGTAGTATTTTGTTCTTCATGTCTAATACCTTCTTGCGGTGCCAAGAAATTACTGAGAACAACCATTTTATTTCAATCTAAAAAATTTTTGTTCAAATTACCGTTACAATCACATTGTTTTCAACAATGTACACTTCAGAATATAGCATCAAAAAATATCACGTACCAACGTACCACAACATTTATTTAATTTTAAAACTTAATCACAAAATATTCATCAATCAGGAGAAATGTACACTTATCTCATTGTTTTCGATTAATTTTTCTTTTTTTTTTTAAATAAAAATATCGTGATGAAAAATGCCGGATAAAAGTAATTTGCTTAACTCACCTGAGCTTAATACATATATCCCACTGATAAGTTTTCTATCAACGTGCAAATTGCAAAAAATTTTTCATAACCGTGTACTTTATTGCTCAAGAGATGTAATAATAGTGATATTATGACGTTTATTAAAGAAATGCGAATTTTTCGAGTTATCTTGTGATTAATTGTATCCCTTCGAAGGAATATTTCATGCCGGCAATGTATATATAGTTCAGGGTGTAATGCACTTCTAGACAAAAATGTTTTGCATCATAACACATAATTCTTCAAGATAGCAGCACTTACCTTTGCTCATATACAAATTTAGAAATACAATATATATAGTTTCAAGCAAGTGTTTATAACATAACCTATACTGATCGATATTGACTGTCCGCAGATATTGTTATACCATGTCAAATGTAATGAGGGCTTTGATAGCCAGGTATATCAACAAAAATGTGAATAGATTGAATAATCGAAATATTACGATCACAAAACGTATGTGAAATTTCATTTTTTAGTTTCATATTTATGTACACTATCATTTCCACCAGATGACGTCGTATATATGCGCGCGAAATAATTTTTCAAAATCATTATTTATAAGTCATTTTGTTTTAGATTGTGCACATGGAGAATACGAATTGCGCAATCCAAAGTCAGATGATGAAGTGTAAGGATAGAATGTGCTCTGGTACACTTGGCTCAAATTAAATATTTGATATTAATCATTTCATTATTTCAGTGTTAATGTTGTATATATTGACAAAAACGGAAATAGAACGCATGTCAAAGGCAAAATTGGGGATAATATTTTATATTTAGCGCACAAATATGGCATTGAAATGGAAGGTGCATGTGAAGCATCTTTAGCATGTACAACCTGTCATATTTATGTCAATCATAATTATATACATAAATTACCCATTGCTACGGATGATGAGGAAGATTTGTTAGATCTTGCACCTTTCTTGAAAGAAAATTCAAGATTAGGTTGGTAAATATAATACAACAATTATATTTCGAGATAAGAATAATATAGTAGAAGAATTATTTTCACAGGTTGCCAAATTATTCTCACAAAGGAATTGGATGGAATTGAATTGACACTGCCTAAAGCCACACGTAATTTTTATGTTGATGGACATACACCAACATCTCATTGAATATCTTTCGGCATAAATTAAAAAATATTCATCTTCTATCTCTTTTCATATAATCAATTATGTTCCAATTGTTTTACAACAATATTCGTATTGTTGTACTTGAAATTATATATAGTTTATAGTAAACGGTATGTTATTTTCAATTTTCATTTTGTATTAATATTATAGTTTGAATGATAATCCTTAATGAAATATTATTATATCATCGTACAATATATACAATACAATATATTATTCGTACATAGAAATTATAGTGTATTTTTTTATTTTTGTGTGTTAATTTGTTTTTTTTTCTTAATTACAATAATACAAAATTTGAACTTAATTAATAAACAAGATTAAACTGTTGTGACATAATGATTTTTTTTTTTTTCTTCATTTCATTTTATTTTATTTCATTTATTAATTTATTTAATTATCATTATTATTTTCAGTGAAATGTAAATTGTCTCATATGTACTTTTTTTTCTCCTCTTTCAATTTTACATTTACATTCACGTAGATATTCAATAAAATTACTATCATTGTATTCATTTATCTTATACGAAATCATTTATATGATCACTATTAAATATTCTACTTGATGAGTCTTTCTTTTCATTTTTATTATGGTTTTCACTGAGATGCAGCTATAAAAATCTAGCCACAGTTGATTATTAGAGGTTTCGCTTTTTTCTATCTTCTATCGATTGATTATCACATTCTTTACACATTCATACACTCAGTAACAAAATCAATTTAAATAAAGTAACATTCTTCCATTTTAAATTTGAACATTGTATATAGTGATTCTGTAGAATCCTTTACCGTTACACTTCATAGTGATAAATAGCTTGAATAGCAATTTTTTTATATATGGTCATGACAATGAATAATGAAAGGACAATAGATGCTGTATTTATTTAAAAATAAAAGATGAATATTTTCCTTCTTTCAATTTTATAAACATTATTATTATCATCTTCTAATATTTTACAATAGTGAAAATTTCAATATTCATATAATACTTTTGCACACTGATATTATGATATACAATGTAGGAATAAATCTAAATTTATGATAACATGAAATGAGATGATTGGAAAAAGTTTTTTTTCAACATTTTTTTGTTTGGATTCGAACAAATCAGTAAGTCATGGCAACAAATAAAACATAATTATTTACATAATTGTGGAAAATGTAGTTTACTAAATTTTTTTTTTTTCTCCTACTTTCAAGAGCTATTTTGCTCATCAAACTAAATTGGAACTCACCCCTGATAATAACCCAAATATTTATTTGCTTATACGAAAGAAACTTCTTTTTTTTTCCTTCCTCGATTTTATAATTTAATTTTTTGTCATTTTCTTAGTTTTCTCATATCCATCTCTCCATTGAATGAAAATAAATATATACTTGAAGGACCCGATAAAAATAATTTAATAAATTTAAATTAATATTATTTGATACTTATATCAGGCGAAAATGAATTATTTTAATTTTCTAAATGTGAAAGCTCTAAAAATTACTTTAAAAAAATTTACCCATTGCATAACAAAAACTATCGATAATAAAAGTATACATTGACAAATAAAAATCATATATTATGGGCTTTACTTTTTTTTTTTTTTTTCATCAAATATAAATTCAATAAATTATAATTTGTAAATTATATTTTATTGAATTTTTTTCCGGAGCGTAATTTTTGAATTATTGTATATTTTTAATACGCACAAACACCTCAATTAATCTATGAATTTTTTTAGTTTTAACATTCTTGTTCATTTATGTTCGGGATGAAAGAACGTGCGCATGTGAAAGTACAAAATAATAATAATACGATTATTATCTTTTATCGTGAACAAAAAATAACAGGATATATTTTCCTGAACCGCTCATATTCACCTGTACTTTTTAAATATATAAAACCGTAAAAAAGTCAATATAAAATACAATACATTAATCTTTATTATTATTATTATTATTATTATTATTGTTATTATTACTGTAGTTATTGTTGTTGTTGTTTCTTTTCTTTTTTTTAATCTAAAAGCTATTTGTACTTATATACTTCATTTTAAATTCATTCCATGATTCAACGAAAAAAGAAATGAATATATAGCCTCTAATTATTTGAAATTTTGGATACATTCATATTCTTATGATATACCGAACGAAATGTTTTCATTTTTTATAGCGTAAAGGTAGCTAAATGAATAGAAGTAACGAAAGTAAATTGGAAGACTAAAATGTTATTTGGTGTAGTAACAATGAAATTTATAAATAATGAAAATCCTCGTAAAACAATTTTTACACCAATTTTACATCATTTGATATTGAAATTATACCATATAAATACTATATTGTACTTCTATTTATATCGAAAAAAATAATTACAATAAAAATAAATATAAGGAATACCCATCGGTTTTTAGTGATAAATTATAAGCGTAATATTCATTTTTTTTTTTCTATCTCTCTGTCCGTTTGGATGTCGATGTATAGTTTTATGATAAATATTACGTTCACGCTTAGGTTACACACTATTTTTTTTTTTTTTTTCACTTACGTAAAATGAGGAAGGAAAAAAGTTTTTGGTTTTTTTTAAATTCATTATTTTTGCTTGCGCCTTATTTTTCAATTATTTACTAAATATTAAAATTCTACCATTTATATATATTCTGAATATTTTCACTCTCACCATTTAACTAAAAATTATATATTTAATTCTAGAGATAGTTGTTATTTTTTTCGAAATGATGTTTTGCAGTTAGTATAACGTATATAGCCTGACAAAGAAACGCTTGGTTTATTTTCTCATTTTTCTTTTTTGTTTCTCAGGACCAATTTCAAGATTACCAAATTCATGTAAATGTACAAAGTCTGTATGAAAAAGGACTACAACTACTACAATAACAACAACAACAACAACAAGTCGTAATAATAATAATAATAATAATAATAATAATAATAATAATATGAAAAACTGATGACTGTTTATGCAAAACGACACGATGAGTTTTAACAAGGGATAAAAGTGATTTCAAAACAAGAATAATATAATAGAGAAAAATGTTGAAAGACGTAATGTGACTATACAAATATAATCATTACTGAATACTTTATCTTCATACGTACCAAACTATTCACGATTCATACGAATCATACAAATCATAAAAATCTTTTGAAAATTTATCGTAACATTTATAATCATTGGCCACGGCATTATGCCGTATCTTAATAATGCAAAATAAAGTATTTCAATTGTGAACAAGGTGAAGATATTAAAGGACACCATCAGTTATTCCATTGGATAATGTCGACCGCCGCATATACCACACGCCATTCCACACCAATGAATGGCATGCAATGGTGGATACATCCATAAACATGGAACAATAAGAGAGAGTAATGCTAATCCAAACCAACGTTGTCCGTATCCGTCTTCAGTTGTGCAACTAAAATTTTTATAAATAACATTGATTTAAATCTTTGAAAAAAAAAAAAAAAAAAAAAAAAAAAAAATTGATTAATTTCAACATTAAATATTAAAAGAAATACTTACGCGCATGGATTCTGTACGAAATCACCTTCAGCGTCACTCATGCAGTGATAAAGCATACCACGTGCACATACTAAACATGAAATTGCAGCAATGCCTCGTTTAATTGGATCCGGTGACTCTTCACATGATCCTCTTGGATTATGTTGCTCTGTGTACATTTCAAGGCAATGCGTGCAACGTATTCGTACATTACTACGCGATTTATCTGAATTTTTTGTCGGTTGTGATTCAATAATGTCTGGTTTCTTTAATGAACTCATTGAATTACGACGTTCAATAGGATTACAATCACTTTTATGATCATCAATCACAGGATAAAGATAGTCATGATTAAAAGTTGTGAGCTGCACATATGGATAGTTGTCGGAATTCACATCACTACTTGTTTCCAAAGGATGATGATGATGATGCGTTTGGACAACTTTAACTGATGGACCACCAGCAATATAATGAATCGGTTTGTGCGGATCTGATGAATCACCGCAGCGGGAGGAATGATAATTTGAAACACGAGTCATACCACGCGGTGGTTCATTTGATTGTCGTGGGTCGGGTGGTTCTACTGGGAGATTGACCGTCATAAATACGCCTTCATCACCAATATCGGAATGACCACTGCATAATGCTGTCTCCGAAAGACCTAAACAACAAAAAAAATTTATAAAATGTATATAATATGATTATATTAAATTTTCACAATGTACCAGTTTAATAATCATGATTAATTGATGAAAGTGTTAGAATTAATCAAATAAAAAGGAACAATGAAGAAAGCCTCTATCGCGGAATAAATCTCACTAATTAAGTAGATAATCCAAAGAATTAAAAAAAAAAATATGGCAAAAAACATTAGATATGTAAAAAATGAATGGCGTAAATACAAATATTCTGCTTTTTTTTGTTTTTTTGTTCGTGTAATAACAGTATATTATGTAATGGCATTTGATTTGCTTGGAAGAATTATTTAATATTTATTATTTATTATTTATTGTACTACCTTCCAATAATTCTTCGACTGCTGTACGTACACCTTTGTCAAATGCACGGGCATCAGCGGCGGTTTGAAATGTCAGTCCGAATTTCTTCTCTCCTGTACACCAATGGTGGAATGTCGGCATTACTTTGTGATATTGAAAGTCTTTTTTAATAGTACAACTGAGAACAACCTATAAAAGTAAATAAGTGTAATTTGAAATAATGAATAATATAATGGAAAATATATAATAAAAAATTATTAATAAATGCAGATGAGCCTTACTGATTGATCTTTTATACGTTTTCCGTAAATAATATATTCATGTCGTTTTGTTGTTGCACTTGGTGGTGATGTGCTTGATGATCCAAGATCAGAGCTGTTAACTGTATTGGTGGATGATAAAGGAATGATAACGGTATTTGTATTTGATACCCCACTGGTGCTATTTATACTATTTGTTGGATGACCAGTGCTCGTTGATGTTGCACGTCGTCTCACAGAGACATTGGCTAAACCACCACCGCTTAATGGTACCCATCCACCAGAACTGTCATCCCTCGTCATTACTTGGGCTTGAACTCTCACAAGATAGTTACCACTAAAATGAATGATAAAATAAAAATTATATATTTATAATTATTATAAGTAAATTGTTGTTGTTGTTGTTGTTTTATTTTGTTTTATTTTATTTTATTTTATTTTTTTTCTTTCTTTTCTCTAAAAAATTATAAAAAGGTATAATGATATATTGTCAGCACCCTACCCTGGACTTTCCGAGCCCATCGGATCAACTGCACTCATGTCACATCAGTATAATATTACAAGAAGGCACAATTGTGAATCGTGGTAAATGCATCTTATTAATTTATGGACAAATCAACGATGAAATGATTGTTATTCAAGGGTAACAATGAAAATAAGCACGGAAATACGTAAAATAGATGGTACGCATTGACATCGATTCGATGAATGAAAACGAGCAACGTGCACACACGCAGTCACACCCGCGCATGCCTTCTCTTCATGAATGCTTTACCACAACAACGTGTGTAATATATAACAACTTCCACAGAGAAGAGGCTCCACTAACGTATTTGTGTGTAAGTAATATTCCTCTTGGTGGCATATGACTATCTTTCTCAGCGACAATGTTTATTTTCAAGGTTAGAATGACCAATAGTCGAAGTGCAATATAGCACTTAACAATTAGCTTTATATATATTAACTTATGTATTACATATTTTTTTGTTTATATTGAATGATTAAATATAAACATTTGAATGTTTGAATTTTTACATATATGTATATATTTACAGGGAAAGTGGAAAAAACATTTGATACATCGTCATTTCTCATCTCTCCAAATATAATTGTGTAACAACGCCCTTCAAATGGCAACGTTGTTGATTGTAAATTGAATAACTTTTACTCACTCCTCCGAGACCTTTGTCATGGTTAAGATGTTGAAGGCTTTACTTAATGCCCACTTTTCTCCACACTTCACCATTTTCATCACATTGAGAAGATAAAAGGTAATAAATTTAACTGTTAATCAATTGTTTTTGTTTTTTCTTGTTTTTTTTTTTGGTTAGGCTAACGCCAACGTTAAGAAACACGGGAAGAACCGCTATACCACTGCCATCACTGCCCCTTCCTCAAGATACAATTGGCGTTTTCATCCCCTCTCCCCCCTCTCACTTACTCACTTACTCACTCTCTCGCTCTCTTTTTCGCCCTCTATCCACCTTCTCCTCTTATCGTCACTTTGTCGTTCATTCTATCATTCCTTCACGCATCACCTATGAAATAAACTCCAAGATACTTCAAGGCTTCATATTCAGATTTATCCAAGTTGTAAGCTTGTACGAATAGTGTTGTGCCAAAGTCAATCTTTTGTGATGACTTTTGGTTTATTTTCATTTTACTATTCCTTTTCTACGTTTTTTTTTTGTTTATATGTTTTGACAATATATTCTATTCTACTGGTTTTCCATTATATTCTACTGACAAATAACACATACTTTGCTCACTTTTTTTCATACATTCGTTCAAAATTTATTCCTCTCTTTTTCACTATGTTATATTCACTTGGAACATTAGCTCTTACCACCATACCAATTTGAATTTTTTTTCTTTTTTCCCATTTGTCTTCTATGTATTCACTTTTAATTTTCACATTGTATACAATTTAACAATATTTTTGACAAAAAAAAAATTCAATTTGTTAATTTATGAAAATATTATTACATTATATATATATATATATATATATATAATATTATGTTACAAAGTGTTTGTTAAAATTTTGATTTAGTAGAGAACTAATTAAAATAATTATTTATATGTACTTTCGAATATATGATAGATTTTTATTTTTAAACATTTGATAAAAATTCAACATCACAGTATATTCATAATAATCTGAAATTCACATTGTCCATGAATAATATCACCTGGAGTGTATACCTTCCAAAAAAATCACTAGATTTATGTGTTACAATTTTGAATATAATTTTCTTTTTGGTGAATGATTTTATCTAAAATTTCTTAAATGAAAATAATAATAATAATAGTAAAATAATACAATATTATTTTTTTCCTAACGTCACTTGGTATGAATAATTCGATTCGTACATTTTCTGTGATATACTCGTATATCTAGTAAATGAAAAACAATTTCATACAATTTCCCCTAGAAACTCACAGACACCGAAAATATTGTTATGATTAGTGGACTGATGTGAAATCACTTATAGTATTTTTTCAAGAATAATTATAAATATAAGTGTAGGCAAGTACGTCTAATATTATAGTAGTATACTCAAAATAATTTTTGTGTTTTTGTTTTTTTTTTTCGTACAGAAAGGAGTCAAGTGTACAGATGTCGTTCCGCCATGAATTATATGTTCAGAAAATCCAATAGGTGGCACCAGGATGAAGTCAAAAAATATCGTGAAAGAATTCTGCAATGTCCCATCAAATACTTGTGTAACTGTGCAATAGTTATTATTCTAGCCCAGAGTAATATTTATCATTTATTTGTTTCCTTCTAAGATTTGGAGAGTTTAAAAAACTTTATATTACCTGAATTATATATTTTTATTCCTCTGCTAAAATTCTACGTGTTTTTGATAAAACATATAGTATATAACTATGTATATATATTTAATTGATGATCGAATAATCAGTAATCATTGCAATATCGCTCATTATTCTATCAACATGATCAATTTTAATGTGCGAAATGACATAATGCCATATTATATTATGTAAAATTGATATGTAAAGAAATATTTTCCTTATTCAAATGTGAATATTATAAATACTATAACAATTATATTTGAATTACTAAATAATAATATATGATCGGAAGTGAGATAGACCTAAAACAACGATACTTACCACCGTTGATCTTATACATATTATTCATAATAGATGATTAGTAATCCCGACGGCGTACCAAGTGGTGGACTACTTCCTTAAGCAATACATGCTGACACCAAATCCTATATACCAAATGGTTGTCAGTATAACTGAAGCTTTGGCTGCTGTTAATAAGGCGATGTACCAATACAATGACATTTATATTGAGACGCATTAAAAGTAAAACAGGAATAGTTGAAAATTCGTAATAATATTTATAAATTTATCATGATATATGAAAATGGTAAAATTCTAACTATTATGTGTATATATATATATATTTAAATTGCTAATTGTGAGACTTTTAAGGAGAAAATAAAAATTTAGCCAAAAATAATGGACATGGAAAAATAATATCATGATCAAATTTAAAAAAATGGTACATTGAAAAAAAAAAAAAATATCGACTTTGTGAAATATGTAGATATAATTGAAATTTCTTTTATACCAGTAAAAAAGTAGGTCGTTCAAATGTTTATCATTATTTTATTCTAACATATATATATATATATATATATATATTTTTTTTTCCCGAATATACTTTCAGTTAACTAATACTTATATGAAAAAAAAAGTCGTTGAGCTCTTTTGGAATTTATTTTTCAATGCTAAGACGAGAATATATTGTCATAAAATTATTCAATCCTCCAAGACGAATTTACAGTTAGTTGCGCCCGCGTGAAGGCGCGTGTAACTTTGTCGTGAATATTTTTTTTAATTCACTAGTTGAAACATCATTGAAAGTATGAATACAATATAAATTGAAATAATAAATTTTAGAACTCGCTTAATTTAATGACGAAAATGAACGTGATAGTGAATAAACTATTGAAAATATAAAATAAGACTAAAAAATAATTGAAGAATCGCAAAAATATCAATTTCTTTTGCATTATATATCATCTATATAAAACTCAACTCTTTCCTACTATAATATGTCTTCAGAAAGTGGTATGGTGTTGGTGGAAGGCAGGAAGAGATGGATGGGATGGATGGATATATATAAGAGACAGACCGGACGGCGCTTCGCCCGTTTCACACTCTCTCCTCAGTAGCTAGAAGGTGATTCTTCGTCTCTTGATCATTTCATACTCGTGACTCGTGAAGCTGCTGAGGTGCCGTGTGTTGGATTAGTTTGAGGGTTTTAATCGAAATTTAATCATAGTAAAAGTCAATCAGATTGAGGTAAGTGTTTTTTAATAAAAAATAAATAATACAATTGAATAATTTATTAATTTTTTATCGGTTAGAGTTTTTTTTTTCTTCGTTTTCAAGTAATGAAATATCCCTCATATCAATTCATATTCAACAACAACAACAATAATAATAATAATAATAATAATAATAGGGGTGATTAATATCGGTGATGTCAATATTATTATTATCATTTTTTTTTTTAATTATTTTTTTTTTTTCAAGTGGAAGTTGTTGCAGCGGGAATCCGACCTAACGTATACCGTTCATCTTGCATGATGCGTTTATCATTATATCATTACATTATTTTTCTGCGTGCCGTCGCGCTGTTTATTTTCATAGTTATAATATGTATGGGAATACACTCGTCATGCTCGAGTTTCGCGGTCAACAAGATAATTATATATACTATAAACATGAAAAAAATCATATAATAATTTTCATAATGATTTTGCAGTTGAGCCATGAAGTCCGTGGCGATAATATTGTTCCTGTTCGTAAGTTGTATAGTAATATTTAGTAATTGTTCACCACTACCTGATAATAAATCCGCTATAAAATCAACGGATATAATACGGACAAATGGTCGACAAGCCGTTGACCAACCCGCAGCACCGGCCATCACGAATGATGATGATGATGATGATGATGATGATGATGACGATGATGATGATGTACTTGAGGGTGGTTTGGGTCTTGAAGATGATGACGATGACGATGATGATAACGAAGCAGATGACGATGATGACGATGACGATGATGATGATGATGATGATGATGATGAAGACGTTTTTGAACGATTCATTGAAGATATTATTGGGGGTGAGTGAAATAAAAATTCAGACCCGTTATATTTTTATTACTAATTTGAATATAGATACAAACATTTGGTATTGGCGTAACGGTGTACAAAACTTCTCCGACTCGGTCGAATTAGCATATCATGAAGTGCCTGTCCTACTTAATTTTATATGACCTACTTTATTGTTAATATAATTCTTAAGTCAATTTGTTTTTCGATATTGACGATTAATTTTTATGATTTACAGGTGAAGACGATGATGATGATGATGATGATGATGATGATAATGAAACTATTCAAGCTGGGCAAAATCCAGTCGAGCAGGCAAGTCCAATTCAACCGGAGCAATCACCAATTCCGACTGTCGTTCAGTCTGACTTGAATACCGCTGCTGATGATTCCGATCCTATTCCTGATAATGCATTGGACACAGCGTCACAACTTGCTGATACAACTGGTGCTGCATATGACGAACTTGAGGATGAAAATTCGGATGCTTTACCCGAAGGTCAGGCGGCTGCGTCCATCGATGCTGGCGAATCACATTTGAATCCTGTGAATTCTCATCAAACACCATCAAATGTCATCACATCGTCCATTGGAAATCAGGAGAATAGTGCGGACGATGATGAGGACGATGACGATGACGATGACGATGACATATCTGAATTTAGTATAGCTGGGGTGGACGATGACGATGATGATGACGAGGATGACGACGCGGATGATGATGATGATGATGATGATGATGATGACGATGATGATGATGATGACGATGACGTACCTGACCTTGCTCGAAGTGCACGTGAGTTCAAGGGCAAGACAAAGAAACACACTAATAAGCAATCGTATAAGCATCATACGCGCATCACAAACCACGAGAAAATCGCCCCACTTGAATAAAATTTTTTTATTTCTTCATATTCTTCAAATTTTTCTCCATAAAAAAAAAGTTTATGATTTGAACAAAAAAAAAAGACAAGTGATGTGTCAAAGTTTAAGTTTTTATCGGCGTCGATGAATATATATATTTATGTGTTGTAGAATCTGCAATCTTAATGTCCGAATCTAAATCGAACTTTTTTATAGTCTGTGACACGTATCTTATTGGTAAATTCCAACCAACCAACTCTCTCTTTCTCTCTCTCTCTCTCTCTCTCTCTCTCTCTCTCTCCCTCCCTCATTCAATATTATATTTTTAAATATTTATTTATTTATTTATTTATTATTACTATTAATATTATTTATTTTTTTTTTTTCCTTTTTTCAATCTATTTATTTTTATTTGACATTCGCTTTCCTTCTTGAGGTCCTTTTTATACTGTGGGGGATTTGTTCTCGCGATATATTTTTTGCTCTGATAGTACGGAGAGAAGAGCAAAGCGTTAAAATGCCAAACTTTTGGTGACGTCACGTATTTTTCATTTTATTTATTTTTTTTGTTTATTAATTGTTTTTTTTTTTTTTTTTTTTCTCCTTTCACTTTCACGTGATCTACAAGAGCATAGGTATTTTTTTTTTTTTTTTTCGGTAAATAATAAATACAATTGAGTATTTATTTCAAATGATTTTGTTTAGCACCCAAATACAACAGTCTATGTAAGATTTTCCAACGAGAGAACACAACAAAAACGAAAGAAAAAAAGAAAGAAAGGAAGTGATACATATATATAAATATATATGAAGAATAAATGAACAAAATAGAGAAAAAAATTATAACTTGAATATAAATCATCTATAATTGATAATGTACAGAGAAAATGTTTCCATTCGGATTTCAAAAATCAAAAAATATATAGATAATTATAATTTTGAAAAAAAATTGTGTTTGATTATTATTTCGACGGTTTATGTCCAGTGACGCGATTGTTACAGTTTATATTTTTGAGAAAAACAAAAAAAGAAACTTAATTAATTAATATAATAATAATAATAATAATAATTTATTCACGTGACGCGCCGAATGCTCTAGCATTTTAATGCAGTGAATCTTATTTTCATTAATTAAAATTTTTTCGTAGTTTAATACTCAATATCTCCTCCTTTATTAAGTTTTTCAATTATTATTTACTCATGTTTCCCTTCTACTTCTTCTTCTTCTTCTTCTTCATCTTGTTCTTTTTTGCTTTTTTGCTTCTTTATTTTTATTATTATTTAATATTTTTTTATTTTTGTATATTTTTACTCATCGCAATTTATCATAAATAATTGTCGGGTCGGACAGTAGACTGTAACAATGTGTACCTGGACAGTATCATTACTTGACAATCTTGACCACATTACCTATCAATATATAAAATACAAAAAATCCACATCAATCCATTTATCTATTTTTTCATTATCATAATCCCATGAAAACGAAAAAAATCGCCAAAATTTGCTCATTCATATATTAATAGTTGCTTTTACGAGAGAGTGACAAGAAAAAAAATTTTGTAAATTCAAACTCTTTAGCTTTATGCTTGGCTTGTAAAAAACAGAAGCAAAAAAAAAAAAAAAAATCATAATAATAATTATTATTTTGTATATAAATTAATTTTTTCACAATAGAATACACGTGTTGATAAAGAAAGTAAATTGATTATTGGGCATGGTAGCTGGCTCCGTTACGATAAGAATTAGTGATTGGCTTTCTCTTTGGCCCTCAAATTGCGATGTTGATGATGAGACTACACCTTATATGTATATAACATTAAATGAAAAAGGGGGTCAGTGACCTAGAGAATCTTGAACATCCATGACCCTGACCCAGTAATATCATCTATAATAACAATTTATACGTTTTAAGTATTTCCGGCTTTATCGCCGCCGTCATCGCTGTCTTCTTTTTTTTTTTTTTTATATCGTATTTTTACCAAATTCCATTTGTAATTACGATAAGAAAAACCCATGGATGAATGAGACATTGAGATAATTTACGAAGCAAGAGAAATTACAAATCGATAGGTATACATTGCCAATGACGGCAAACAAATGGAAGTTAACCCAGTGCGATGACCCACATTTTAAGACCAGTTTGGTAAAGAAATTCCGGGCCCCGTTAACACTGTTGGCCCCGTATAAGTAGGTTCCATCATTTTTCTCCTCCCATTATACATACATGTAAACACACACCAACCATATCAACCGCACAATCACATTGCACTAGTGATTGCTGGCTTTCTTTTTGTGAGAGAGGATGGAAAGGAGGCCGACGTTTGAACGTGTGACCTCACGAATTATATGGACAAGGACGGGAGCACAATCATCAATATCAATATCACATTCATGAATAACCACCAATATCAAATAATTTTTTTTTTTTTTATTTTAGGTGGATTAAATGGGGAAACACCTGGTCATGTATCAGCTATTTATGTCGCCAAGTACAATAAATTCACGGATGAAGTTTTGGAGCAAATCAATTATATTCTTAAAACAAAATATGATCCAGTCACTGTTAAACTTTCCAATCCAAATTTGAATAATAAAACAAAGCAGTCCAAGCTAACGAAGAGAAAAAGAAAAAATAATTTGAAAAAAACAATGACAAGTGGACGCTCGTCATTTGCAACAAATACAACCACCAATGATATCGTAAGTTTAATTTTTTTCCTTTTATTCATATATACAATTTTATAAAATATTTTTGTAAAATTGATAATAAACAAATGTATTATCAATTATAAAAATTAAACAGAGTGTTGTGGTGACCCAGGATACACACGACCACTCGAGGAATATTAAAGAAAAAACTGCGTTAATTTTTGAATCAAATCCATCAAATATTTTGAATGAAAGCAAACAATCAGGTAATCGTGGAGCCAATAATACTACCAAGAACAAATTGAAACGAATTCCTACAAAAGTAAATAAGGTCAAAGTGAAGATTCCAACAAAAGTTTCATCCACGAAAAACAAAGTAATCATGATAAGAATATTTTAAATACTATATACATTTTATTTTTACTTACTTATATATAATTTTATTTTATTTTCTAAATTTTTCCAACATCATGTTCACATAGTTGAAACAAAATAAGCCAAAACCTAAATCAAAAGCCCGTGCGACACTGTATGGTTTATCATCACTTAAACGATCTGGCGATGTCTCTGTTAATATGATGAGCAATCATACAACAATAAGAACAAAATTTAATTTAGGTCCATTAATTTTAAAAGTGGAAAAAGAATTCGGCCGATCATCAAAAAAAGAATTGAGAAGTGCAACTGCAACCACAGCAGAAATGTCGGGTAAATTGAGTTTACGTGTATTACACGATGGTGCGGCTACTCTACATTCCATTCGTGTTCTCCAGCCCAAGCAGGTAAAAATAGCTTATTATTATTATTATTATTATTGTTATTATTATTATTCAAAATAGGAGGAATCATTGTTTATATTGGATTTTAGGTTCGCGTAGACAGTCCAGATGATCATGACAGAACACGTGAATTTGTTTGGCGACGATCATCTCATATAGCTCATGTTGTTTCACAAAAACTTTCTTCAGCAACACGCTCAATGTTGCGACCACTGCCATCGCCATCATCATCACTTACACCACCTACACCATCAACGATAACAGCAACAACAACAACAGCAGCAGCAATAAAAACATCAAAAACAATATTGTCATCTTCATAAAGATATGATGAATTAACGATTAATTCATATCTATCCTGTATTGATATATTTATTTATTTATTTATTTATTTATTCATTCATTTCATTTTATGAATTTAATATTGAAAAATGAAATTTGCAAACGTGTAAATAAATTTTAATATATGAATTATTTGTATTTGCTTCATTTTTTAAAAATATTTATCATAAGTAAAATGTGTTTTTTTTTTAATTTTATTTCTTCGTTACCAACAATCGTTAATAGCGATGTCATAATTTATTTCAAATAAATTATAAATCGATATCGATAAAATAAATAGTATATGTGTAAAATGATTATGTTATTGATATTTACGCATTTATATAAGTTGAGGCGGCCCTGTTTTACGTAAATCACACATGTTTGAATGTATGAATATTATTATATGAATGCACGATAAGGTGAGCTTAAGATCAAGTCTATGATAATAAAACTATCAATGTTTATTTTGATATTATTCAGTAAGCTATGCGCTCGGCTCGTTGGCTCTCTTTTTCTTCTGTCGTTTTTTTTTCTTCCCCCCTCTTCGTGTAAGCCTTGATTTTGCGACGAGTCGATAGCTCATCAGACTTTTTTCTTCTTTTTTTTCCGCAGTTCATTTCAACGACATGTACAGTTATAATCTCTTGTATTGCATTATCGTAATAAACAATAGCGCATACACTGAGTGAACAAAAAGTTGAATAAATAGTTACATAAAGGAATAATTTTACGTGTAGATCATTATTTTTTCTTAAAAACAAAAAAGAAAAAAATTTTAATCCAAGTTATCCTACTATTCACTAAAAATTTTTATTATGGCTTCACTTATACCGCGATTAAAAACAACTAAAATGCTTTACGATTCAATGTTAATTGGCGGACGATTGTCAACAAAAGTGATGAGTAATCCAGTAGATAATAAATCGAATGAAGTGAAATTGAATTATCTAGATGGAAAGGATAATGGGATTACAGTAATGGGAATTAATCGACCACAAGCGCGAAATGCTTTTGATAAAAATCTCGTTATCCATATGACAAAAGCTTTGGATTCAGTACGTCAAGACGATAAAATTCGGGTATTAATTATTCGAAGTTTGGTTCCAAAGGTCTTTTGCGCTGGCGCTGATTTACGTGAACGATTTAAAATGAATAACGCTGAAATAGAAGATTTTGTTTGCAGTTTGCGTAATCTTATGAATAATGTAGCGTCTATGCCAACGCCTGTTATTTCTGCAATTGATGGAGTGGCCCTTGGTGGAGGTTTAGAGCTTGCTCTGGCAACAGACATAAGGACAGCATCAGCAGAAGCAACAATGGGTTTGGTAGAGACAAGATTGGCAGTTATTCCTGGTGCTGGTGGTACCCAACGTTTACCTCGAATTATTGGTCCAGCCAAAGCAAAAGAACTCATTTATTCAGCGAAAATTCTCGATGGCCAAGAAGCACACGGAATTGGTCTTATCAATCACGTTGTTCAGCAAAATAAAAGTGGTGATGCTGCTTATTTATCTGCGCTTAATATTGCCAGGGAAATTCTTCCCAATGGACCAATAGGTGTTCGGTAGTGCTATTGCCATTTTCTCTCTTAATATCACACATAAATATATTGTATAATTAAATTAATTCGTATTTGTTTAGGATGGCAAAAGTTGCAATAACAAAAGGTATTGAGGTGCCGATTGAGGACGGATTTGAAATTGAAAAAAAATGTTATGCTCAATTAATCGACACGAACGACCGACTTGAAGGACTTGTTGCATTCACCACCAAGCGCGTTCCTATCTATCGTGGCACGTAAACACTCTGTCTCAACATTTTTTTCACTTAGGAAAATTTATATAATGAAATGTCACTTTATATACTTGTTAATAATCCTGTGATACGCGATTTTATCTATTCTATATATCTAATATATTTCCATAAATATCTTAGAGCATATAATATATACATTTTTATTAATTCAATAATATTTAATTGTTTTAAATTTTGGATTTTTTTTTTTTTTTTTTTTTTTTTTCTTCCATTGAAATTTTCATTGAAAAAATTATTTGTTAAAATTTCATAGAATCTTATTTGTTTTTTTTATCATTAATTAATTTGCAAAGATTACTAATTTGACTAATTGTGTCATCTGGACCAGCTACACGATGACCAATTGTTAAATCACTCTCATAAATTTCATAATCATTTCCACCCTCACAAGTTTTATCACCGAAGAAATGAATTTCATCATATTCATCAATATATTTAAGACAATAAGTTTTGTCCCAGCCAACAGGAAATACGTCAAATGAAATTTGTCCACCAATACTATAAGTCAATGCCAAACCTGGAAATTCTTTTTTTAATGCTGCAATAAATTTTTTACGAACTTGATTCTCTTCATCGTATTTATAAAACTGTAATCGTTCTTCGTGATTACAACTGCGTCCAATTGGTGAAACATTAATCAGTCCAGAACGAAATTCAATGAATGTACCACGTTTGAAAGGTAATTTTATTTCTGATAAATATTTCAAACAAAAATTAATGACATCTTGGAGTACATCTTCACCCATATAATTTTGAATTGTCTATAAAATTATTTTTATTTTTTTTCAACAATACTCCAATAATATAGATGAAATACAACAAATAATATAAATTACTTACATCTGTGGCAAATAGTGTCCCATCTTTGTATGCTACAAGACCATTCTCGGCAAATACATATTTGTATTTTTTAAATATATCATCTCCACCGAGTTGTTCCTTGATTTTTGTCAAGTCTGAACCACCAACTACACCTATATCGAATTTTGCTTTAGCAGCTGCTTCTATTAAAAAATTTTCAGTTTGAAAATCAATTTTCTGCAAATAAACAAATGCAATAAAAAAAATTTTTCTTTTAAATAATAATTATAATTGTAATAAAATATTTTACCTGACGAGGTTTTGTCAAGGTTCCATCAACATCAAATAAACAAATGATTCGTTTAGACATTGTGTGAATATAATGAATGTGTCTACAAATAATCTGGAATAATATATTTTTTATAAGCAAAAAATGATTAATAATAAAATAATACAGTAAAAAATAATTTCTAAATGAATATTACGAAAGAAAAACAACTATAAACTATATCAATTAAATTTATTTAATACTTCGTCATTAATACTTGCATTATTAATAATGCCGGTATTACTTTTTTTTATTGATGAATTTAATGTTATCGGATATTCTTTTTTCTTTTTTCTCTATTTTTTTGAATAATGGCACGTGAAAAATATCACTAACTTACATTCTAACTCAACACACAAAACTTTTTTTTTATAAGACAAATCAATTGGAACAATTGTTACACTTGATCACTGAGACAACAATACAATAATAATAATAATAATAATAATAAATTTTAAAAATAATGTTTTACGAAGTTATATAAAAATGTCGTGATATAAACATTGTATAAAAATATTTGTACATAAAGCAATTAACCTTTATATTTGGGAGAAAAATAATCTGCGATGTGTCATATAAATGGTTATTTTTGTTATTGGTAATATTATTAATTATTTGAAGATAATAATATTGGTATATAGATAATTAAAAAACGTGGAGAAAAAAAACAAACAAACAAAAAAAAAGAATTCCTGAAGTAAGGCAATAAACGGGACAGACGAAGTGAAAGCAACAGCTACACAGAACGTGGCAAATCGATTGTCGAGAAGGGTGAGCGGGGATATTATGGGAGTGTCACACTGAATATGAAAACGAATGTATCCAACATGAAAACGACGTTAGTTGAAGATACAATGCGCATACACCAAGCGCAGTGCATCTATTTGTTTTTGAAAAAAAAAATTTTTATAAACAACATTCATAATGAAATTGAATAATATAATTTATTATGTGATATGGTGTTTAATTAATGGAAGCCATTCTCAGAAAGACGTAAAATCACGCAACGCCATTTTAATACTGGGTAAAAATAATTTTGTAATTGTAATATATTTTACATTCATTATCATATATTTAATAATGGTTTAATTTTATTTATTTTTTTTTTTTTTCGTCAAATGAATTTTAGCGGACGATGGTGGATTTGAGATGGGTTCATACAGAAATAAAATATGTCAAACGCCAAATATAGATAAATTATCAAAGGAAGGTTTGATATTCAACAATGCTTACACTTCAGTGAGCAGTTGTTCACCGAGGTATCTCCAGCATAATGACATAGTTAATTATATTTTTATTTTGACATTAATAATTTTATTGATCAAATGGAAAATTTGCATTTAGTCGATCGTCAATTCTTACCGGTTTGCCAAGTCATCAAAATGGAATGTACGGTCTTCACAATGGTGTTCATCACTTCCAATCATTTAATAATATTGAAAGTTTACCAAATATATTGAAGAAAAACAACGTGACAACAGGTAAAATTTAAAATAATTACCCATAAATTAATTCATTAATTTGCTTTTTCATTCATAATTTTTTTTTTTTTTTTTTTTTTAATTGTTCATAGGAATAATTGGGAAAAAACATGTTGGACCCGGTGATGTTTATGCCTTTGACTTTTCTGAAACGGAAGAAAATAATTCAATTCTTCAAGTTGGTCGAAATATTACAAAAATAAAATTGCTTGTACGTAAATTTTTCAATGAAATTAAAAATACCAATAAACCATTTTTCCTTTACGTTGCTTTTCACGATCCGCATCGATGTGGACACACTAATCCTGAATATGGAAATTTTTGTGAAAAATTTGGAAATGGTGATATAAAAATGGGAACTATACCAGATTGGAATCCAATTTATTATCAATGGGATGAAATAGAGGTACCATATTTTATTCAAGATACTGAAGCAGCCAGACGTGATATTTCAGCTCAATATACAACAATCTCTAGACTTGATCAAGGTGTTGGTTTGGTGTTAAAAGAGCTTGAAAATGCAGGTTTTAAGAATAATACTCTTGTTATTTACACATCTGATAATGGAGTACCATTTCCAAATGGGAGAACAAATCTTTATGATCCTGGAATGGCAGAACCACTTATTATTTCATCGCCATATCACAAAGAAAGACGAAATCAAGCTACATACAGTATGACATCATTGCTCGATATTGTACCAACTTTTTTGGATTGGTTCAATATTAATAACGATTATGATTCATTAATGACCAATGAAATTCGTAAATTTATATATACCGGAAAATCTTTATTACCACTATTAATAAGTGGTAAATGAAAAATAATAAATTTCACGTAGTTAAATGTAGAATTGAATTTATTACATTTTCAAATATTACTGCATTTACAGAGCCAGTGGAAAAAGATGGGATAGTGTTTGCGAGTCAAACGCATCATGAAGTAACAATGTACTATCCAATGCGCGTTGCCCGAACGAAACGTTATAAATTAATTCATAATTTAAATTATGGAATGCCGTTTCCAATTGATCAAGATTTTTATTTGTCACCAACTTTTCAAGTAGGTTATAATAAATTTTATTGTTTATATTTATCACAGATATATAAGATTCTAAATTCTATATTATTTGTATATACATATTTAGGACTTGTTAAATAGAAGTCGATCGAATATGCCATTAGAATGGTACAAATCATTAAATACATATTACAATAGGCCTCAATGGGAATTATATGATTTGAAACATGATCCTATGGAAGTCATAAATATTGTAAATAAATCAACGAGTAAATCAGTATTCAAGGAATTGTATCAAAAATTATTAAAGTGGCAAAAAATAACTAATGATCCCTGGATATGCTCACCTGATGGCGTACTTGAGCCCATTCACGATGACAAAAATAATTTCAGCTGTATGTCAACTAATTTTTAAAGCTATTGAAAATTTTTGTGACATTACAATAAATTCTTATATATTAAATATCTAACAAAAATATAAAAATTAAATATATACATGTCTAATATATCAATAAAATCACAGTAATTGTAAAATGCTTACTATTATTTTGTAGGAAATGTAAATTTAGATGTTTGATTTTTTACACTTCTATCATGTTTTAATAAAGCATCATTGATTTGATTAATGTAATTTGTGGATTTATTTGCCGTCCGTTCTGCGGCATCCATATCCATTGATATTTCAGTTATCTAATAAAAATAAATAACAAACCAAAAAAAAAAAATTATTATCATGAAATAATATAGTTTAGAAGGAAATTCGAAATAACGTTATTTACTTACATACTCCTTGTACCCAAGATATCTATGGTATCTACGATTTTTACTATAAATATCTTTTAATTGTATTATAAAAACGATGCATAACATCAATGTACCAAGTATCAATAATGTATTAACGTTATGCAAATTACGTACAATAAGCATGATGTTTAATCAATAAAAATAAAATACACTCTGCTTAAATCATTTAATAAAACTTGAAAATAATTCTTTTTACATATTTTTTTTAATCTTTGGAGGTTAAAATTTCATTACAAATCGTTCAAGCGTATCTAATGATTATATATTGTATACACTAGAGAACTTTACCTTATCAGTATATGGCATTTGGAATTTTATCATTTATCATTACCGGATATACAATTACTGCATTACCAACAGTATTACCAATCTTTATAATATATAATACACTTGGTATTTTTTTTCTTTTGTATTTCGGATTTTTTTATAGTTGTGAAAATAACTTTACAGTTTTGATTGAAATTTTGAAGCACTACACAAATATCTCTACAGCATGTCATTATTGAGATTGAGCTTATCAAAATATTGTTTGACACGTAATAATATATTACAAAAATGCGAAAGGTATAAATATAAAATTATAAAATAAGGTTAATAATTATATATTATTTAATTAAAATCCATGAACAATTGTATTATATTACATTACAGACTCATGACTTGCCACTGTCTACGAACATTTGCAAGTGAAAAAAGCCTAAAAACCGAAGATGACGATGATGATAAACCAATTCAATATTCTACATCAAACGCAGCTACGTGGTTAGTCAAACACAGTCAAAAAGGTAACAAAGATGAAGAACCGTGGTTTCAACCCATCAGTGTCAGCTTGAGTGTTATATCATTCCTTGTATATTTCTGTATATTGAGAGAATCTAATGATATAGATGAAATTTTAGAAAAGGAATTAGGTGATCACTTTCAACATATCAATACTGAAAAAATACAGGAACCCGCAACTACACCATTTGAAATTACTCGAAAATAAGTTTGTATTCCACGATATTTATGTAAATAGAATAAAATTTGCGGTAAAATTAATAATTACTATAATTATTTTTCAATTATTATTATTATTATTATCATACAAATGTGTTTGAAAACTTTTTATCCCAAAATTTATCTTTACAATGGATATAACAATTGGCCCCAAAATATATTTTTTACTATCATTGTCCATTCAATCGGTGGAGTATGATTTATTGTATTAGGAATACATTGAGCCCAAGTAACGCTCCAAGGACAAACTACTGTTGTCATCATCAATGTAATTGATTCATCATGATGACATCTGGATTTCATCACCAATTTTGTCGAACCTAAATTTATGTGAAAATTACATATAATAATTGCTTACTTTCCCTATATAACACATATACATTATTAATATTCTTACTTGTAATACGATTGGACCTAATTAACCAGCAGAAAAATGTGTAAATAGGTATAATTTGAAAGTAAAACCTCAATCTTGTTAAAATTCCACCAACTCCAATTAGGATTAAACGGAGCTGATTGAATAATACATAAATTTCATATATTATAAAATTAAAGTATTGGGGCTATAAAAATATGATAGAAAAAAAAAATAATAATAATAATAATAATTAAATATATATTTTACCGAAGTAAATACAGCATAGTAAACCCAGGTTGTTGGCATTAGGAAAAGAAGAATTGTAAATAAAAGTGTTCCAACAAACAATTGATCAGCTTTATATTGACAAGAATCAACTCGTTCGCGTAATGGATTGTGTTTTTTACCAAGAAATAATCTAAATAAAGCCGTTAATCCTCGTATTTGAATATTAAATAATCTGTATATGTATGAATCAAAATTATAAATTGAAATAAATGAAAAATAAAAAAGGAGAGAGAGAGATAAAAAAAGGCAAACAAGTAAACATACGTATTTTATATTACCTCGCTGCATAAACATAAATGCAATAGGTATGAAAGCTAACTAATGCCAAAATATCAGCAGCAATTGCAATTTGAAAGGTAATCCCGAGTCTTCCAAATAATAATAGTGCTTCAAAGATAAAATCCATTAGTGGTTTAATGAACACCAAGAAAGTCCACCATAAATGGATATGATACAAGAAGAATTTTCCCAATATTTTGTTGAAGGAATGATTGAGCTTTAGACCTGCTGGTGCGCCCATTAGCCAATTGACAAGACATTTCAAAAAATCAACCACTTTCTGATAGAGAAAATGAAAAAAAAAAAATAATTATATTATTAAATTATATATTCATTTTTATATAAAATTAATAAATTTTTGATATTATTTTTACCTCGGCATTGTCAAGTAATATTTGCGATGGTGGTATTCCATCAATGAGATGTAATAATAATTGCAATGCTAATATTCCAAATGTCATATCCAATATTATTGCTAGTATATGATTTGTTGTATTAATACCAAGTTTCTTTTCTTCGATAATTGTCAGGATAGTCCATTTAATATTTTCAAGCCATCCATTTAAATGTAACCCAAGTGTCGAATATTTAAGAATAACAAGTAATTTATTGGTAAATTTACTGAAACATAATATTGGATACACACACAACCACGCAAAATATATCAGCAATGATTCTACAACTATATTGGAATATTTCCTCTCTTTTTCTCGATCTTCAACCATTTTTTTCTCTAAAATTTCTTTTAATTCTAAAAAATAATTGCCAGAATAACTTTGTTTTTTAAATAATTCTGCATTAATTAAAGCCAATCGATCATAAACTATAATAACAGTATTATAATTACAATTATTAATATCTATATTATCAATGATAACATTTGTTAAACAGTAATTGCGATCTGCAGTTTTATTTTTAATTGATGTTTGTAAAGACACATAAATCCAATCATTGGATTTTTTTTCATATTTTATATTGCATTGAGAATCACAATAATATCCAATGAGATTTGATGATAATTTAATTCCAGCACCACTATTTTCACTTGTTTCAATACCCATGACATAAAATTTTTTACAATCACTGTCATCATCATATAATACTTGTCCATAAATATAACCAGCGGTATTATACAATAAATTTGTTGGTATAAAAACTAAAATGGTCTTCATTATGCGTTATTTCGAAATAATCCGAGCAATAACAGTAATTTATAGATTCAATACAGCATATGAAAAAAATTGAAAAAAAATTGTGTACGGATAAAAATTTTCACATGAAACGTTTGCATTACTGGGGTCACTATATTGACGACTGTTTACATTTGATCAGCTGTTTGTGGGTATACGCAATCTCAATGGACGACTGAATATCATATATGAGTGTGTGAACGTACAAATGAGTGACACGTACTATCCGGTACGATTGTTCGCTTAAATCGGCTTAAAAATTTTAACATTGAATATAGATGATTATTTTCATTCGCGTTATCTAAAACATAACCAATAAATACTATACGTGTGTGGATGTGTCTGTGTGTGTAATATCTTTACAATGAATATATAAATAGTATATATTTTTTAGTATTATTTATTTTATTTCATTTTTTTTTTTTTTTTTTTTTCTTTCAACGGATAATGTCGACCGAAATAGAAGAAAATACAGAGTTTACAAGCAATGGTGATAATACGAGCTCGATTACGACACACTCAGAAAGCTACGACGTGACGAATAAATCTCCACGTAATCCTACGATAGAAGAACGATTTTTTAATAAAATGTTTTCCTGTTCCCGAGAAACTATATGTCTTATTCTTGCGGTTACTTTTAGCCTCGCATTTGCGGCCCTTCACAGCACGTAAGTTTCGAGGTTATATTTGAGAAATATTTTATAATATATAATTCATATTTGTTTCAACATTATCATTCATGATAATTAATTTTATTATTATTATTATATTATTATTTTTTTATTTTTCAGACCACCAAAAATATCAAAACCACCACCTGCCCGACCATTTTTCAATCAAAATTCTATTATAATAGATTTTTATAGAGGCCAATTGAATGCAATGATTGATAGAGCGTCAGATGCTGATTTAAATTTCGTGATGTATTATGCACCATGGGACGCAGAATCACAAGCAGTTCGCTATGAATTCGAACATGTGGCACACTACTATTTTTCAAAAGTAAAGTATTAAAAAAAAAAAAAAAAAAAAAAAAAGTCAATAGATTGTGTATTTTAAATATAATTGATAGATAAATATTTTATTTTATCTTTGTAGATATTGTTTTCAGCCATAAATTGTTGGCATCCAGGCTCCGAATGTCGAAATCAATACAGCAAAATTCAAAGTTATCCTGTTTTAGTTCTTTATCCATCAAGAGGAACGGGAATACAATATAAAGGAATTTATTCAACTCCATATATTATACGTTTCCTTGATGCATTTTTAAGACCCATTCATCGAATATCCAATCAAAAAGATCTTATGGAACTTATTACGAAACATGACGTGAGTAATTTATATTTAATATTCGTATGATAGATTATATTAATATGATTTTCATTAACAATTTAACAGTCAGTTCTGGTTGGTTTCTTCAACTTCAAAGGACCATCAATGAGCCCAGGTTACAAAGAATTCTACAGAGCAGCTATACGAGCATTGGAAAGGGATCCAAATCGTGATGTGATTTTTGCTGCCGTTACAAATGCAAATATTTCACTAACTGAATTTAACATTGTACATACACCATCAGCGAGTTTACATTTGTGGAACGAGTCTCTTGTATGCTCAGTTGATTATGGCAATCGCAATTATTTACTTATTTAAATATAATAAATTAGTTGGATTTAATTTTTAGATTTATCCAGAAGAAAAATTATGGACGGCGGAAAATATATTAAAGTGGATGGAACGATCTATTCATAAAGTTTCACTTTGGTTACAGCCACCAGGTATTAAATCATCAACTCTTGCGCCATATTTACGTGATGGTCCTGTATTGCTTCTTTTTACTCCACGAAATCCATTACATTCCTCCAATTACAATCACGATTTGGTAATTTTTTTTATATATATTTCTTTAAAAACTTGTGCAGTGAATTGAATTGTTGATTTTTTTTTTTTTTTTCTTGATATTTTCATTGGAAATAAATTAGATCCGTGAAGTAGCACTTGAGTATTATAATTGTGGAAAAAATATGATTGCTCAAAAATTAATAAATCAACTACGAATAAAAAGAAAATATTCAGCAATACGATATTATGAGGAAATTGAACGATGTTTGGAATTAACAGCAAATACGACTATTCAATCAACATCATCTCCAATTCCTATTAGCATTACTGTGCAACAATGGATTAATGATAGTTGTTGTGCCCAAGTTTTTTTGAATAAATGTATGCTATGTAAAAATGATGATGCAAAAAGAAATAATATTTGTATTATTGCGTCAAGTAAATCGAATATTTGCAAGAAGAAAGATATTTTCAAAGTATCCAACAACCACAATAATTATAATAATAATAATAATGAACCAGTGGAAGAATATTTTTGCTGTGATAATCAACATTCAAATAAATCAAAGGAAAATGTGTAAGTTATATAATGATTAATTAATAAAATAATTTGAATAATAAAATTTTCATAAAAAATTTTGATTCGTGTTTACAGAAAAAAATATGTTTCATCCAGAATAATTCAGTATGATTCTCGTTCAGCTGTTGCAGTGTATCGACGTTTCATTCATGATGATTGTACGAAATTTCTTGCTGGTGACAAATATAACTATCCGATTTTTCCGGATAAATTGGATGAAACTCGTGTAGTACAATTGGATACATTTGCCTGTAATGTAAATAAGACAATGACATTTTTATCAATAGATAGTTTAAATTATTTTCATTTTGCTGAGGGTCTCGGTATCGATATTTTGAAAATGAGAGACAAGACTGCTGTTGTTATATTGGATTCTTTGGTAAAGTATAAATTCATGTAATTATTCACATTTTGAGTTTTATATTTAATTAATTGAAAAAATATTTAGGTATAAAATTCATTTTACAGCGGGAGAGTCAATATCTATTGTCAGAAAATTTGAGCCGAAATTCTCTAGTCAAATTTATAAATAATTATAATAACGGTTATTTATCACGTACACTACGGTCTGATACAATACGACAATATGCACGTCATCCACAGATTGATTTAACTTGCAAAAAAAAAAATCCATCTGAAGTTTGCATTGTCGAATTAAATACTAGTACATTTTTGACGACTATTCTTGATCCAACAAAAGACATTGTTGTGATGTATTATTCATCCTATTGTGCGTTTTGCAGTGCTATTTCATTTGTTTACTTAACAGTAGCTAATTTATTATCGAATGTCAATCGCATTTTATTTGTGCGCATTGATGGTGATAATAATGATTTACCATGGGAATACAGTATGAATCGATATCCATCTATTTTATTTTTTCCAGCGAAAAGGTAAAAAAAAAAAAAAATTAATAAGTTGTTGAAATTTATTTTTGATATTTAATATAGTGAAATAAATATGTAAGAAAAAAAAAAAAATTATGATTTTATTGTTTCAGCAAAGAAGATAGTACAATGTTTCCGACTTCTTTACCTATCACAGTAGCTAATCTACTGAATTTCGTTCTTGCCAATTTAGAAGGTGATATTCATATTGAGGCACTTATCAATGTTTGTCATAAAGGTTTGAGTGAGCCTGCGGGCACTTGTGTTGCCAGAGTGCGACGAATTTGTCTCGATGTTATTTACAATAATTTACAAAATTATCGTAAATTATTGCGATACAATGGAAATTCACGTCGATTTAATTTAGAAAGAATGAATAAACGTCGGGAAATACTCGTGAAATTGGAACATATACGTGACATTCATTTAATTCTGAGTTTTGTCGATGATTTAAATAAAAACCCAGCTACATATCAACAGTTAATCCAAAAATTTGATATCTACTACAAAAATCTTATAATAATAAAAAAACATATTGTGAATGTGGATAGAGTATTTAAAAAAACTAGAATAACAAAACGAAAAATTACTAATGACGAATTATGATGTCATTCTGATAATGATCAAACCGCCCACAACTACAATATTTTTCAATGTATACACTGTACATTTGCTTAATCATCAAGATTTATTCAATCCATGATTATGATGACGTTTCACTCGGTGTATCAGAATTATATCAAATAGATTTTTATGATTGTTGAAATTTACAAATATGCCTCATTCACAACATATATATATATATATGTATATGACTGTAAATATTGTTATAAAATACAATGTAAATAAACATAAACATGAAATATTTTAATAATTAAGTATAAATGATAAAATGTAACATAGAAATGTGTTGATGATAAAATAATTTTTGCATAATGATAAAATAACGTGGGCCGAAAGTAGTCAATCGTTCACGTAATAGTATATTAGTCATAAATTCTCTTTCTCCGTATCCCTCCACCGTTTCATATCGTCCGATTTATTTATGGGTTGAATCACTTGACGCAATCGAATTCTCAGAAATATGATGCGCGCGATAAGAAAGTTCTTATATCCTGTGCAATATGATTTCCGGTGTGAAACATTGCGCGCAATATTTCGCGTAATTTAAATTAATAACTTGCACGTTTATTAAAAATATTATTATAAAAATAGCAAATTGAAGTAACATAAAGTTTTCAAATTAGAAATTAAAAAATGATAATATAGAGAGAAAAAAAAAAATATATATATATATATATATATTATATACATATAAATTTAGTGAAATTATATGTGAATAATTGTGAAATTCAACGATATAAATATTCGTATAAATATATGAAAAAAGGTAACAGACATTTAAAAGAGAGAAAATTTATAAGGTTGGTAATAGAGAAAAGTATAGTGATAGTTGAGAGCACTGATTGCTCACTAGCGCCACAATTGTAACGGTGAGTGAAGAAAACAATGAGTGTATACGGTGTTGTGAGAGGAGTCGGGAGACACGGGTACAGTAAAGGGAGAGAGTACACTTGGACACTCGTGTGTCTCTCGTATTATGTGTTGGTTTACATAGTTTCTCAAGTATATATCTATATATCTATATTTATATATATATATATATATGGCGATGGTGTGTTATGTTGTTGGGTGTATGTATAAGTGGTTGTGTGCGCGTACACTGTGCTTCTGACAATGAGCCGCCGCCACGGTGACTGTGATAAGTGAACCTCGCTTGTAACCCTCTTGTCGTGTGTGTGTGTGTCTGATTTTAAACGTTAACGCGTAGTGTGGCAGTGGAGAAAGATTCACGATACAGACGGTCCCATTATTCAACATTTAATGTCGTGTAATTAAAGTAACGAGGTGGGACCGCCGCAATATCGCATCACGAATTTTGTTTTTTTATAATTATGTTCAATGTACCGCCCAAGTTCTACGAGCTGTGTCGCCTTTGTTTATCGTCGGACGGTGTCAAATTGCCCATATTTGAGGATGAAGGCGCACAACGTAACTTTGCCGATAAAATATTGGCGTGTCTGTCGATAGGTGTAAGTACAATATCATTTGTATCTCATAATATATTTCATTTATTCGCGAGACGATTAATCCAAAATAGACGCAACATCTGGGCCCCCGCGGGTCGGGACCTCTCTCGCGCGAGCGCGCACACGCTATCTATATAATATACACATCTACACATTTACACACCTACACACACAGCACATACATTATATATATATATATATATATATATATATATATTATATGGCTATCACACAACAAAGTCCCGCGTGTTGCGTGTTGCATATATATATATTTATACATGTGTATGTTATGCGTATGCGTATACACGTACTATGCGCATTGTGCGTATGTATATATAAAAGCGTGTGTCCCACACGGGGAGAAAGTTTGGCAAGAGATGTGTCCGCCAGATAAGACGCGTATAGGCGATTTAAAATGGCAGTGATAAGCTGCCACGATCCAGGTCCGTTTTTCACTTTGCCAATCATATAATAATACAATATTTTTTTAACAATTATCCGTATATTGTGTATTTGTATGTGCACATCTATAGACTTACTACTATTACCGTTAACCTCGCAATTTTAATATAAGAATATGAGTCTCTCATCTCTTTTTCACAGTTTTACACGGACAGCATAGCTCCCACAACGGCACACACGCGTTCATCATGAGGGATCGAGCTCCTTATTTGGGCCGCCCTCTTATCAGGTTTCACACGCGGGACATTCTGTAACGTGCGGTCTCTTGACAGAGCCTACCGGGGGTCTCGAATTTTGTCCCCCTCTCGCATTCAAAATTCAAATCATTTATATCGCACTCATACACATTGTCGAATTTTTATTTGATAAAAAAAAATTTATCCACATTCACCATCTGTGTACCATCATAATCACATCAGAATTTTTATTTTCATTTATCATCGTTGTATTTTTATTCATTACTCCTACACGTCATTTACTCTTTTATTATCTATATTCACGTACACACACACACACACACACACCTTTGTCCACCTTTGTTTTATATACAGTTATATATATATATCCTCCTTTGTTATATCTTAGCTGCATTGAATAATTGGATGAAATATATTTTGCATAATGATATATATATATATACTAAGTCTATTTAAAATGAGGTCAATGCGCCTATATTATCAAACGTGTGTGTTCATAATTTTTCTCTTCTGTTTTATCAAAAAATAAACAAAAAAAAAATAATTAGGTGAAAGATGGAGATTCAATGCCCCCAATCATCTGTCATCGATGTGTTTACAAATTGGATGTATTACACAACTTTCGTGAAGTATCACGGAAATCTGATGTTATACTCAAACAGTACCTGGATTATGCCAAGCAGTTGTCATCTCCTGATAGTCAAGTATGTATAATTTTATAATTAAATTTTTATCAATAAGAATAAAGGGAGGGAAAAAAAAAACAAAAAAAAAATTGCACTGATATGTAATAAAAATGTATCGCATCGAAAAAAAAAAACACAAATCCAATGTGCTGACATTGGTAAACATTCTTTTGCTGTTCCAATAATGTATGTTGAAACGGAGAACGTGCAACATATGCAATCTGATTGTAGATAACGATACATATATGTATAGATACGTGTATTGCCTTTTATTACTTATTCCAACATGTTCTTGAATATCGTAGCAGTAATTATATAAAACTCAATGTCAGTATTTTACCATATAATATATTCATTATTATTTATATATTTATCTATTTAAATATTATATTATTTCTTTGAATATAAAATATATATATATATATATACATGAAAATTAATTTCATTTTATGATTTTTTTATTATTACAGGAAAAGTCTTTCTCCACTGCCAAAATAGCTGACTTGAGTCCACTACAATCATTTTTACAATTGAATAAAACGCTTTTCAATGAGGAGCCCAATTCACCCGCTAGCATCAATCAAAATGTATTACCTCAAACACAAACGCATCATTTAGAATTACGTGCTAATGAAGAACTGCCAGATAATGACAATATTAAGTGTGAACCTGAAGATGATACGTATTCAAATAGTTCGGATCCAGATAGATTGGAAATTGAAGATCGTGATGATAATGAAACTGATGGTGATGAAAATGGCTATGATATGACTGTTAGTAATAAACGTTTGAAATTGGAAGATAATAATGACTGTTCAAAAACAAATTCTCCTAATCAAAGTCCAGTTAATAGAATGGATACACCTGAAAGTAATTGTTCTGACACGCATATTGATCAAGAAACAACGAAACTTTGGCAAGCATTAGCAAAGTAAGAAAATATTTTATAGTAATAATTAGAAAATAAACAGAAAAAACTAATTTCAATATTATTGTAACTACATTTAATTAATTTATCAGCGTAAACTCGACTATAATATTTGTATTTCAACAATTTATGTCATAATTAGTTTTGATATATATATATTATTATTTTTTTACTTTTTATGTTAACAGCAATCGAAGTCTGGAAATAACTCGATCAAATGGAGATAAAGTTAACAATGGTTTTACTGGTGAAGCGACAAATCTTTTACGTTCATTAATCAACAATCGGCAAATTGGCATTACTGCTGTTGACACTGGTAGAATATCACCGCAAGTAAGATTTTATCATGATACACAGGGGACAACAATTGAACGAACAGTTAGTGATTGTCAAAATCATGGCAAACGTATAAATGTGTCTTCTTTAGACAGTAAAGTGAGTTATTATTCGTTTATATATATTTTATATTATTTGTAAATTTCTCCAATTCCTCAAATATTTTTGTATTTATCTTACTCTTTTAAAAGAGGAAGAGAGAGAAAAAAAAAAGTAACGATAGCGAGAGGAAATTTCTTGTTAGCTTGATTGTATAAAGGCCCCTGTGATTTCTGCATTTTTTTTTTTTTTTTTTTTTTTTTTATACCAACTTACAAAATTTTGTTCAAATATGAACGAGAGACTAGGTGCAGTTTGCTCGATGCAAATAATACCTTCAAAATTTCAGGTATACAGCGATAGATTATAAGTAAAATAGAAGAAGAAAAAGAGAAAAAAATAAACGGGCCCAAGCAAAATAGAAAGAGAGGTAGTCAGGTCAGGTGAGCCTTTAGATGTTCGAGAATCCCTTTGGGTTTATACTATTCAAGTCCCACCTGCCTATTTGAGTAGGGGAAACTAAACGAGAGTCTTGGCCTCGACCAGATAATAGATAACTAGAAAGGCGCTTTGTGATACGCAGTTTTTGAGGCTACACAGTATAGTATCCATCTGACCTACCGTGTCAACCCGCTGTTAACAGATGTTCAGATAAGCTTTTGGATTCTCAATAGATTTTAGACTGTCTTTGTTGTGTAGACCCTGGCAGAATTCGGATTTTTCTCTTGTTAATAATATAGCAGAGGTTGCTCAGAGGAAATAAGGAATATTAGTGTACGCGTGTTAAAACTGCTTCGAAGTTCTATCTTCTTTGTTCCATTTTCCATTACATTAGATCCTTTTTCCCGATAATAGAAACCTATTGACTATAAAGGAAAGGAAAGGTTGGAAAAATTTAACTAAAAATTTACCTGCTCTGTTACCAGTGCGAAATAATACATTACCTCGTTTTAGAGAATATCACAGTATTCATTTATATGATTTACCAACTTTTCAACTGGCTCAAATGACCTACCATGTCCATGACAAATCTGTAATAATCACTTTTTTTTTTTTTTTTTTTTTTTTTTTTTTATACATCCAAGTTTTTATAATTTATGTGTTTTCTATATTGTTATTATTATTATATTTTATTTATTTATTTATTTGTTGTTGTTTTTGTTTTTTGTTTTATTTTGTTTTTTTTTTCCTCTTCTTTTTCTTCCTCTTCGTATGTTCCGTTTTTACTTTCATATATATATATTTAGAGTGCATCTATGGACAGTAATCCATCGAGTCCAGCGAGTATTGGCCGTAAAGAGACAAAAGGTCGACGAAAACAGAGTTATCCCAGTAAAGCCCCAACCAGTCCGGATGTGATAAATTACCAGCATGAATCAACTGAGGAACAGGCGCAAGATTTTACATCCTGGTCGAGTAAAATTAAGGGAAAAGTAAGGAAAATTGTGAAATAAAGTTTCACTACTGAATAATAATTATTTATAAATAAATATATTATTTCAATAGATAGATGAACAGCGTCAACAATTTGATCAACAAGCCAGCAATATGGTGAAAAAAGTGGACATGTCGTGTGCAAATTGTGGGACAATGACAACAACAATTTGGCGACGTAATATGAAGGGTGAGATGGTTTGCAACGCGTGTGGTCTTTATTACAAGCTTCACGGTGTAAATAGACCTGTAACCATGAGAAGGGATACGATACATACTCGTAGACGTCGACCCAAAGGAGAAAAACCCACGAGGCATCGAAGTGAGAAAAACAATTGAATTTATTCGTTACACAATATTAATAAAATTCCAATCCTAAATACCAATATTGATAAATAATATCTAATTTTTTTTTTCACAATTTTTTTATCATAGAAAAAGAATTAGCTCCCGCACCAACAGACCACATGGATACTGAAAGCGCAGATATGTTGGCGGCTTTGCGTCGACAAATTCAGCCACATTTGATGATGGCTGCATTAACTCCGTCGGGTTTGTCCAGTGGACACACACCATCATCTGCATCACAACTCAACTATCCGCTTCCATTATCGACATACATGATGCATGTGAGTACGCCGCACATGTATTCTGTAGATCTAGTTAGTCGTGTGACACGAGATTCAACTATGAGTGGTGGTATTGGTGGTGCTGGCGGTACAAAGACAAGTGACATCGTAAACTTTGCGCAGCACGTGAAATCCGAACCGAGGGAACGTAGTACATCTGATGATGGGGAAGAAGGCGATGAAGAGAATGTGTCAGATGTACCGCTCAATCTTGTGGCAACTTCACTATCAGAGGAGGCGCACTGAAAAAACAAATCAATTAATAATGGTGGTATACAAACATTAACAAATTAATTTTTATTGTTTGGTGGATCGCCTTCATCGTCATCGTTAATTCCATGACAATATTGTAATGGAAAATCTCGTATTATGGAGAAATTTCCATAACACTGTCCGGTGAGACAGGGTGTAAAAAAACGCGAATGTAAGAAATAATTTTTTATTCAATGAGAGTCCTCCCTATTTTCGGCTGCTCTGTTTTTATTATTATTATTATTATTATTATTATTATTATTATTATTATTATTATTATTGGTAGTTTTCCATTTTTCGAGTTTGCTCTCTAAATATTTTCAATATTGACTTGAACATATCGTCTTTTTTTTTTTTTTTTTTTTTTTTTTTTTCTCTTTGTTATTAACTGTTTTTATGACATGAAGCTCTCTATATACTCTACGATATATATTACTCTATTTTGAAAATTGAGAAATTGTATAATTTGAATTATCAAAAAGGACATATGTAAAGAGATCCAAAAAAAACAAAAAGAATTGTTCGAATGATACGGTACGTAATAACTCATTATTGAACAAAATTAATTGCGTGTCATTCAAATTAGCTAAATGGCCCGTGGTGCAGAGTGCTAACCATAAATTGATATTAATATCACAGTATTAAAATGAAAATTGAACAAAAAAAAACATGGTTAATTATTACACTCGTGTAATCGCATATATGTGTGAATATTTTTGTATGCACATGTGCCAGTGTGGAAAGTAAAATTATTATACACGTAAACGAACAAAAAAATATTTTTTATAAAAAATTTTGAATTATCACACTCGCAGTTGATAAAGAAAGAGCAAAATGAGAATAATTGTATATAATCGTGCGTGAAACTTTTTTTTTCTTTTTTTTTTTAATTCGTTTTCATTGTTTCTTTAGCTACATGAATACGATTACGATTATTTTATTACATCGATATGTCATGTATTACTTTTTAAATTGAGGAAAAAAAAAAAGAAAAAGATATTCGTAGTTTCCTCAAAAGTTTTTTGCTGGCAGAAAGAAAAATGATATATTTTATAACGGAAAATTGAAATATAATTTTTTGTTTTTTCGCTGTCGGTGTACTCCACGGGCTATTCAGTTGATAATATATGGCAAAATACCAACAATAATCACAATACTCTTAATATTATCGAATGGCGTAATTTTTAGTTTCGCCAAGGATAACCAACACTCATATTTATATGTATGTGTATGACTGGTGATCACAATTTTTAGTTTGAGATATTTCGGCTTTAATATATTTAGTAGGAAATTTGGAAAGTGTACTTGTGACTAGGAATTAATCGAAATACGTATGAATTTATTCCTTAATGCTATTTTCATACACTTTTTTTTTTTTTGATAATTGAGTTACTTTACGACTGCTTCAAAAAAAAATTAATTTGGGGCATGAAAAGTGAAAATTGATTATTAAGGATATCGAGGAAAAAAAAAAAAAAAAGAAAAAAAAACACTTTAAAAACGATTTTTATATACTGATATGATGAGATTTGAATTATTTTAACTCTCACAGAATTTGTAGATAATTTTTTTTTTTTTTCTTATAAATACCATTCACCATCACATAATTTTCATCTCATTTCCAAAATGGTATCAAAGGGCAAACTTTTGTTTACTGTACTTAAATCACATTGGCAATAAGAAAACATAAAATGCAAGCAAACATTTTTTTTCTTGCAAAAATATTGAAATAAAAGCAAAATAAGCAATAATTATAATTGTCATGTTGCTCAGACCGATGATAAGGTTATATGTCAAAAGAAATTTGTTTGGAAACTGCTTACGAAGAAAAAACGTAAATATGACTAGGAGACAATGCAGAAATTATTAAAATAATTGTTAACAATATACTTCTTTTCAACATTTTAAAAGTTGAAAAAATAAATAACAAAATGAATTTATTGCTCCGGGCGCCGTTATCGCTACGCCAATATTAAAAAATTATTTATTTATTACTATTATTATATTTTTTTCCATCGTTTATTTAGTAAAACTATTTATTCAACACTAAACTATCAACCACAGCTTATAATAATAATAATAATAATGATATAAAAAAAAATTTTCGGATTGTTGAGATCTGTTTAAATGCTAAATATCATCAATCACTAAGAAAGTTATTTTTTTCTTCTCAAATAGTGCATTAAAAAAACTATGGCCAGTGCATTTACACTCATGTATTGTTATACTTAATGTCAATATACCTAAATAACTTTGCCAAAAATAGATTTAGTCGTTGTAACATAGATATAGTTAAGGGCATAAACAGAATTGAAAAAAAAAAAAAAAAAAAAAAAAAACAAGAAAAATAGCAACAATTTAAAATTCCCGTACTCTTTATTTTCTTTTATGAACTTTTATTTTTTTATTTTATTTTTTTTTTTTTTCAATGGACTTGAATGCGTGGTTGGTAGTTTGCCAGTATGAATATTTGGGACAAAAAATGACTGTGGGAGATAGTAAAAAATTTAATAGTGCGATTGGTGACCCGGGCAAATTACTAGTTAGTAGTTATCCATGGAGCCTTATAAACAAGCACATATATATATATATATATATATATATATATAAAGACAATATACATATAAATTGTATTCGATACAGATAAATATTCGAAAGCCATGAGGCGTACATGAGACCATGACAAATAGTCGATGAGGATAAGAAAAAAAAAAAAAACGAAACAACAACAATAAAGTGAAGTTATGAATTTTACAAATTTATTTATGAGGGCATTTTCCTTCGTCTCACGTTCAGAATGTGATTCTTCCATTGTGTACTTTATATCTCTTAATTCGGTCAGATCAACTGCGACACCTGTAAATATTTTTATAAGCCATCAGGGCGAATAGAAGATGAAAAAAAAAAAAAAAAAAAAAAAAAAAAACAATTATATACAATTAAGATGAAAATTGATTGAGAATTATAAAAGTGTTGAAACAATACGCCTTGATCGAATGATGGACATTTCGATATTAAATCTGCGCCTTCTCATTAGTTTTTGTTTTCATTCAATATTTGTTTTGCACTAATAATAACAAAGACCAAATGGCTATTAACATATAACTTTGCCAATAGCGGACAGTTATTTCCTGAGGCATTTTAATTATTTTTTTTTTTTTCTTTTTTTCAATATATGTTGTGACAGTATGTAGATTTTTGCTCATATTATTTCGTTGAATCAGTAGTAGTGGTTATCATTTATATCAAATTATAATAACAATGTTAAGCTTATAGTTTTAAAATTAAGTTTGAGCTCTCTACTAATATTGGAAAAAGAATTAATAAATAATTAGAAAATATTTTTTTATAATAACATACCATGAATTGAAAAACCGAGTATTGCTATTTTACGATTGATATTAATTAAATTTATGGAAAAACGGATAGAAAAGAAAAATTTACATTGATATAGTATATAGTGTTTTAAAATGTTGAGGACTTTAGTTTACAAAAAAAAAACAAGAAAAAAACAAAAAAAAATGTGGGTCATGAATTTTAAAATAAAAAAAGGAAGAGACAAAAAAAAACGGATGAATTAGAAAGAAATTAGTATTTTTGAAAATGACAGTGATGAAGGCATCTTTCTAGTAGAATGTTCTTTTTTTTTTTTTTTTTTTTTTGTACATCAGTATTCCACACCTTTGATCTTAGCGTTAATTTTCCATTTCGAAAAAATGAATAAATAAATAAATAATACTAATAATAAAAAATAAAAAAATAAAATAAAATAACAAAAAAAAAAAATTATAATATGATAGGAAAAAAACAATACATTACTTAAACTAATTAATTACTTAATTATTTAATTATTTAGTTTTTTTTTATATATCTGTTCTTACAGTCCCTCCGTTTTTATTTAAACAATAACTTATTTACGTCTTGTCCAATCGCAACCAACGTTTATTGTAACATTTGGCAGCAGCGACTGGCTTAATTTATTTTACATTTTATTTTTTACACTTCAGTCTATCTATATTCTTTTTTTTTCTTTTTTATTTCATGGTATTCAATTGAAAAATTGATTAATATACTGATATTTTTTGCATTGTTTATTTTTAATTTGTCTAAAAACATTTGATCACGCGGTACGAAATGAAAATAAATAAAATTGAAATAAAAACAAATGAAATAAAATAATTGAATTTAAATAATAGAAATCAAAAAGAAAAATATAATAATGAAGAAAATGGTATGATGTGAGTGTATGTATTTTTTTTCCGTTCAATGGATTACAAAGAACTATTTTGAAAGATTCTGTACAGTTTATATTGTGCATTCACATGTTCGTATTATTATATAATTGTAATTGTAAACATGTTGTACATTTGCTAATAAAGTGACGCTGCTCGCCTTCATTTTATATAGAAATTGTGTCACTCTAGTAGCAAGTGTTCGATATACAAAGAAAAAAATCTATGTTCATTTGCGAACAAAATGTGTAGAACAAATGAAAAAGAAGAAAAATTGTTTGTAATGATATGTTGAAATTAGCTCATGGCAGTGATCCGTCCGTCTATGCGACCTCCTTAACGTTCAAGCCATTTCGAACGCGTCATCAAAAATGTATTAAAATATTAAAAAACAATAAACAAACAAACAAAAAATGATAATAATAATAATGAAAAAAAAAAAAAGAAAGAAAAGGAAAAAAAACGTTATATATGTATTAAAAGAAAAAAAAAAGAAATCAAGCAAAGATTTTCCCTGTAGGTATGATCGTATTATAATATATACGAAAGATAATCGAGATAAATATGTAATGTGTAAAAAAAAACAAAAAAATAAGAGAAAGAACCGATTTGTAATACTGCACGCTTTTCACAGCGCTGATAATTACTCCTCTCCTGTATCGCGCGCCAAGTATTAATCCGAACTAATTGACTGAGTATTATTTTTATATTGAACATACTTGTAATTAAACAAACAAAAAATATGAAATAATGTTTTTCCAATATCTATCGTTAAACCATTTTTTTGTTTTGTTTTTGATGATAGATTTGTAGCGCGAGTGTCCGATCAAATAGCAAAGGAAAAGAAAAAGAAAAATGTTCAATTCTTGCTCTCTATTCACAATTTATATAGATTCATACATTGCTCCAATAAGTTAATTTTAATACTACAAGTGTCCTGATGTATTTTGTATACAAAATGAAGCAAATGAAAAAAAAAAAAAAAAAAAAAAAAACAAACAAATAGACAAATAAATTAATAATATTAATAAAATCTGTCGTATTTTGCAGTCTTCAATTGGCTGAGGTGAAATCGTAATTAATAATAAATAATAAAGCGATTGATGTGCGTGGCAAAAATGTACCACAATGCAAAGAAAAAAAATATATAATAATAATAATAATAACTTTTTGTATTCAGGAAAATGAAGAAAAAAATATATATATAATAAGTTAGTTTTTTAGGCTTCAAAGCCAGCAGCTGTTGAGATTATTCGAGGTTGTGTGCATCGTTATTATGTATTTTGAATTGTTGAATAGTAATAGAGTAAGTGACATGTACACATGTGTTGACTTATATATGGAAAAAAAAAATATATATATATATAGCTTGACTTATATTCTCATAATATGACCGGTACTCATATGACATATAATTCAATATCAAGTAATTAATTTCATTTTTCATTCTTTATTGAACACTGTCTCACACTCGACCAGCTACTACTACATTTCGTTTTTTTTTGTTTCCTCTCGCTCATCCATCGTTTTTTCATATTTTCTTGTCTTTCAACATTTTATTTTTTTTCTTCACTACAATTGAATGATTCATAATTTAATTGGCTCTTTGTATATGTATGATTTGTGATGATTCATTTACCTTGTCAAGAATAAAAAAAAATGTTAGATTAAGAAAAAAAAAAAAAAAAACAACAACAAATCTTCCTAACATCAATTCAGATGATTGATTTTGTTTGTTTTATTATTATTATTATTATTTTTTTTGTTCTTTCTTCAACTAAAATAATATATGAATTGTATACTCGACCATTATTTTTACTCCTACTAATTGTGTAATTGGTGAGGAAAGTTGTAAGATATTTTAAGCTATTTATTTGATAACTATGTGATTTGTTACAAGAGAAAAAAAAAAAAAAAAAAGGAGTAATTATTTTCTGAATCATAATTCAGTGACAATGTAAACAAATTTTTTTTAAACATTACATATAAAAATCAAAAATATGATATTATTTCAATTATTATTATTATTATTATTATTATTATATTATTTTTTGTTTTAATTCTTATTTTTCGACATTTTTAAGATATTAATTGGCACGATATATTTATATATGTACAATTTTTTTTGTCTCTCTATCTCTGTATTACCAAAATACTGAAATAATATTTGAATGGGAATTCATGAGGCCTGAATTAATGCTCATATTTATAATACGGTCTCAATATGTATGAATATGGTAGTTGACTATTATTTTTTCTATCAATGGGGAGAATTATTTATCGGGGCATTGTTGTGATATCACAGTCGCAGTTTCATTAAATCATCAATAAAAATAATATGTTAACAATCACGGGTGAGAAGGACATTTTACACGTACCTTCCACATTCCTTTGTATCCTTAATGTTTTACTTATGAGTAAAATGCATTATCCAAACTTGTAAAATCTCATTCATCGAAACTTATGACTATCAAAATGTTTCAAATAAAATATTTTTGTATTAAAAATAAAATGTGAATTTAAATTCTATTTGTTGCCGGAAATGATGTTTGACATACAGCGCTATTTTCAAAAATTCATTTGCCTCCTTTTTCATGCTATGACTCACGTAGTAACGAATTTTGTCGTTTCCGTTGAGGACGAGGTGTCTCATTAGGTTGAAAAATTTATACGCCATTTTGTCGTTGTCGCGTGTGGACGTGAATTCGTAGTTGATTGGAGTAAATTTTTTTTTTTTCCCAATTGAAAAAAATTTTTAATAGAAAAAAGAGGAACTATTATCAAGTCAAAGCATATAAATTAAAGTAAAAATGAGCTACGGTAGACCACCACCTCGTATAGATGGGATGGTATCTCTTAAAGTCGATAATCTGACTTATAGAACAACGCCGGAAGATTTACGACGCGTGTTCGAGCGATGTGGAGAAGTTGGCGATATTTACATCCCACGAGATCGTTTTACCCGTGAAAGTCGTGGATTTGCATTTGTAAGGTTAGTTATAATAATATTTGTATCTTATTACTGACTATTTTTTAATTTTACTTTATTATACACGTTATAAAAGCATATGGGAGTAATTTTAGAGTACAAATTTATGACGTCACTCTTATCATCATGCATTAGTGTATATATTATAGATATATATTTGATATATAGTGTTTCGACAATTGGTTCTATATTAGCTCAATTACTGAAAATATATTAAATGGTATTGGAACTCATAATAAAATAATTTAATTAATCGTCCCTCTTTTTTTTTTTTTTTTTTTTTTTTTTCTCTCTTTTTTTCCATAATTCGTGTAGATTTTATGATAAACGTGACGCTGAAGATGCACTTGACGCTATGGATGGACGCCTTTTAGATGGTAGGGAACTTCGAGTGCAAATGGCACGCTATGGAAGACCAACTTCACCACACAGGAGTCGTGGTAGTCGCCGTAGGGGAAGGTATGTCGAATTTATCAAAAATTATTCCAAGTAAATTCATGATAAGTTTCTAAATTTACACTATGATTAATTTTTATTTCAACTTTTATCCGATTTTAATGTAGATCTCGTAGTCGTAGTCGTGATCGTAGACGTTCACGTTCTCGATCTCGATCACGATCACGTAGCCGTGATAGAGAACGCAGACGTTCGTACAGTCGTAGTCGTAGTCGTTCACGTTCTGATAGTAAAAGTTCCAGAGGAAAATCTCGCAGTCGCAGCAAATCAGCAGAAAGAGAAAATAGTCGCTCCAAGTCGAGGTATGATATTTATTAATTCACATATTCAATTAAATTAATTTGTATCACATATTTTCTCTCATGGTTATTAATTATTTTTTTTCTTCCTCCTTCCTTCTTTCCCTCCGCTCTCGTTTTAAATAATTGCAGAGACTGAAGCGTTCGATTAAAAAGGTGCAAAAAATGAAATTGTCTTTGGTGCACGTGTCCGAGATGCAATCCAGATTTATCTGACACTTGAGAAAGGTATATCAGTACATTACATACCTAAAAAATAAAAATGAAAAACAAAAAAAAAAAGATATACAAACAATGAAACAAAATCACATCTTAGCACGTTCGCATTTTTCGATCATTTTTTTTTTTTTTTTTTTTTTTTTTCTTATATTAACCATGATGACGTTCTTTTCTGGGATTTAACACAAAATCCGAATTAATTTTAATATACATTTAAATTTATGAATTACTGAATAGTTGATGAATTTTTTTATACTCTGAATTCGCGGATAAAATACCAATGAAAGAAAAAAAAAAAAATCGAATTTCACCTTTCGTTAACAAGATTTTGTTATCGTAAGCAACTTTATCAAAGTCAAATAAATAATTATATATAAATATATATATATATATATAAAGTTCTATAATGATACCTGAAAAAAGTTTGGTAAAAAAATCCATTTATCAAGATTTCTATTCTCACAAGTTAAATTTGTACTTTGTTTTACGCGAGTTTACATAAATTTTTCTCTCCGTTCTTGCCCTACAGACATTTTCCTGTTCACTTTTAGGGTGTTTTTTTTTTTTTTTTTTTTCAATATATTTGGACTCATAAATAATGACAAAAAGAAGAGAAAAAAAAAAACAGATTAGATTAGGTTAATAAAAATTTTGATTGACCGACTTATATTATAAATGCATCAATCGGTAATACATGTAGAATTTGCAATGTGTAAAATTTTTCTAGACCATAAGATTTACGTTTCTGTAACTACCAATTTTGCAGATTTATTCATGTACGTTTGCCATTTATAATAAAGTGTATTGAGATATAACAGAAAAACGGAAATAACAAAAAAAAATTATATGCATGCTTAACGTATGTGACACGAATATTCTCCATTAACAAAAAAGAAAAATAATAATAATGGTAAGAATCGTACAAATAATAGTAAAATAAACATTTTTAAAATCATCTTTTTTTTTTTCAAATTTTCTTTTCAATCTTTGAATCCGTGTGTTGCAATAAACAAGCTATCAATGTGTAATTTGGTTTCAAATGTCCCTTAAATGGTAGATCATAATTTTTTTTTGTTACTATATTAAAAAGATAAAATGTAAATTGTTGAATAATATAAGTGTCCACAAAAAAAAAAAAAAAAAAAAAAAAAAAAAAAAAAAAAAAAAGAGAAAATTTATATGGATACAGCAGAGTTATAGTATATAACTAAGTTGTAATTTTATGGTGCCACAGGCGGTGGAAAGGAGTGGCGTGTCGAGTGATGGGGGTAGCTGAGAGTAAGCAGTAAACCGAAGTAGCGGGGCTGTATGCAGTTTGCTGTAATCGAGCGGTTGGTGGTCTGGTGAAAAGCAGGTTCGCGAGCAGGTTTGGCGCACAAATCGAGTGAGAGGGAACGCACGGCGTTCACTCTTCTCATGGGGGGTTTGGAGAGCGCAGATTAGGATCACATTTGAAAATACCGGAGAGAAAAAGATGAAAATGACATATCTGAAGTGACACGGGCTGACGAGAATAAAATAGACATCATCTGACGATCATGCTGCTATGAAAAAAAAAAAAAAAAAAAATTAATTAATTATAAAGTAAAAAAAGAAAAAAACTAATAAATAAATAAGAGTCATCACCAGACCTCGGGAGAGCGAGAGCGCGAGAGAGAGAGAGAGAGAGAGAGAGTGTGATGGCGCGATTGAGTTACCACCTGGCGATCTCTATAATGCTCCTTTACAAGAATAAATAAAATTATTTATGTTAGGAGAATTATCGATGATCAGTCTGGAGTGTGACAATTGATACCTACATGTTGTCACTCATTCAAATTGACTCTTTGCTGTTTTTGTCTTCAAGTCGTTTACACCAAAACCGGGAGTCATTTTTACCATACATCTGTACACAATTTTTTTTTTTTTTTTTTTTTCTCGCGCGACTATTGACGATGCATCATTATCGAGAACAGATAAGTTAAAAATTTCCTATTTTTATAATATAAAGTATATATTATTGAAATTAAAAATATTTCTGGTTGTTTATCAAAGTATATATAAATATGTAATATTGATTCTTCATTATTTTTCAGGAAAAATGTAAGTACAATTCAGCCAATGGCGTATTTTAAAATTAATAAACATGAATAATACAAAATTTTTATTTATTTATTTGTAGGGGCAAAATATATGTAGCAAAAAATTCATTTCGGTCAGTAATTGCAAATAAAATTTCTTAAAATCTACAATTGTATTTGTTATTGTTACGTTGTTAAATATCATAAAAGTACTTTTATACATTTTCCTCTTTCCATTACGTATCTTCTCACGTATTTTAAAAAATATATCTATAAAAAATTGTTTTATTTTTTTTTCTAAACATAGCATGGCACAAATAATTTCGTTCTTTAAAATGAACAATAAAGTTCATTATTCTTTTTTTATTACTTTCGGAACCATGAAAGGTTGTAATACACGCCCAATTACGTATATTATTGCTGCCAATATATGACCAATCCAATATACATTATTGTAGTAAGTAATTATATTATCATAACTTAAAAGTAACATTGCAAATGACAAATATGCCATACAGGTATATCTCATCCAAAAATGTAATGTCCACCAAATGTATTTGGTCTGAAAATTAAAATAATTCTCAAGTATTAATACTTATAGATTGATATGAAATTTAGAAAAGAAGAGAAAAAAAAATTGATTAATACTTACAATACTTCCTTCCCTCCTGCTATTATATATTTTAACATGAATATCCTCAACTGGAAGAAAAAAAACTACAAAAAATATAGCGACATAATATCCACATGCATAACCGTGCCATGTTGATGATAAAATAAAAACGGCTGCTGTTCTTAATGATTTGAGAGGAAATGTTTTATAAACATAATTTGCCATCCAATATTGTACTGTCGTATTCCAATGTTTCATTGCTTGCCGTACTAAATAATCAGATTCAACTCCCCAAATGTCAATATTGTGTATAGTTTCAAAATCCATTTTTTCCTTTTTAAGTAATTCAGGATCAGAAGCACTAGAAAAAAATATTTTTTTTTTTTTTTTTTTCATTGTCAATGTAATTTTTTTCATTAAACTTACATTTGATTGAATGCTTTGTAATTTTTTGGACCAAGGCCAGATCTTGTTTCAGTACTAGTAGGATAAACACCCATACCAGCCATTTGACAAACACATTCAGAAAATAACATTCCAGCATATATTCTTGTACGAAATATTATAAATCCTGGATATATATAGCATGCCCGATATAAAAATGATCGTTGAAGAAATTCATCAGTTAAAACGTACTGCAATAAAATTTTTTATAATAATTTTTATACATTTATATTTAATATGTACAGTATTGATACACTTACCGAAGCGGGAAAAAAATAATCAGCAGCAAGGTAGAGAGTAGATGATATTACAATTAATTTCAATTTGTGTTGAGTTTTCTCCCAACAATCAATATAATCACCCAAATTTCGATTTATGCAATCCCAATATGTTCTATAACGATAAAATGGACCTGTAAAATAAAAAATTATGTAATAACTAAATTTCAAAATAAAAATTGATAGGACTTACCAGTTAAAACCCCCATATAACTAAAGCTATAATGTATAACATCAATAAATCCAATTTTTACTATGGCTTTGTAATTATCATTGTCTAAATTATTTTTCAATTCTTCTTCAGCTGAATTGATTTCATAACCAAGTCCACCGAGTCGAAGAGTCATCATCATTAAAATTAAATTAGTATGAGTAGGTGGACTTGGTACCCCATACCAATCAGTTAAACGAAATACCACTAGAAGATAAAAGAATGAAAAAAAAAAGCAGGTAGCATGTCTTATTCTGCAATTAATAAAAATAAATTTTTTATGATTAATAAATTTATTTTTTGTCTTGTTTAATATTTAAAATAAATAATCAATAATATATTACCGCCGAGGCACAAAAGATATTATTGCGGCATTTACAATTGTAATTAGGAATGGATGAATTACGTGCCATCCCGATACAATAATTGCTACAATTACACCAGCAGTAGTGCTTGTCCATTGTTTTGTATTTGAATTTTTAATTGTACGAAAATATGATCCAAAACCAATGCATCCAAGTAGAACACTCACATATATAATATCATCAACAAGCATCGTGATGATTGTGTTATTTAATAACGATATTATTATTAATTAATGATAACACTACTTAAATACTTTTAATTGATGTATCAATCGATATGTACACCGCAATTAAATTGCTATTATTCACTCACACATGACTTGTGAATTTTATTTTTTTATGTAATGTTATTGGTAGATTGTAGATATTTGTGGTGAATATGTATGAATATGAGACTACGGTAATAATGTATGCTAATGTATCATTTTCGAACTTTGAATATATCTACATGGATGCCACGTATTAATACATTCACGTAATATATTAAAATATTAAGCACAACAAAAGCACGTAACGAATAAATGAAGTAAGCTGAGTGTACTGTAATGGATGTATAACCCGCGGAATTCAAAATCTTACGCAGTTGATGTGACATAAATATGAAAAATAATTTACAATATAGAATTGATGGTGTAGTATATTTTTATGATGTTTTTTTTTTCTTTTTTTTTTTCAAATTTAACATTACATATGATAGAAAAAAATAGTTATACTCAACGTATACATTGTTATCAAAAAAATTTTTAAACATATTGTATACTGCGCTTGCACTCATAATATTGACTTAAAATTGAAATTTCGCGCGTTACTAAAAGAATATCGAATGAATATTCACTTCGAGTGTACACCATTTATGTATAATATACGAACCAACATCTACGTGATTATTTTGAGTAAATATATTTATATATAGATGATAAAGATTTAAATTTTTTTAGATTTTTTTGTTATATTTTTTTTTTGAAAATGACAACACGAGAAATAGTTACAATACAGTTAGGGCATTATGCGAATTTTGTTGGAACACATTTATGGAATCTACAGGTAAATAGGTTATGTATATAAACACATTCTCTAGATAATATTTTATGGATTGTTTTGTTTTGTTTTATTTTTTTTTTTCCAAATTAATTTTTGTTTTTGTAATATTGTCTACTTTCTTGTTTATCATAATCTATTTCTATTTAATTTCATGAAATTTCGGGGTGAAAATTAATTTGTAATTATTTCCAGGAAGGCAATTTCTCATACAGTTCAACAACTGAATCTGAAATAAATCATGATGTTTTATACAGAGAAGGCAAAACTGAAAAAGTAAGTTTATAAATTATATTTATTATTATTATTATTATTATTATTATTATTTTAATTTTTATTTGTTCGGTTAAATAAATTTATTGATCTACTTCACAAAGTTTTCTTCCAGGGAATAATTACATTCACTCCCAGGTTGTTGATTGCAGATTTAAAAGGATCTTTCGGGTATTTGAATGAACGTGGATTTCTCTATGAGGAATTCAACGCTGATTCACCTGTTTGTCTTTGGAATAGTGACAATATAGAAATAAAATCTGAGGAACCGATACCAAAAGCATCATTTATTCAAAGTTTAGATGATCCCAATTCAAAATTATCCGATAAATCTTTTGATTTTGAAACCAATATCAATAGTTGGGTTGATTATTTAGTTCCAAGATTTCATCCAAGGACGTTGCATGTTATCAAAGAATATGAACATCAATCTCCAAATTTGTCATTTGACATATTCAACTATGGTAAAAGTTTGTGGCAAATTGACACGTTCACAGATAACTTCTCCGATAAAATAAGACAATATGCCGAAGAATGCGATTCAATGCAAGGATTTCAGGTATTAAATAATTTTAATGAAAAAAAAAAAAAAAAAAAAAAAACAATAAAAAGAAATAATCTATATGTTCTTTATAATTTTTTTGTATATATAGATTTTATTGGACTCAACAGATGGATTTTCTGGACTCGGTGCATCGTGTGTTGAGCATTTACGCGATGAATATGCAAAAAGTATTCTTGCTTTTCCATTAATTGTAAACGACGGTATAAATGAACCTTCATCCACAATTGCTAATTTAATTAAATCAGTAAATATTGCATTATGTTGGCAACATCTTGGTGCAGATGCATCATTATTCAGTCCATTATCGTGTGGTGAAAATGATTGCTTATCACTAGGTGATCAACAACAAATGACAAATGTTACCTATGATTCGAAATTGAAATATCACACAAGTGCACTGCTAGCAACCGCTTTGGATACAATTAGTCTTCGATATCGTCATAAATTAAACAGTTCATCAACATTATCAGATTTATGCGCTGATTTAAATAAAATGGGGCCTAAAGCGGCAGCAACAAGTCTTAGTTTGCCGTTTCCAATGACAGTAAAATCAGATTTGATTGACGTGCTTGATGCTATGGAGGGTCCACTGTGGACTAGTTTATCACCCAATTGTAATATTTCTGGTGATGAGAGTATGCATAGTTTGGTATTGCGCGGTGTACCTGAAAAACGATTAAAACGTCCAATGGCAGAAGCACAAAAACAAATGCATAAGCCGGCATATAGATGCTCTACAATTCACGAAATGATATCAATGTATTTGGCTTACAGTTGTCATGCATCTGCCACTTACTTGGCAACAGTTCAAGCACCATTGAAAATTTCTACACCATTTCCAAAAATATTTAATGATAATGTTCATGAAAATGGCGATATTTCTGCGTGGCCTGTAGGAGAAGGTAAACATGAATAAAAAATTATAATATAATATATAATATAGAATAATTGAAATTATATTTTTTATAATTCATTTATAATTTATAGATGTTAAATCAGTTCCGGTACTGGCTGGATTACACAGTGGAAATTATTTGAGCAATATGTATGATTCATTATATAATAAAGTTTCGAGAATAAAAAATATAAGGAAATATCCGGTATTAGTGGATTCTGGATTGGACCAAGATGAATTTATCGAGATGTTGGATCATTTGCTCACGTCCAAGGAGGCCTATGAATATAATTATATTTAATTTGAAAAACTTGATTTTTTTATTTATTTTTTTTTTTTTTATACCATAAAATATATATGAAAATTATTTCATGTAGAATACTTTTATTTATATTTTATTTTATTATTTTTTAATTATTCATTTTTTATAAAAAAAAAAAAAAAAAAAAAAAAAAATTCTAGATTGTCATTAATATAATTGAATTAGAGGGAGAAGTGTGACTTTTTACACATCTATATCGTAACCTGATTATATATATTTGTAGAAATGATAATAATCACATTCGAGAAAATTGAACGATGAATATAATGGATAATGTGCGTGTTCTATATCTTATCAAAAATTGGTTGGTAGCATGTAAGCATACGTATTTTTATATTTGTATGTGGGTGCTGAAAAGGGTGTGGATAAAAGAAAAAATTTTTTTTTTCAATTGAAATGAATTTTATAATATATTATATGTGAAAAATCACTTGGTTAATTTAATCAATTGGCTGTACGACGAATAAAAAATGACGAAGGAGTTTATAAAATAATGTAAGAACTCATCGCGTTACAATACTCAATTTTATTAAAGTTAAACAAATAATGACGTCCCTGTGGTATGGGAGTGTCCTGGGCACACCCGAGTTATTAGGAATTATTTTCTATTGAACATTGGGTGGTAGGTGGTAACTCACTACTGAAATTTTGAAATTCAGTATGCATTGTATCGTACGTAAGGTAGATTCGTTGATCTATTTCAAACAAACAAACAAAAATTTTATGTCATACATTGTATTTAAACGATATAAGTGGTATTGAAACAATGGGTAACAAAATCGCGACATTTTCTGAAGAGCAATTGGAAATTTATCAGGATTGTACATTTTTTACACGTAAAGAAATTCTCAGGTAATTTTTCATGTAGGCATTATATAAATGTAAAATTATATATTATGGTAGGATGCGATTGATAAAATTAACTGATAATAATGATAAATATTATCCAAGGATATTCAAACGCTTTCGGGAAATGGGAGATCCGGGTATGGTGCCACGAACCATGACGTTTGAGGAGGCATCAAAAGTCAGGTTGCCATTATCCAGTCTGGCGAAAATACCTGAGCTTAGAGTAACGGAAAATTAATTATTTCAATTTTTTATATGCTCTTTTAAATATTTTATTTATTTATTAATTATTATTATTATTATTATTATTATTTTTTTTTTCTTTCATTCAGGAGAATCCATTTCGTGAACGAATTTCTCAAGTTTTTACGCGTTCAAGTGATTCAGGAAATTTTATTGAAGAGGGAATTTGCTTCGAGGAGTTCTTAGAGATGATGTCTGTGTTCTCAGAGCAAGCGCCACGTGATCTCAAAGTCTTTTATGCTTTCAAAATTTACGGTAAGTAAGAGAATAATACTCTCAATTGTGGGAGGCAGACAGGAAGTTCTAGATCAAGCTTTTAATGCAATACACAATGTTATGTGGGAGTTGAGTGACGGTGTTTCATATATCTATGTAATAAGAAATAATAATAATAAATAAATAAATAAATAATTATAATGAGATATATTACTAATCGTATACGTGCCGTTCCCTTCCGCTTTCTTAGCTGATCAATAAGTCAATTTAAAATTACATCTTCAATTATCTGTTGCAATATAATTGTTTCATTTCAATTTCTATTCGCTATTTGTTACTGCCATAAAAAGCTCCTTATAAATAATTGACTTTCATTTCATTGCAGACTTCGATGAGGATGGCGTCGTGGGAATGGAAGACTTGGAACGTACATGTCGGCAATTGGTTCAAGATGGATTAACTGGTGATGAAGTAGCGATAATTTGTCGAAAAGTATTGGAAGAAAGTGATATAGATGGTGATGGGGCATTATCATATCTTGAATTTGAACACGTTGTTACTAGAGCATCGGATTTTTTAGCGACATTTCACATAAGAATTTAGAGCTGAATAAATTGAAAATCGTACATACAATATTGTGGGAGAGAAGCAACAAAAACGATATTTGAAGAGGAAAAAAATTACTGGTCGATTCTCTGATCCCCGCAGAATCTGACTGGTCCCAATAACTTCAACGTAAGAGATGTAAATTTATCATATGTACTTGGATAAATTGGAATAAACAAAAAAATTTATATACATATTTGTCAAGAATTTATCAGAGGCCTATTGTAAGTGAGGTATGTACATGATATAATTTATAATACAGTTGTACTCATTTTATTATATTCTAATGACGAAAAGATAAAAGCAAAAAAAAAAATATATATATATATTTTTTAAATTTTATTTTTTATTTATTTCTCGTTCCTATATACCGGCGAAAATTACATCTGAGCCGATAAAAGACACACATAGATCGATATATGTGATCAAAGTTTCTTCAGTTATATACTATATTCACCATCATCACCACCCCCACCATCACCACCACCACCATCACCGCTACCGCCACCGTCACCGCCGCCATCATCACCACGCCTTTGCGGCATGGATCTCGATGGAGCGTCAACTTAAAAAGTGGTCGAAATTGGAGATACCACCTTCGTTCCACGAAGGCGGGACAGTTATAGTCGGACGCGCGGTAACTAACCGAGTCTCGAAACCAAGGCCATCCAGTCACTTCGCATGGTGTTGTATAGTTACCCCGCGTTCCGCTCACCGCCCTGTCGTTTTTTTTTTCTTTTTTTTCTTCTCTTGGGTTAGTACATATAATACACGAGAAGAGCGAAGAGAAGAAGAAGAAGAAGAAGCGTATGCCCCTCCTTCATTTGAGAACATCATGAATCTATTTTATTATTTTTTTTATTTTCTTTAATTTTTTTTTTGTTTTTTATTCAATTTTTACATTGTCCATTTGTTTAATTTATATATATGTATTTTTTTACACTATTTATTTCTTCTCAAATTTCCTTATTTATTATTATTATCATTATATTAAATTATTTTCAGTTGTTGATTATCGAGTAAAATTTAGTTTTTCACTATGTAGGTTTATAGTTAGATTATATACCTACCGGAGAATTTTAATAATTCATTCTGCCGAGTGTGCCCACGACCCAAAGGGTCCTGGGAGCACACGAGGAAAGAAGTGAAAAAAAAAAAGAAAAAAAAGTGAAAAAAGGGGTGGAGCAGACCCCGCGGGCAAGATGAGAAGTCGAATAAGAGGAATGAAAGACGCACGAGGGTTATACAGATAGTGTAAGAAAGACAGAAAGAGTGAGTGAGTGAGAGAGAGAGAGAGCAGAGCAGAGTTTGAAGCAAACGATGTGTGTGCACATTTGAATGTGTATGTGTATGAGATGGTAAAAGTGGATGGGTAAAAGAAAATAATAAAATAAATAAAAGGGAGAGAGAACAATGAGAGCTGCGAAAGGAGCAAAGATGAAATGCTGGGGTGCGAGAGGTCGGTGGTAGAAGGGAGAAATTGTGGAAGGCGGATTTTAAAAAAGTTGAAGCGAACTTCAACTGGTGAGCGTGGGCGACCCCGAACCGGCTTCTTGTCTCTGTCTCGTTTTTTCTCTTCGTCTTCTCGTTTCAGAAGCGATTCTCGAAGTTTCTTCTCTGCCATTTCATGAGCAATACAATCCACCAAGCATAAATGAAAAATAAATTAATTAATAAATAATAATAATAATAATAATAATAATATAAAATAAATAAATAGATGAATAATTAAATAAAAGTAAATATATGGATGTAGGTTATGATATTAAAAAAAAAAATTAGTGTTGATATCAATATAATATCTTCAATATAAAAATTAAAAACAAACAAACAAAAAAATCATCAATATGAAAGACATTTTTTTTTTCATTTTTTTTCTCAATTATATTCCATGAAATAAACAAAAAATAATATGAAATTTTGGAAAAAATTGTAAAAATAAAATTTAATGTTTGATTTTAATGCGAATTCAAGGTCGCACTTTTCTTGCCAGAGTCGAAATAATATTGAGCCACACAGCATAAGTATACTCGCGGTGGTCGAACCAAAGAAGAGAAATGAAAACAGAAAAAAAAAAAAAAAAAAAAAAGACATGAAGCGAGAAAGAGTATGAGAGATAAAATGAGACAGAGGCATATTCAAGAGGAAAGAGAATGAAAGATATATTGGTAGATGCGATAAAGAGAGAGAGTGAGGAACAAGTACATGGAGAAAACGTCTGGAGGGCAAGGTGATAGTGGAGGTGAGGAAGGAAGGGTTCCATGGAGAGTCGGTTGGCCAACGGAATGTGGCTTGACCAGCCGCGGTCATCCCCCGTCTCCTCGACTGGACCCATCGTCGCGCTCACACACAATCCACACATATACACACATTATACTTACACACAGGCATATAGAATGAGAGAGAGAGAAAAAAAAGAGACTTTGGGCCGCAACCGCTGTTCGGCTTAATGGGACCCCATTGGGGTGCCTCGAATATTCTTTCGCTATCTCGGACATCTTCTGTATCCACGCGAGATCCGTGAGAGAGCAACCATTTTTATAATATTCTATTTGTACATTCAAAAATATCTGAAATAATATTACGTATTATTTAGATCATTTATACATTAAAAATAATTTTCAAACATCTCTATTTATATATTTAAATATTAATGGGTAATTATTACTACGGTTTTTTTTTTTTTTTTTTTTTTTTTTCTTCTCTATTTTTTCGTTTGTTTTTCTTTTCATTTTACTTATTTCATGTGGAAAATTTCGTGACAAAATAGGATATTAAAAAAAATAATAATAAATGTTGCAAATACAATTTCTTTAATTTTCTTCACTACCAATATGGTCTTCCATTGTTGCCAACTTGGTACTTTCGTGTTCATCTATATCTAACGAAACGATATTCGTGTCTCACCACCGTATGGTACACGACAATGCATATATAATTATTAACATTAAATTTAAATAATAAAAATAATATTAATCAGTGTGATGTATGGAGTACAGGCACTACCAAAGTTTCTTGAGTTTATTTTTGCCATTTTACTCATATGATGTATCGACAATACAACTTTAGTACAATGACCAAAATTTTCAGGGAATAAAAATAATAATTTATTATATTTTTTATCTCTTTATTGTATATACTTCTATGTGTTTATATATATTCACATGCATTTTGTATATTGATATAAATAGAAGTTGTAAACTTTTTGCATGCAAGTTTGTGTAAAAAATTTGTATTGCTGTTGTAGGTTATTCTCATTTCAGTCTTTCTCTCAACTTGTGTATAAACCCAATGGTATGCTTGGAAAGAACACGTTTGTATATATATAACGTTTGAATTTACGTGGTGGTTATATACGTACGCGCATGTATCCGCGTATCGTCTTGCAGACAACGAGAGAAGGAAGAATCTTTAATCGGATGCACGATCGTGCGGGGCCGTATATATAGTTTATTATAATTCTCTTCCAGTCGCATTCTCTCTCTCCCCCTAAATATTTTTTTTTCTCATGCTCTTTGACGAATATACGTATGTAAAAAAAAAAAAAAATAAAAAAAAAAAAAATAAAAAAAATAAAAATAAATAAAGATGAATTGAAGAAAAGTAGACGTTCGCCCCTTTCCCTCGTTTACCATCGTTCCTGTGAAGAAGTGCACAAACTTACATTACCTCTTTTATCTTTATCGCTGAGTAAATCTGCATAACCGGTATATATCAACCGTGGTATATACTACTTCAAGTGTTTGAGTGGTCATCTTGGTTAAATACTATAACATGTTGCAGAATGAAGAGCGTGTATGTATATGTATATGTATATAACGACAAGAGAGGAGGATGAGAACGAGTTCTGTCTCAGTCTGTAAATATATATACAACATCCGAGAGCAAGTTTTTGACGATGGTGCGCTTGGCCATCAAGGTAAATCGAGAGCGGGAATTGGTGCCGAGAAGCGTAGGCGCAGTTTCAGGGTCCGATGACATCATCGTGTGCGCGCCAAGGGTTTTTAGGTACCGCGGTGAATATAAAAAAAAAAAAAATAAAAAATAACCCAAAGCAGACGGAATATATATATATATATATAGAGAAAAAGAGAGAAAGAGAGAAATGAGAGAAGGGGATGAGGGGATAAACGTTGGATAGGAGTAACCGTCTTATTCGAGTAGAGAGGCAACGAGAAATCAACCAACGACAACGATACATAATTATATACTGGTGAACTCGTTTTCTTTTATAGTTTCGTATGGCGAGAACGATATCGACGTCATCATGCGGAGGTATAGATACACGTGTGAGGACAAGCTCAAGGGCATTGATATATACACATATATATATATATGTGAGAAAGAGAGAAGGTGATTGACAAGATGTTTTGTCTGGAAGAATTGTTAAGATGGTGAGTAAGCATTTTTTATAGAATTTTTCAAGAGCCGGACAAGCATCAATTGTACAAGATTTATTTTACCGAGTTGTGTACAATTATGTGCATATTTTTTTTTTTTAATTTTTTTTTTTCATTAAAACTTATTATTATTATGATTTTTATTTTTTAAAATTTTTTTCGATGAGCGTGAGAGTGCGAAAAGAAAAAAATTATAAATAAATAAATAAAATTAATTTATGGATGTATAAGTGAAAATATTTTGAATTAAGTCACGAAATTTTATGTGACAATGCTGATATGTAGAGAAATACTTGTCATTTATCTAGTCGCGTGGAGACTTCAATTCACGCTCCCCCGCAAAAGCAATATCGCTGTTTTATTATTTCCACGTATATATATATATGTATATAGATGTATCCAGCCATGTTTAAATATTGTGAAAAGATTATTGTGTGATTGGATGATCCACCCGCACGCTGAATTTCATAATATTTCATCGTGAAGGGAATGAAGAAAAAAAATAAAATAAAAAATTTAAAAAAAAGGAGAGGTAGTAAGAGGAGAAAAGGTGGAAGAAAGATAAAGTACGGAAGATACCAGTGATTTCGGGCCGTTAAATAATTTTTTATCCAAGAGAATTCGATTGTTAAAAAATAATTCGAGAAATTTCGACGAACATTGTAAACGGATCATAAATATATATTTATATACATTGGCTTTCCGGTCTTTACCTGCGTGGAATCTCATCGTTAGTTCAGAGTTAAAAGCCTGTTATGTCTGGTTTTCCTTAATGGTACACTAAAAAAAAATAACTAATGGTTAATATGTATATGCTCAATTGTCTCGTAGAAAGTATCAGGCATCATGAGATTTTCTTCCACGTGTATAAGACAAGATTAAAGTTGAGATGAAGCCGGTGGGTTCACGAGGTGATGGGGATAGCTCACAACAACTCTGAAAATATTCCATACATTCCATATATCATTCCATACGTCTCTACATTGTAAGCAAGTATTATTATTATTTTTTTTTATTTTTTTTGTTTAATGTAACCATTCATTATATTGTCTTAGATTAATCTGATATTTTATACTAGAATAAAACTCGTATTTCATATTTGTATACAAATATATATATATATATATATATATATTTATTTATTTATATACATACGACTCGTAAAATGTTTATTGAGTATAAAAAAATATATTCCGTTGATTCTGTTGTAGGCTTATATATTGGAATGTCGAGAGAAACACCAAAAGAGAGATGAAACCGAAATGAGAAGAGAAAAAAAAAAAAAAAAAAAGAAAAAAAAAAGGTTTTGGGAGTATCAAATAAACGCTTCCGAATCCTACCTGACTGGATATAGAAGGAATTCAACTGAGGGGGCCTCCTCAACCCAACGACGAATGTCTCAATGGTTATAAAACGAAATTCACGTTGTACCGGCGCAAAAGCATCGACAACCCCAACAAGAAAATATGAAAGCGTCTGCGAGTGTGCTCATGAGTCCAACCGAAAATCTCATCGTTTACTCACTCACTCACATGCTCGTTCACATTCACTGTCTCATTCTCTTTTCGAGATTTTCTTTTTTACTAAGGAACCCCCCGAGCAGGTGCGAACCAATTTCTATAGTCCCTGCTTGGTAACGGCTCGTCCGAAAAATAAAATCTCAGCAAGAGAGCGAGACGTTATAACCGTCGCGAATGCCACACGGATCAATTCTACGCACTAAATTTTTTTTCGTTCTTTTTTCTTGTCGAATCAGAGGTGGAGAATAATTATTTTTTGAGATTACATTGAAATATTTTATAATTAAAATTTTTTTTTTTTACTATTGTTGCTATAAATAAATAAATAAATAAATAAATAATGAGTGTGTGTGTGTGTGTGTGTGTGTGTGTACGTGGAATGATGGAGCAAGGACGATGTATATCCGCCGGAAATTGAAGGGCAACGTCCAAGGCTGAATTATAAACTTTTCTACCGCCCCCGAAGATTGCAGTGGTGGTTTGCAGGTGTCTGCTACAAATAAACTTTAGGCAAAACATTTCTTAACATGCCAAATCCTAAAAATTTCCTATATAATAGGCATAATGTCCAGGTATAAAATTGGGATATATTACTGGAAACCCGGATTGACCCCATAGAGTGAAAAATACGGTCGCAAAATTATTTGGCAAAATGAAAATGCCAGTGGTTAAAAATGTTGATGGATTTCTTTTTTTTTTTTGTCTGGTATGGAAAATAATTTTCTATGAATCTTTCACAATATTCATCACACCCGTGTCAATACCGCGTTTCATCTTTGATATTTACAACAGTTATTTTACATTTTTTATTATTTATTTGTTATTTTTTGTTTCAAGATAGAGATAGAGGACATGTCACCTTCACTCCCATTTGGAATATTTTTTTTTTCACTTTTTTTTTGTTTATTTATAAGATGAAATGTAAGGGATGATTGAAGAAACAAAAAAAAAAAAGTGACATACAATGGTTGAATTCAAGGGTTGAAGAAAATCTGCGTAAAAAGACGTAAAAATAATAAGGATGCTGAGAGAAACGAGGTGAAAGAGAGATGGGTCACTTCACTTTCTCCTTCTCCCTATCTCTCTTTCCCCTCTTTTTCACTTATTATTAAACTTGTGTACATTGCTCACGTTCGGCGTATGAGAATCGTTATGGGTCTCGGCTATAGTCGGTTGGAATGTGTTTTTTTTTTTTTTTTTTTTTTTTTCATTTATTTTTTTATATTATATATATATATATATATTGTTTTTTTTTTTTTTTTTTTTTTTTTTCTTTCCTCTTCATTTTGTGTCTCCCCGGAGTTATACCTGATGGCGGGTCCGCTGCAGCCTCTACACAAATACATACACACATGTAATCCCGCCATTCCACCGTCCAGTCAGGCAACAACCGCCGCCAACAGTCACTAAGAGGGGCGGTCTTTCTTTTTGGCTCCTCTTTCACGTTGCCTTCACCATCCTCCTTGCGAGCATCACGAGAATACCGAGAGGTGCTCTCAAAGATGTGTGTGTACGTGTATGAAAAAATAAGAGAATGAGAAGATAGAAACAAATCCGCGCGCGCCAATGATTGTACGAGAATGTGTCTATTGCGCATGACTGTTGTATAGTGGGAGAAGCGGGAAAATAACCGAGGTCGTTCATTTGTACGTTTTAGCTTTTTGGTTCTTGGTTGATGACGTCACTAAAGGGGAATTCGAATGGACCAATAGTATTGTGCCGTGGCAACGTGCACGTGGTGGGGAGATGAGGGGCGCGCAAAAGGTGAATGTGACCCCGGTCGCAGAGCGCGGGGCCAGTTTCACAGTGAGTGCGGTAGTGTTCACATGTCTCATCCGGTTGTTCGTCTCTTCTTCTCTTTATTTTATTTTATTTATTCTCCATTTATTCTATTTATTTTATTTATTCTCTTTATTCTCTTTATTCTCTTTATTCTCTTTATTATTATTCTTATTCTCTGTATCAGTTACAATTTTGCCTCTCAAATGTTTAATCCTCTCTGTGACATACGTTCTTGTCATATGCGTAAATCACATTCTCACTCGAGTCGCGTTTATCATGAAATTTTATTATAATTGTAAATGAGAGAAAAAAAAAAAAATCTCACGAATATAATATAAGGAAGATGAGCTCGGGGAACACACATTGCGAGAGGCAAGACATTTTTCCAGCCGAATTGGAGCACAAAGTACAAACGAATAATGGCAAACAGGTAAATCTTTATATTTTCTTTGAATATATTGCAAAAATTTCAAGAATTTTACGAGATTATCGTATGAGTGATTGTATTGGAATGTAAATAAGAAAAACAAAAATTTCGAAACAAATATCTTTATATTTGTTTTTTTTTTTTTTTTTTTTCTTTTTTCTCCTCTTTCCCAAATATTTCGAAAGAAAAAAGAGGTCGAATCCAAGGAGATTTGGTTGTCTTATTTATTTATTATTAATCATTATTATTATTATTATTTTTTTTTTGTTTCATATTTACAAAAGTACAAGTTTATATATATATATATACATACATGTTATAGACACGTCAATATGATCACGTTCCCACGTATGTACCGACCGGAAAACCTTGTCGGTTGTTCTTGTTACTTTCCACCGATTGCCGACACGCTTCGGCGTTCATCTTTCCTTCAACCAGTTTTTTTTTATTCCTTGAATATCTTCAATTATTTTTTTCCTTTCATTGTGCACACAGATTTTCAACATTCTCATAACAAGGTTACATGTGACGTCGATATTTTCAGGAAAAAATATACTGCCAAAATATTTTCTTGTTTTTACTCAAAATTATTTACTCATATTATTGTACATACATATATATATATATATTTTTTTTTTTTCTTCGGTAAGCATATGTGAGAATTGAATAATTTGTTCTGGCTATTCTTCAACGCACGATTAGCCACAGGGGCACGCATATGGCTTGCAATCAGAAATCAAATAGCAGCTCAAGATAATAACCAACTTGCCTTCAACCCGATATCGCATTAGGTATGAGTCGATAATTTCTAGTTTATTCGTCTTCTTAACTGCTTTTACGTATGTTCATGTTTATACATATTCGACCTTGATGAAATAATATATAAATATATATTTATTTGAATTGAACTGTCGCAATTGACATTGACCGTCATAATTTATCGTTGTTTGTTTATTAATTTATTTTTTTTATTCTCCCCCCCCCCCCCCCCCCCCCCGTGTAATAGTTAAGAAAACTTTAATTATTATTATTATTCCCTTTACGTAATATTCACCAAAAAAAAATTGAGTAAGTTCATTACTTAAAATTATCTAAATGGGGTTTTTTTTTTTCTTTCTTTTTCTTTTTTTGTATACAAAATTTTTTTAAATGCTCATCCTTCAATTTTTATTCGATAAAAACAATTAATAATATTTAAAACATATTTATATATAAAGAGTTTTGATGAAAAGTCTTCATATAGATATTAAATGTTTATCATCTTCATTACACTAACTTGCTGACGCTTATCGTTTTTATCGTAATTTAAACTCAACACCAGGTCCATACTTATCACTAAGAATTGTATTATTAGTCAACGGCTGTTAATATTTCAACGATAATGGTTTTTTTTTTTTTTTTTTCTTCTTTATTATTATTATTATATCTGGCGTATATATTTTATACATTCATTTCCCTTCTTTTTCGTTAATTCCACGAATTTATCGTTTTTATATTCCCGGATACAAAAGGTAATTGTAATGGCTAAAGAGTTTTTCAAATATATTCACAGCAGAATAATCTTTTTTTTTTTTTTTTTTTTTCTTCTTTCATTTTATTTATTTATTATTATTATTGTTTTTTTCTTATTCGTGACATGCAAGGCAAATTGAAAAGAATCTATCGTTTAAAATGTAAGCAATGCCGTCGTGGTCATCGTGTGAGTTGTGTGTGTATATATATATATATATATGTACATGTAACGGAATTCTTCTACATATATGCAAATACACATTTGTGCTCAAGGTAAACTGTGATTATAGATATGTGTGTCTGTCTGTACATGTATGGGGTGGAGAGAATTGAACCTGACTTTGTATCGAGTAATAGTTGATAATTTTTTTAAATTTATCGTTCAATATTGTATTACACATGCGTATATGCAGGTGTGAAAAAAAAAAATGATAACTGTTCATATCACGTGTTTTTGAGGTTTATATTAATATATATATATATATATATATATGTGTGTGTGTGTGTGTGTTATTTCATAAATAAATAAGACGAAAAAATTTTCCAACACTTAAAACACATATATTTACGTGTAATACGTGCATGGATATCGTTATATTTATTATTTTTCTATTCTCTATACAGCCACTGATGGGACATATATAATTTTACATATATATCCATCATATTTTTTTTGTGGAAAATAACGTTGTCATTAAATGATGGTTCATTTATTTATTTATTCTTTATTCGTTCAATATAATTGCAATGATACAATTATTATTCATTGGATATATTTACTTTTACACTTACCAATTTCTCAAAGACAATTAACAATTTTACGAACACATTTATTTTTGAAAATTTTATAAACGTTATATTTACTTGTAATAAATTATTATATCATTACTTGTAGCATCTATATTTATTTATTGTTGCATATATTTGTATATTAATTATTTTGATTATTCAATAATTTTTTCCAATTCTAATGTTAGTTGATAAAAATTAAAAAAAAAAAATTTTTTTTATTCGTGGATATGCATTGTTGAAGTATAAACATCTGTTTATTCAACATGAAATTAATTACAAAAAAAAGCGAATAATAAATGTAATGAAATATAGGAAATAATAATAATAATAAGTAAGGCAAGGTGAGAGTTGAGTTTGAAAATAAAATCGAATGCGGACACGCATGTTTATTATATATGGCAAGATCATAACTTTCTCCAAATGAAAATCGTGTTGTGCAAATGGCTAAGGTTGAGGCAATGCACACAATTCATGAAATATAAATGATGATGTATATTTTTGAAAAATAATATATTCACGGCAATCGAGCAAAGTATTATATTGGAAATAAAAATTAATATTTTGCAATAATACGTTATAACGGTTATAACAAAATCATGTACAAAACTATATAATATAATATTTTTAACTTTACTAATTTTTTTTTTTTTTTTTTTTTTTTTGATTTGAGTTTTAGACCAGAGAAACATAATTTAAAAAAACAAGGCGAATGTGAAAAAATTGGTGCTTGGTATTAAAGGGGAAGTGGCCAAAATCTGCTTGAAGAATACAAAGTCCGGTTCACAGTGTAACGAGAATTCTGGCAATATACAGCAATATACACTCAATCTTGGCTTTGCTACATAATTATATGGCTTGCGGGCAAAGCCGTCGCCGCAAAATACGGTCGACTTTCACTCCCAAATGTCAACGGTTGTTTCACTTTTCAATGCTCTCCCTCCTTTTCCCCTCCGTCTCGCACGTTATTATATATGCACACACATATATATATTCTTTCTCTTGTTCCTTACTTGTTGTGTGTGCATATCAATAAATGTACGACGACAAAGAGCCTCTTGTAAATTCAATATATACATGTGTGTGTTCATATATGCATAATATATTTATAAAATATTTTTCATGTTCCAGGTGTGCCACGTGCAAAAAGAAAGAGAGAGAGAGAGAGAGAGAGAAGGAAGAAAGATAAATCGCACATACAAGGATCTACACTATTCCAAGTTATACAAAACAAGAGAGATGAATAAAATTTCATTGACGTGAAAAATAATGGATAATATAACAGAAGAGCGAGATGAAAAAAATTTCTCCATCATTATTATTAATTTCTTGATGAAATAATATTATTTATCACTGTTGGCTCGGACATTTTCTTTGGTTATCTAGCTGTATGAGTATTATTTGACATCATAAAGCTAGGTTACCGGAGTTAAGATCCTCGCCATATCAAACACAACGACCAATTATGACATTAAAATGTTATAACAGGTAGTGGATTTTTATACATACATAAACATCATCTGAAATAATAATTATAAATAATTATACTATAATAATCATTGTTTCATCAATTGTACATTATTGTATATATATATATATATATATATATATATGATGATTAAGTTTAAGAGATTCATTGTCATAATTTGTTTCAATTAAATATTTTGTAAAGATGGAAAATTCAATTTATAATTGTGATAATGAGATTGATTTTACCGATTCCCCTATTGGTAGTCATGTTATTTTTCTTCAATGACGCTCAAGTGTAAAGCTGAGGGAGAATTAAATATTTATACAAGACTTTTTAAATGAGGATACGATGCATGACGACCGAGACAAACTGCTGTTCCCATAATAGAACTAATCGCAAAGGTATTATTGCAATGATATGAATATACAGGGAATAGAAACATATCCACAACATGAGAAACGCAAAGGTAAAGAAGAAGGGGGGGGGAGGAAATCTCACATGAGAAAGTAAAAAAAATTTAATTTACTACGTATATATATATATAAAAAGAGCTTATCAAATTCAATGTAAATGATTATATTAATTCACAATAAAACATTAATATTTTTCATTAAATAAAAATTAATCCATTTAAATGAAACTTTTTTTTTTTTACTACTTTAAATATAATTTTTCTGTTTATTTATTTAATCTCATTATTGTATGTGACAATATTGTTTTAGTAAAAATCATGCTATTGAATTTACGTATGGATAGATTATTTGACTTTGTTATTTCAAATTTTTGTTTTAAATATTTTTATGCGAAATATGTTTTGAATGAACTTGAGAGGGCGCCAATGCATAGAGCGCTATGGATGCTTTGAATTCAAACTATCATTGTCCAGAAGATAATGAAGAGGCCTGTCAAATTTGGAACACAAAGGTGAAGAATAAATTGAGGAACTAGGAAAAAGAAAAAAAAAAGAAACCAATTATCGAAATAATGACGTAATTATAATGATTAAATTAATTTTTTCTTTTTCATTTTATTTTATATTCAATTTCATTATTGGAAATTTCAATATAATTCTTTACTTTGATTTATTGATTGAAATAGTTTGACCTATTTATATTTATATATATGTTGGTTCGTTTGTAAAAGATAAATTTGTAGGAAAAAAAAAAAGGAAAAAATAAATTGGCATCGAGGTTTTTTTTTTATTCATGTTGTATGTTTTTCTTTAAAATGGAAGAAAAATTTTTTTTTCGACGTTCTCACGTTCATTTATATGAAATATTATTATTACTTTTTAATAAACATATATTAATTAAGTTTATTGTATCGGAAAATTCAATAAAAAAAATTTAATACGTATTTTTATATAATGATATTGATTTAATTATATTGTTTGATGTACGATAGTAATAAATAAATTTTTATAATCATACAATATAATATTAATATTTATAGTGAAAATAGATTGTTGTTGGATAAATACAAGAGCCTTGAGAAGCACATGCGTGGTGAGCGAGTGACGGAAGTACTAGCACTAACAGCAAACAACTATTGTTAATTTCATTTAAAGTTTTTCTTCAGCAATATAATTTATATATAAATAATAATTTTTTCCGTATTTAATATTATTCAACAAATGAAATATTTGTAAATATGTGGTTTTAATTGATTGTAAATACTTGATATATCAATAATATTTGACCGGATATGACAAAGTATAAAAATAACAAAAGTTCTAGAACTTTCTAGAACATTCGATAATGTTAAAAGGTATATAAGAGCGTTACACTACCGGCGTCGTGCCATTTTACTAATACACTGTGACGCGAATTAGACGTGTTATTCCTACATTTTGAGAAATATCATTTTTATATTGCAATCAATTGAAATAAAAAGGTATGCATTATTATGATAATAATAATTATTATATATTGAAAAATAATTTAATTAATTTTTTTTTTTTTATACTTTATTAAACAAGTTGAAACTTTGATAACCAAACTACTCGAACATTTTATTGATAATGCTGTTGAAATATTGGGCATTATTGTATTTTCGACTATCAGGGCAATTCATATTTCAATTAATGTTTAATATTACTTCAAGTGTATAATTGATATCTTACGAATCATTTATCATTCATAATCATCATGATATTAATTGATTTATTATAATAATTTTTTTTGTTCTTTTTTTTTTTTTTTTTTTTTTTTTTTAGTTAAAAATGCCTGAAGAAATGGAAACTACTACCGGTGATACCGAAACATTCGCTTTTCAAGCGGAAATCGCCCAATTAATGTCATTGATTATTAATACATTCTATTCAAATAAAGAAATTTTTCTTCGTGAAATTATCTCTAATTCAAGTGATGCACTTGACAAAATTCGTTATGAATCGCTCACTGATCCAACAAAACTTGAGAGTGGAAAGGATCTATACGTAAAAATTATTCCTAATAAAAATGATCGCACGTTAACGATTCTCGATACCGGTATTGGTATGACAAAAGCTGATTTAGTCAATAATTTGGGTACTATTGCTAAATCTGGTACAAAAGCTTTTATGGAGGCTTTACAAGCCGGTGCTGATATATCTATGATTGGTCAATTTGGCGTGGGCTTTTATTCAGCCTATCTTGTTGCTGATAAAGTCACCGTCACGTCCAAGCACAATGATGATGAACAATATATTTGGGAGTCAGCAGCTGGTGGTTCATTTACTGTACGAGCTGATAATTCTGAGCCTCTTGGACGTGGTACAAAGATTGTTCTTCATATTAAAGAAGATCAAGCTGAATACCTTGAAGAAAGTAAAATTAAAGAAATTGTGAAGAAACATTCGCAATTTATTGGTTATCCAATTAAATTAGTTGTACAAAAGGAACGTGAAAAGGAACTCAGCGATGACGAGGCTGAAGCTGAACCTGAAGAAGAAAAGAAGGAAGGAGAAGAAGGAGAAGATGGTAAACCAAAGATTGAAGATGTTGGTGAGGATGATGATGCTGAGGATAAAGAAAAAACCAAGAAAAAAAAGAAGACAATCAAAGAAAAATATGAAGAGGATGAAGAATTGAATAAAACCAAGCCAATTTGGACGAGAAATCCAGATGATATTACACAGGCAGAGTACGGTGAATTTTATCAATCGCTCACTAATGATTGGGAAGATCATTTGGCTGTAAAACATTTTTCGGTTGAGGGTCAACTTGAATTCCGTGCTCTTCTTTTTGTTCCACGTCGTATGCCATTTGACCTATTTGAAAATAAAAAGAGGAAGAACAATATTAAACTTTATGTTCGTCGTGTATTTATTATGGATAATTGTGAAGAATTAATACCAGAGTACCTGAATTTCATGAAGGGTGTTGTTGACAGCGAAGATTTACCATTGAATATTTCTCGTGAAATGTTACAACAAAGTAAAATTCTCAAAGTTATCCGTAAGAATCTTGTGAAAAAATGTATGGATCTTTTTGATGAGTTAGCTGAAGACAAAGAAAATTATAAGAAATTCTATGAACAATTTAGTAAAAATATTAAACTTGGAATTCACGAGGATAGCACCAATCGCAATAAATTATCTGAATTATTGAGATATCACACATCAGCATCTGGTGAAGAAGCTTGCGCATTGAAGGACTACGTTGCTCGTATGAAGGAAAATCAAAAGCACATTTACTATATTACTGGTGAAAGCAAAGATCAGGTTGCCAACAGTTCATTCGTTGAACGTGTTAAGAAACGTGGCTTTGAAGTTGTTTACATGACTGAGCCCATTGATGAGTATGTTGTACAACAAATGAAAGAATATGATGGTAAACAATTGGTGTCTGTTACTAAAGAAGGTTTAGAGTTGCCTGAAGATCCAGCTGAAAAAGAAAAGCATGAACAAGACAAAGTCAAGTATGAGGAACTTTGTAAAATAATGAAAACAATTCTTGACAATAAAGTTGAGAAGGTCGTTGTGTCAAATCGACTTGTCGATTCACCGTGTTGTATTGTAACATCACAATATGGTTGGACTGCCAATATGGAGAGAATCATGAAGGCTCAAGCACTTCGTGATGCATCGACAATGGGTTATATGGCTGCCAAAAAACATCTTGAAATTAATCCTGATCATTCAATTATTGGAGCTCTTCGTCAAAAAGCCGAAGCCGACAAAAACGACAAATCCGTTAAAGATTTAGTTGTATTACTCTTTGAAACTGCTTTAATGTCATCTGGATTTACGCTTGATGATCCACAAGTTCATGCAGCGCGTATTTATCGTATGATCAAGCTGGGTCTTGGTATCGATGAAGATGATACACTCCCTGAGGAAGAAAAGACTGCTGAAGAAATCCCAATTGTTGAAGGTGCATGCGATGAGGATGTGTCACGTATGGAAGAAGTTGATTAAATACGTATTTACACATACACACAAACACAAACACACATACACATAAAATTCATATACATGCGAAGCAAGCTTTAAATAAATTTTTGTAATTCGTAAGAAACAATTATAATTTTAATTCTTTGATGAGAGGCTGTTTCAAATCTGCTAAAGACAGTCACAGACCGTGAGAAAAAGAGAGAGAGAGAGATGGAAAAAATGAATAATAAAAAATGCGAGTTGTAGCCACGTTTTATGTGGTTTTTCATGTGTGATGCCGGTGTATTATATGTGAATCATTTTTTATTACTCGAATAATTTATCACTTTTAATTGAAGAATCAGAAATAAAAAATAAATTTTTTTTCATGTCATTTATCAATTGATTTTCTCCACTTTTTATTTCAAACAGTTTTCACATACAATGAAAAATTCAACTACTGAAATAAAATTTTCTTTTTTCTAAAATTGAAATATTTGTATTATTTAAATTTTTATATCCCAAAATAATCATATTTAAATTTTTTAGATTGCCTTGTGTATTACAAGAAGAAATTAATATGCAGTATTTTTATTTTAATAGAAAGAGTTTTATTTATTTATTCATATTTTTATTTTTATAATTCTCACAATTGATATTTACAAATTTATTTTCATTTATTTTTTAACGTAAAGTTGGAAACAACTTTCAAATGTTGATAAAGCCGGTGGTACTGCAGCTAATTGATTCCAAAGTGCGATTGCATACGGTATGTGTTTTTGTTCGATTAATTTATCAATTAATATTCGAATATGACTTTCAATTTCGGATAAATCATGATTTAAAAATATTATTTCAATTATTTTATTGTAAATTGGATGATGAGGTGGGAATAATGCTGTTAAATCTTTGAAAAATAATTCTTCAAATATTGGCAATGGATAATCCGTAAATGTTTTCTCATTTTTTATAATTTCAATAGCCTCATAATGTAAACTTGTATTATTCGTACATAATCTGAGAAAAATTTTATCCTCGCGTGTACAATCCGATAAATTTTCCATATTTTGTTTAATAAAATTAGTAAAAATATCGGGTGAAATAATATGATTTTTCAAAAGATCTTTATATTCTTGAAAAATAATTATTTGATATTTTGTACTGGATTTATCAGCAACAAATGATTTTGCAGCAGTAATCATACGCAGAATTGGATGTTTTTCTACCGTTATAAATTCTGATTCGATAAATTCTGGCCATGATTGTAATACATGTTTTGTCTTTATATAATCATTTTTAGTTTTCATTTGGGAAAAAAGTTGATTAAAAATTTTAAAGCGCTCACATTCATTGGAATCATCATCAATAATAGTAGTAGGACAAGTGGTTTGATTGGATAAGTCTGAAATATTGGTAAAATTATTCTTACCATCACCATTCGTATCAGCAAGTAATTGTTTCTTCAATTTTCCACTATTCGCATCTTTTACTTGTTCACGCGTATTCACCATATCATCATTATAATCTGAAAAATCACTCCAATTGTCATCCCATCCACTAGTTTCATTAATATCACCTTCAGAAACGATTTTAAATGCTTCATTTTCATACAAATTTTTTGATTCAATATTGTCGTCTGCACTAGAAATATCTCGGTGTTCATTAGTATTTTTGTGAATTTCTTCATTCAGATTTTCGATTTGTTTTCCCGGTATTTCAATTTTATTTTCTGTTGCAGTTGATGCAATTGCCAATGGTTTATTTGATGATAATTGGTCATACCAATAAAATAAAGCTTGTATAATTTCTGCATGATTAGTTTTGGTATCCGTCACTTTTGCTATAGCCATCATATTTTGAATTAAATCCATTGGGTCATACAAAAAATAATTAGTTGAATTTAAATTGATATTACGATACAATTCTAATGAATAGAAATACATTGCTGTTTGAATGAATAGATCATTTTTCGGTAAATTATTAAATACTTGATTGACATCAGATAATGTTAATGATGAATTATAATTTTTTAAACTTAATAAATATGCCATACCCAATAGCCAATCGTCCAACATAATGTGATTAGCTGATTGAATGAAAAAATGATTTATGTCACTAACTTCTGCACCATAACAAGATGTTTCAGTTAAAAGCGCTATTCGTAATAATGTTTGAAAAATTTTTAAATTTATATTTTGCACATTGGGTATAGAATAACTGTCGTATTTTGTATCAATACGACTGATACTAATGTCAAAATTTACATGTTCTGATTCATAAAAAAATGGAAAACTTTGCATTTTATCATGATATTGATGTTGTTCAATGTCTTCTACAGTGTCATTTGTAATATTTATAGAATTGAAATTTAATGCTCTTGTCCAGAAATTTTGATTGCTTACATTTTTCAGTATTTCAATAGTCGAATTTTTCACAATTTGTGCAGAATTTTTAACGAGTCCCGATGATTTTTCCAATATTTTCGGTACAAATTCTTTCACTTCAATTTGAGGTGTTGTCATGGCATCAGTGAAATTATCGTCACTGTTATCATCATCATCATTATCATCAGCGAAAGCTGTTAGTTTACTCATACTCATAAAATTTTCTAAATTTTTATTCAACACTTGAATTTCAAGTAGATGCATATGATCAAGCGTTTCCTCTAATATTTCATTAGGGCCATAGGTCATTACAAATGCTAAATATTTTTGCTTTAACGCTAAATCATTATAATTATCACAACATCCCAATTTATGAATTATTCTCCATGCCGCAAAATAATTATTGTCAATTAATTTTTGGCAAATTAATGAACAATTATCATAATCTTCGGCATTAAAAGATTTTTTTGCAACAAGTTCCAATACTTTACTTTCACGTGTACGTATGTTATCGCCTTCAATTCGTAAATAAGTTGCAAGCATTAATAAACGTTGTTGTTGTTTATAGGCATCACGTTTATTATTTAGACAATTTTCAATTAATTTTAATCTATCACTACTCATTCTCACTTGTATTGGTAATATATTAGTATTGAATTCATCTAAAATTTGTAAAGAATAAATTAATTCATATTCCGCTTGGATCAATGAATTTTCATCTTCAATAAGATTCAAACATGCTTTTGATAATTCAATATTTGAATCATGTAAAGTTCTTGAACTATCAAAATATTTTTTACTTGCATGCAATATTAATTCAACTGCTCTGTCATATGATACTTTTAATAGTGAATTTTCATTTTTTTTCGTCTCTATTAATGATGCACAATTTTGAATATTTATTTTTACATTCGATACTAATTGTGATTGAACACAAATTTCAAAGCACACTTCGATATTTATACAAGTGAAAATAAATTCTTGAAGTTCCAACATATTATTTAATAGTTCAGTCCATTTTTCTTGATTTGGTGGTGGTGATGTCATTTCATTTAAACTATTTGACATTTGTTGTAGTAATAATTTAACTTCGTTTTGTTTCAATTTATTTTTATGAATGAATAATATCGTGGTATTAACATTGTATTTATTTAAAATTTTCAAGCACGCAAGTTCTCGTTCCAAATCATCGAGTGGATTTATTATTCCGAAAGTATCTTTACTATTCAATTGTCGCTTTGATAATGTATCAAATATATCTTTTGCTTGTTGATACATATTGGAATTGGTGCATGCATATATACAATCTAATGCCAGTGCCACAATATCATCTATCATATTTAAAATCTCCATGTCTTGCTGTATACACGTGAAAAATATCGATGTTAATAATAAATCATTTTCACTTAATAAAATTAAATAATCCTTTAATAAATTTTTATCAAGATCACCACCAAAGTATTTTTGTTTACGATTGATAAATGGTAGGATATAATTTTTTATGTGTATTACAAAATTTTTTTCTGATGCTCTACTCATTAATAATTTTATTTTTTCAATTGAAGATAATTTTTCAAAATTTCCCAATGATATATTTTCTAATTGAACTTTGTATACTAAATCATCGAGTGTTTCGAGTTCGAATAAAAGATCATCTAATCCAATAATATTGTGTGATTTACCTATTTTAATTATTTCTAATGCATTTTCAACAATCCAACTTTCCCGTTCTATTTGATAAGCTCGCCATTTATACCATTTTTTTAGTAATTCCATTGTAATTTCACAATTTTTGTATGCCAACAAATTGGAATTGGAATTATAAAGAATATGTGAACCATCATCATTATTATAATCTAGAATATCTCGAAATTCATTTTTTTCTACCCAATCTTTTGGTCTGAGTTCACGTTGATAGAGTAAAAACAGTTGCCCTTGTTCATCACACTCTGGCAATAATTTTTCATACTCATTTGGATTTAATGTTTCTGGAAAACAACTGATTATTGCCAACCAATGTGGCATCAATTTTTGTCCATGATACGTAAACATTATTTCAACAGCTTGATAATTACAATTTCTTGCAAAATTAATTGCATTTTCTAATATAGTTGATTGACGAAATTTTTCATACGACTGTTTTTTGTATTCTTTAGAATTTCCAATAATCATTTCATACGTTTTCAAATTGTCCAAATGATCTAATAGATTTTTTCGACAAATAAGTAAATCCTTTTGTGAATTAGTTAAATCCGTTAAATCAATTCCGCTTAAAATTTGATTGATTTTTTGTATGTGTTTTAAATTAGCACTAACATCATCCAATTGTATTATATCATTGTCATCTGTTTCTTGAATCACAATTTCACCATTATCACTGTCACGAATTGCTAGAAATGTTTCTAAATTAGCACCTTTTAATCCAAAATTTAATAATTCTCTTGCTGCTTCTAATGTTTCCGGTACTCGCATTACACATTCATTTAAAATCCACAATCTCTTTCGTACTTTGCTCAAATGTTCTTGAATAGCTTCCAAAGAAAATAATGATTTTCGCCATTGAGTTTGATAAACTAAATCTGTATCTAAATTATAAGCATTCGCCAATGTTAGCGCTTCATCATACTCTTCAATATCAATTTTACGTGAATAAAGTTCTTCTGGCGTTGTACTTTTCATATTTAAAATCCTATATGTTCTCTGTATGATTTTTGATTTTTTCCGTTTTGGTTGAAAACTCTCAATATCTGTGATGGAGTAAAGTCCCATACGTAATAAATTTGTTATATAATTCATAAATGTCAATGATTCTAAATCATCTTCCTCCTTTTCACTGTCAGATGCATCAGAAATTTGTCCATCGTTACTTGGCTCGTTGTTGCGTTTTTTCTTTGTAACAGTTGTTTCACAATCCAAACATAAAAATCCATTTCCCAAATTTAATTCTGCAATTTGTGGTTGACCATATAAAAATTCTGGACTTGTGCCCAAAAGATTTTTTAAATCGTTTATTGAACATACGGAAATTGCACCAGAATAACGTGCAATAATAATTGCATGATCAGACCACCAGCCAATATCTAATGGATGAAATTGTGAATGACCAGATGGGAATTTTTTTTGTTTTACTGATGCCAAAAGATTTTCACTATTATAATTTGGTTGTTCATTTAATTTCCATTTTTTTCGTAACTGTAAATTTGGTAAATTCCATAATGATATAGAACCATCTGTATGTAAACAAATTAAATTATTACAATTTGGTGATACGCGTATTTTAAAAATCACTGGTTCTTCGGGTTTTTTAAAATTTGGTATTAAATTCCACAATGATAATGTTGGTAACCCAATTTGTTCTTCAAAAGCAAATGATAATTTATAGTAGGGATAATCATTTATTGGTCGCCACGATGTCAAACCAGTATTAGACGCAGTTGATAATGAATATTGGGAAATACTGTTTCCAGCAACAATATATATATTGTGTTTTTTATCATAAGCAAAAGCATTAACACCTTTACGATAAAAATTTCCAAATGAAAATTCATAATTTTCATTAAAACCATGTGATATTGAAATATTGTAAGATTTTAGTAGACCGCTATATGTTACAATTAATAATTCATAATTCCAACGATCTGATTTATTTTTAGAATTGTGAAATATTATTGATGATATTGCATCGCCTGCTTCTAAAATTTCTGGATTTTGTGATACAGTTTTTGGACTTATATTGTATAAATTGCTTCCTAATGAATTGTAAAATGATAAATGGCCATTGCTTGATGCCAATACAAGAATCGATCCATCAGGGCTCCAATTAAGTAAACGCCATTGTGGAAATGCATCTTTTGGAACTGTAAAACGGAAAATAGAAAAAAAAAAATAAATATATAAAAAATAAAAAATTTTCATTATTGAATAAATTATAATTATATTATAATTATTAGTATTTTTAATTTTTTAATATTTCTATATTTATTTGTGATGACCTGATGCTCTAGCCATTGGGGATGAAAATTCATCTTTCGATTTACGTATTTCCAGAACATTTTCCTGTAAAATAGCTAAAACTCGTCCATTGTCACCAATAGCAAATTTCCATGGTAAAGTAAGGCTTATTTGTTGTGATAAACTTTCAGGTAACGAATATCTATTGTTTAGATATCTCAGAGCATTTTTTATTGTGCCTGTAGTTGGTAGAATGATGCTGTCATTTTTATATCGCTAAAATATATTTTAATTAATTTATTAGAAATTGATTAAAAAAAAAAAAAAATTACATACATGTATAAATATATTATATAATTAAATAATGAATGATGAATCTCGATGTTAATTGTAATAATACATACATAACAAGCAGCTGGTGATGTAAAATATTATTAATATATATATATATGTACTCACGATTAATTCTGGTTCTTGTTTTTTAACAAAGTATTCTAAAAGTTCATATAAAATTGATTCATTATCAAATTCATCTGTTTTATTACCCATATTTTTTTTTATTTGTTTTTAATTTTTTTTTGTCTAAAAATTATAAATTATTGTGTGAACATAACCTCATTGTTCATCATTTATATACATTAGTACACTGTGTCTGTGATGTATACTCATATGTATATATTTTTTTATTTTTATTAACTTGAGAAGGAGATTTATATACGCGTATGTATACAACCTAACATGGACGTTGCGGCCATACCGACGTGGTTTCAGTCGTGAAGATAATACTGCGCCAAAGTTGGGTGAATATTTGTCTGTCAGTGGATTTTTCATATTATTTTTTAAATAAAACAAGTTTGAAAATTAAATTTAGGTAATATGTCAGATGGTGAAGATGATTTCATGTGCGAAGAAGAGGAAGACTATGGACTCGTAAGTATATTAGAATTTTATTATATTGTAACCGGTATACTCAGCTCATCGTGAGCATTTAAGGTTAGAATCAATGTTAATATTTATACACTAATAAAAAATAGTACGAAATAATTAATATTTCATCACTGAAAGATATATCTGGAATAATTACACAATTTTCTATTCAATAAAACTCTTTTTTTTGTTTGTAAAAAATTTTTTTTTTATCATTTTATAATATAGTTGTGATATTTTGTCATCGTGACATTATATACTGTGATATTTTCTTCAGGAATATTCAGAAGATTCTAATTCCGAACCAGATGTTGATTTAGAGAATCAATATTACAATAGCAAAGCTCTGAAAGAAGATGATCCAAAAGCAGCATTACAAAGTTTTCAAAAGGTCCTGGATTTGGAGGCGGGTGACAAGGGTGAATGGGGTTTTAAGGCACTCAAACAGATGATAAAAATAAATTTCAAACTCGTATGTTCTATTATAAATAATATTTTCTTCATTTTTAAAATGGAAAAAAAAAAGAAAAAAAAATATGTAATTACTTTTGTCCATTTTTTATTTTTTTCTGTAGAATAATTATAAGGAAATGATGACCAGGTATAAACAATTATTAACATATATTAAAAGTGCTGTTACACGTAATCATTCAGAAAAATCAATCAACTCTATCCTAGATTATATTAGTACATCGAAAAATGTGAGTTGTGTGTTTAAAGAATAAATGAAAAAATTAATTTACCCCTATATTTATTTAAAGAATATTATTTTGACAGATGGAATTATTACAAGATTTTTATGAAACTACATTAGATGCTTTGAAAGATGCGAAAAATGATCGATTATGGTTTAAGACAAATACAAAATTGGGAAAATTATATTTTGATCGATCAGATTTCAATAAATTAGCAAAGATACTGAAACAACTTCATCAAAGTTGCCAAGTACGTATATTAATATATTTTATTTATATTAGTAAATAATTTTTCAAGTTTTGTATTCATATTCAATTTTTTTCTTCTTTATTTATCATAGACTGATGATGGAGAAGATGATTTAAAAAAAGGCACGCAACTATTAGAAATATATGCTCTAGAAATTCAGATGTACACGGCACAAAAGAATAATAAAAAATTAAAAACTTTGTATGAACAGAGTCTACATATTAAAAGTGCTATTCCTCATCCACTTATAATGGGAGTTATTAGAGGTAATTATCTATAATTTGAATCACTAGATTGAAATATTTTCTTGGAGCACAATATAAAAACATTTTTTTTTCTTTCTCTTTCAGAATGCGGCGGTAAAATGCATTTGAGAGAGGGTGAATTTGAAAGAGCGCACACAGATTTTTTTGAAGCCTTTAAAAATTATGATGAATCAGGTTCACCGAGACGAACTACCTGTTTGAAATATCTCGTTCTTGCCAATATGTAATAGTTTGCAAAGAAAAAAAAAACAAATTTATTTAAATTTATATCGTATATATTATCTGACTGTAAGTTAATTATTTCATTTTTACTGCTTCAGGTTAATGAAATCTGGTATAAATCCATTTGATTCTCAAGAAGCCAAACCATATAAAAATGATCCAGAAATATTAGCTATGACAAATTTAGTTGTGAGTTATCAAAATAATGATATCAATCAATTTGAATTGATTTTGAAACAGAATAGAAATAATATTATGGATGATCCTTTTATTCGTGAGCACATTGAGGATTTATTGCGCAACATTCGAACACAAGTAAACACAACAATTTTGAATGCTTTAGTTTTAATATATAAATTTATACGGTGGTAAAAAATTATATATTTTATTTTTCTAGGTTCTTATAAAGCTTATTAAGCCTTACACACGTATTCACATCCCTTTCATTAGTAAAGAATTAAATATCGACGCATCAGAGGTGGAGAGTTTATTGGTTTCATGTATTTTGGATAGTACTATTCGAGGGCGCATCGATCAGGTACTAATAATTTATATTTATTTTTTTTTGTTTCATCATAAATTATTATTATTATTTTTTTTTTTCAATTTTTATAGGTAAATCAAGTACTTGAATTGGATAAAAAATCACTTTGTGCCGCGCGTTATAACGCTCTAGACAAATGGACAAGTCAATTGTATTCGTTGCATCAAGCGGTAGTGAATAAAATGTCATAAAATAATGCCAGTTATCAATTTCAAAAATAAAATCTTATTATTATTACTGTGAATAGATTGATGTTAGATAAAAAAAATGCCCAAGTGTCTGTTGAAATAGAAAATAATAATAACAACAGGTGTCGGTAAAACCAAACAGAAAAATGTGAATGAGACATGAAATAAAATTAAGTGTGATATTTTATATGAAAAAAAAAAAAAGCAAAAAAATAAAAAGCGTCATGGAGTATTTAAAATTTACTCGGCGGAAAAAAAATAAAATGAAAAAAAAAAAAAAAAAATTATTATAATAATAATTATCGCTGCAAAACCGCCAATATAATATTAATCGATGAAATAATTTGCGATTTATAATTACCAGTATTCTTGGTTGATTGATTGTTGAAGTTTAACGGGGTTGAGCGGGCTGAAATTTTTTTTTGTCCCAGGAAAACAAACCACGATAAAATACACAAGTTTAATTATTCTTGTGGGTATATTAATAAATGTAGGTCACATTAATAGGACAACTTTGTTTTTCCCCACTAGTTTAATGAATGTCATTTTTAAAATTTATTTTATATTTCACATGTCAGCGATTTTTAAAACACAAATATAAAAAAAGAAGAAAATTCTAAATAAGCCATGTAACGAAAAATCGACCAAGGGTATTTCCTATAAATGTATAAAACGTGCTTTACCATTTTGTATTTTTCTTATTCTATTTCTTACACTTATTTTCGAAATGATACAGTCCTAGATATATATGTACAGCTATTCATTCTTACGAGTGTTTCTCCAGCCATTTTTATTCAAGCAGCGTGCATGGTCGTGTGTATATGCGGTTACACTAACACTAATTTATGTACATATAAGTCTACGATGAGAGTTTGTGATGTTTCTCTGGGTCCCATACCCTATCAACCTCATTTTTACACGTAAAATTTCATTGTCGTACGTATAGAAATATATATTTAAGACGCGATTGCACAAATATTTATAAGAGTATTTTCTTTTAATTGTCCCTTATACATTAGTTTTATCTTTGACTAAATTATATGTAAAGATCACTATAGCGATATATATTTTATAATTTTCAGTCTTCCTTATTGTAGCAATTTTTTTTTTTTTTTTTTTTTTTTTTTTCGTTGTTTGTAATTTAAGTCGTTTTATGGCATAACATAAAATTCTCTTTGTATATATGACAGACTTTGAAAAAGAGCAGCACAAATTTCCGAATATACTTGAAGAGATTTTTTTTTTCTCGTTTATATATTATTAATATTATTATTATTATTATTATTATTCTTTTTTTTTTACAATAATTATCAGAATAAAAATATAGAAAAAATAGAAATATTGGAGATGTGATAAAAACAGGATTACATAGAAATTTTACCGACCCACATAAAAATATTTGTATGCGAGTCAAGATGTTTCGGAGCATTAAGTGAGTATAACGACGAATATAATTCTTCATCAGGCTTCTTATTTATATTTATTTTTATTGTTCCAATTGTATCAGTAATTTATTGTTTTTATGCACAATGGAAAAGGAGATTGAATTTTTTGTTTGTACATGCTGCTATAGTACAAAATATTATTGAGATAAAAATGATATTTTTATTATTTTTTTTTTCCCATTTTTTTTCTTAATACATAGGGGGTTGGGTTTTGTCAACACACAAAAACTATTTTTCACACATTGTTCGTGGTGTTACGTTCTCTCGTCGGTGTATCCAGTTTGAAAAAAAAAAAAAAAAAACGTTGAGTTATATATATATAGTTATGCTTGAAGTTCACATTTTTGAAGAAGTACACTGTATACTACTTATGGTGGATAGAAGTAAAGTAAAGCATGCCTGTCATTTTTTTACATCTATATCATATATCATGTAAGTACAAGAGTGAAATGTTGCCAGTAGAAATGCCACCTGGATCATCTATCTTTGATATTCAATCCTATATATTGGAGTATTATATTCTTATGGAGGACAATAAATATAAAATTATAATTGTTATTTTTCATTTGTAATTAATCTCTATTAATTATTTTATTTTATTTATATTATAAATAAAATAAATATAATAATTAAATCTATATGATGGATGGTAAATAAAAATATAAAAAAAAATAATAATAAATAATATAATAATATTAGATAGAAATATTATATATTTTGCTTAATGTATTTCTCCAGGTTACTTCTCCATGACAGACTAAGAAAATCCACTCTAATCCACGTAGCATTCGTTTATGTTCACACATAAATATTCCAAGTGCCAAGACCATTTGACATTATGACAGTTGTGCATTATCTTTTATGATATAGTGTATACATACAATTATAAACATCATACACTTAAAAAATTGTAGATAAAAGATAAAAATTTATTTATAAAACAAAATTAATTTTTTTTTTTTGTTTTTTTTTTTATAGGAGTGAAAGAATAAAAGTGTAAAAATAAAAAATAAAAAATTCTATATACATATTCATGTTGGCTATACTGTGTACACATTGATACTATTGGATCATGTTACGATGTGTAAATTGATTTCGTGTTCAAAATAAACAGTAGCTGTATAACAACAATTCTTCATTATTCTCTTACACTCTCTTTGCTTCTGTGTGATTGTTCACATTTACTTTAAAAGGTCCACTGTTGTGTGAATATCTACGAGCGTCAGGACTCTGATCCTCACTCTGTATTTACTATTGCGTTACTACTGGGAATGGAGTTTATATTTTATGTCAATATATGTACATGGATATATAAAGACAATATATTCGCTGTTTCAACGTTATAATCCACGAATGATTAATATCATCATCGTGCAAATATCGAGAGTAAATGTAATATATATATATATAGATATATTAAGGCAAGTATCAATTAGAATGCATTGATGTGTATTCAAATAGAATAATTAATTAAAATCAATATCAATTACTAATTCATATTTCATTCAATTATTTATGTAAATAAATTTCAAATGGCGAGGGAAGAAAAGCCGGAGTTTATGCGTGTATAATTGTTAACAGTATAAAATTGTAAAATTATTCAATATCAATTGAATAAAGTTATAAGTTAATAAAAATAAAGAATGATAGTAAGTTTCAGGAAATGAGTAAGGAAAAAAAAAGAAAGTGAAAAAGAAAAATTTCTGCACACCACTGGGGTTGTGTGGTATATAGAAGACTCAATTACGTTAGGAGCATCAGCTATCAAGTAAATATCAGTCTATCCTGGAACGCATGAGGTTCTCCTGGATTTCAATCGATCCAACCCTCCAGATGCTTGATATCTCGATCGTTGTTGTATATAGTTGATAGATGTATATATTCAGGATGGGATAGATACATTGAAGTTGAACGATAGTACAGTACATACAGAAAGAGAGAGAGAGAGAGAGAGAGAGAGAAAAGAGGAAGAAGAAAGGAAGAATGAATATAGATACACGATCTCTGTTTAGAGGTTACACTCGGTAAGATATCTGAGGGTCTTCCACCTGATTATATATATATATATATATATTTAAACATGATTTCATCAAGTTTGTTCAACTGTAGAAACGTACATGAATGGTTCATTATCGAATTACATACCGGATCTATCATACGATTGCTTTTTAGATTTAAATTATTGCACTGTGATTACTCCAACACTCTTACTATTTTTACTCTTCTCGTTTTTCGTCATTCACATTCACATGTACAATTGTTAACTTTGATATTAAATTGAAAAAAAAAAAAAAAAAATTTAATTAAAATCAAATAACGTATAAAGTAAATAAATGTTAATTGTAGCTTGCTTTAAATTATAATGTCTAATTCATTCGCTTTTGGTAGAATTTATGTAAATAGAGTGAGTAGTACGGCCCTCTATACGTATATTTATTTAAGTGCGGTTACTGAAGATTTTGTAATGTGAGGATATAAGTCGCGTGTGTGGAGTACAACGTGCCTGGCATATGTTGAGTCATTTCACTGCGTCATATCGCACGTTTCCCCACTTCTTCATGCGTTTCATAGGTCCTCATCCTCAAATATCTAACATCACTGTATATTTAGTGGAAGCTGTGTGCGCACCAACGCTCGTGTACGTCTGGGCGCTACTTAATATTGCATCATATTACTTAAGGATAAGAGAGGGTTCGCACACACGTATACACACTCAAGGATACATATGGCGTATACTTGGTACAGTGGGATGCTTACCTGAAATCATGAACCCAGCGCCCAATTTCACTTGGCAACCGTATCACACATCACATAACCTCTTCCTTCTCATTCATAATTTTTATACACACACACACACACACACACGCCATCACATATATTTTTTTGTTTTTTCTATTTATTTATGAGCTTTCCTTTTTATTCCAATCTACATTTAATTCATTCAAATATATATAAACATGTAAAAAAGGGCAGTATATAGATAGATCGAAAGGTATATAAAGAAAGTTATTTGCTTCAATTAAATATATTGATTTTTATTTTTTATTTTTTTTTACTGTTCAATATTTTTTATTTACAAAAAATAAATGTAAAAGGAAAAAAAAAAAAAAAAAAAGGAGGGTTTGAAAAAATGTTGGGCAATATAATAATATTCTTATTGAAATTATGATATTTTTTTTTTTAATTTAAAAAAAATTTTTTTTTTTCGTATTAAAAATTATAGGTATATATTTATATTGATATAGTCGTTCTATAGAGGATGAGTATATAGAAAAATATAAATTGTAGAAGAGAGGAAAACGCTGAAAGGTACAGTGTAGATATATAGATATTATGTAAAGAAGAGTTGGAAATAGTAGTGTGTATGGAAAAGATGATAAGATGAAGAAAAGCTAGAGCTGAGGCCTCACCAATGAAAACTCGGGCCTTGGGAGTTATACTTATTGAATATTAAACGTCGGGTTGGTTGGATGGAAGGTGGTGGGCCATTGATGGTATACACAGAAGCACCCTCGGGTATAAATGAAGTAGAGAGGGATGGGTTTGGAGTGTTTTGTTGCTCTTTCGCAACGCAAAGTTACTATGAACTAGAGGGCGACAAGTACAATTCACAATTGACAAAGCCCCATTTCTCTGTTGGATAGATGATAACATTTCCCTCCCTTTTATTGTTGTCACACGATTTTATTCCACTACGTCTTTTTCATTCACCCACCCGTTTGCTCACTCATTTTTTTTTTTTTTTTTTTTTTTTTTTTCGTTGAAGGGATTTTTTTTCTCACTAGTATATTCCCAACTCCATTGAGATTTTATCTTCAATTACTCACAAATGTCATCCATGATACTATTAAAATTAACATTCACATTGACATTCAAATCTCGAAATTTTATGAAAACTTTCATTCGATCCATTCTCACACCAAATACCTAAAGACCATTTTACATTTTACAACTTTTCTTTTCTTTTTTTTTTTTTTTTACTTTTTTTAATTTTAAGGAAACTTTTTTATTTGTTTTTATTCTCCTCCTCCTCTTGATAATGAAGTCAATTTATTTTTTATTTTACCATTTTGCCTTTTTTTTTTTTTTTTTCATTTCTTTTTACAGTTTCAATTTCCATTATTTTCTGGATGAATGCAATGGGTGTAATAATGATATAGTGAAAAAATTACGATACAAAAATAGAATTGTTGAGAAGGAAATGTAAGGAAATGTAAGGAGTGTATGTAGATGTAGATAATCTGCAGTTAAATCACACTCTGTTGTCTTACATTCATCTATGTATAAATATAGATGGATATATTCTATCTTCTGGGTAATAAATGGAATGATCACGATACCCGGACAATCTTGCCCCGAGTAAGGGAAACGTCGCGCATTTCACTTCTACTGTATTTTCATCTCTCATTCTCCGTTTCTCTTGTCATATGTCCTAGGGTATATATATACACACACACGTGGCTTTCCATTCACAATGTGTGAACTGTAGTTGGGGTTGCGCTACGTGCTCGAGCGACGAGGTCGGACGAGCACGCCAATGCGGTAGAAGCATGAGTGGAAACAAGCGACAAAGAGTTGTAAGACCGAGAAAATATATATACGTGTTTAATACACAATGTCTATGTATATATGTATGTGATGAAAAGAGAAAGAAAGAGGTAGAAAACGATGGAGATGGCAATTCTCTTGGTGTATTACGCTTGACTAGCCGATACTCCAGAGTGATAAATCATCCACTGTGATATTGTTGATTCGCATAATGCCGCTTTGTGCATTACACTATACATGACAATGTACACACTATATTCAGGAGAGGAAAGCGTTGGCAGGTGAAAAAAGGAAAAGGGAGGAAATTTCATGTGTGCACCACTGCATATTACTCATGGTGTATGTATATATGAATGAGAAATGATGAAAAAAATAAAAATGTCTATATATATATACGATGATATGTCTGTGTGAATTATGTATGTGTATGAGTGAGTGTGTATGTTCACCCAGTGCGCACGAATTCACCTCATTAAGTGGCTACGTGTTCCAAGTTGAAATCGACTGATCGTTTTTGCGGCCAACATTATTCTCCGTACAATTGTTCAGGGTTCATTTATTTTGTCAGATGTATATATATATATAATAAAGGTATATAGGGGTATGTATAGAGATTGTGAAAGAAAGAGAGAAGAGAAACGAGCACGTACCAAACTCGCCACAAATTAATCTGTTGTTATCGCTTTTTCATTGCGTTTGTGGTGAACATCTCGCGGCTATTAAAAAAAAAAAAACATAAAAAAAAAACCATACATCTATTGAATTTAATAAATAGTCTTAGATGGTTGGGACTGCTCAAACGGCAAAAGTTTTTATTTTTATCAAAGTGATTACACGAAGAAAAATATAGATATCAGTGAATTTTAGGTTCAATTAATCAGTGACACTAGTCTGATCATACGCTTACGTTTTCTACTAGTATAAATGAATGAACGGGTATTATAGTGTAAAATGTAGGAGGATATATATGTGCAATCATTTTGATATCGATGTTTCAAGAAGACGTGAAAAGAAGTATCGGAATGAGATATAATGGAATAAAGTTTAAGAGAGTAGAGGAAATATTAGTTTCTGTACATCTATGTGTATGTTTAGGTGTGTGTGTGTGTAATCAATTGGTCGTTTGATTAGTCACTAGGGGAATTCCAGGCATTAAATGTCTATTTGGAATGATTTTTCATCTAACATATATATATATAGAAACTCTTGTCACTGTTTCATTTTTTATTTTATTTTTTTTTCATTTCCCTCAAAATAAAAATTTAAATAAAGTAAAAATTTGTAAGATTGTTAAACATATATATTCCTTTCACAAAACCCATACACACACATATATATAAATATTATTTTTTCGTAATCCCTGAGGGTTAAGGGAAAAAAAAAAAAATATATATATATATATATTCATTTTTTTTTTTTTTTTTATGAATAAGCGAAGAAAATAAAAAGAAAATATTTGAATCGATTGTTTTTTATATGATTTTTTTTCTTACTGTTTTTTTTTTTTTTTTTTTTTTTTTTCTCAGGAGAGATGAAAAGAAGAAAAAAAGCGTTTGTAGTGGAGAGACAGAGCGATGAGACGATGGTAGGTATATGTATGTCACGTCTGGGTTCTGGATTACATTTATATCCCCTTATACCTCTCCACCTATCGGGCATCCCGCTCTGTGATATACCCAGGTGGGGAAACCCAAGGGGCCGATGCGCCAATACGTGCCCATAATCTTTCTCTCGATGCTTATGGTTCGCAGTGACTCTTCATTGCTGGATATGTATATATATATTTTTTTTTACAATCATCCAAAACGCTTTTATATATTGACTATTGTGGTGTGAGCTCATTTTCCTTTTTTTTTTTTGTTTAATATATATATATATATATATTTTTTTTTCATTTCGTCATGATTAAAGAGTTAATGATAATTCAATTAAATTTTGCATGTATATATATAATGAATTGTTTGAGAATTAATTTAGTGTGGAGCAATTGATTTAATTGAAGAAATTCGATGAATCGGGTCAACAGCAGCAGCAGCATTAAATAAAGCACCGAGGGATTAATTGATCAATGGAGTGGTAGTGAGGGGATTGTGGAGGTGTGAGGGATGCATTATCGATGTAAATGTTTGGTATGTCTCAGTGGGATGACGAGTGAGGAGGAGGAGGAGCATAAGGATAGATAATAGGAGGAAGAGTGGAGGGGAATAGATGTATATAGGTATCGATTGAAATTTCTCTGAAATAATTGGGATATTGGGCATTACATTGGCACGCGTGTTTGTGCGTTTGTGATTTTATGAATTTTCCAAATATTATTGTTGTATCTAAGTTAAAATTAATTTTTACCTTATATTATTTATTATTATTATTATTTTTTTTTTTTCGTTTAATATCTAAAAAATATAATTTGCAAAGATTGAAATAAATCTGTATTTTAGATAATATATTACATTGTAAGATGTATTTTCACTTGTGTACATTCAATTCCATAAACGTTCATTTTACCACTTCTTTCTTTCTCTCATACACTTCCCACTTTTTTTCTCACCAGCCGTGTATTTATGTATAATTATATATATATATATAATTCTTGTATAAATGTTACTTATATATGTAATAGTGCATTTGTCGTCAAGAAAACTTGGTACATGTATATTTGAAAAGATAAGTTTGTACATGAGCAGAAGACATGGGCAATATAACTGTCGAGATAACGCGTGTGTGTGTGTGTGTGTGTATGTTTTCAAAGTTTTTGGATTATTGCAGTTATGTTTGTTGCTTTCTAAAATTATTTTCATTTGTCGTTGTTATTTGTGCACTTATTTTACACTAATATTACTTGCAAAAGTTATACATGACATTTTCCGCTGAGTGTGTGTATGTGTAAAAGTTGATAGAAAAAAAAAATAATAATAATAAATAAATAAATAAATAAAACAAAAAATAAATTAAATAAGAATAATTTATTGTAATACTATACTTTTTTTTTTTTTTTTTACATTATATTGAAGTATATGAAAGTAGTGATTTATTTTTAATTGACATTTCAATATATTTAACGACCATTTGTACGTTTTCTCACGCTATCGAAATTGTATACAATGTGCCAGTCAGACCGACAATAAGCTGATAATTGAGCTTTTGAATAATTCCGCCTACTTGAGTTCAAAGGTTTAATAAAGCTCAATGTGTGCCATGTATAAATCAAGAGACATTTTTCATCACGCATCAATCTAAATAAGGTCATTTTTCAAATTAATTATTGCTGAAATATCAATAAAATATAAAATAATAATATTAATAATATCAATATTGTCATTTAATTATTTAAAATGAAATTTTTATTATCAATAAATTTTATATTTTGATAATAATTTTAGGTTGAAATTATTCTACAATATATAACATACAAGACAATTGAATTGTAACCATTAATTCACTATTTTCTATATTTCATCATAATTCTATGTGGTTTTTACATGTCAACACTTTTCATCATGATTTACCTACGTACTGTAATCCAACATTAACCTACCCCCCCCCCCCCCCCCCCCCCCACACACACATACACACATACACATGTGTGAAAGCGACACAGCGGCTTCTTTCATCGGCAGATTAGTTAATTTTAGCGATGCCCAGTATAAACCCCATGTCCCTGGATCCCCAATGTAATTAGCAACACAATAGTGAGCAGTTGGATGATAGTGGTAGTGGTGGTGTTGCTTGGCATACTATTCCATAGACTATGTTCATTCGCGTGTTGTTTGTGTCCAAGCAATCTTCTTTCAACCCAAAACAATTATATTTGCACTTTTTATTTTTGCACATTTTCCTCACCTCTATTTTATTTTTTTCATTTTACTTTATTATTTTATTCTTATTATTTTCATCATTTACAATGATAATGAAAAATTGTTGACGTTCCACTAATATAAATCCTATATTAAAAATAAAATATTTTTTCCATTATCTAAAATTTAATACACGCAATATCATACAGATACAAAAATCAAAGCTACACATTACGATTTGAATACAAATGAGTTTATCAACTCAAGTGGCGTTTGGTCTTGTGGCTGTTGACTATACATTAACGTATACGAGTGAGTGGTTAAACTATATACTGGAAGTAGTTGCTGACCGGTTTATAGCAACTTCATGATCGTTAGAGACAAGAGTGAGGGAAAGAGAGAGAGAAGTGAGAGTAGAGCGTAATACATAAAGGTGCAGTAGAGAATAGTGAATGTATGGAACATTTAATTCACGATGAATTAGGAATTCTAACTAGCAAGTCAACGGAGTAGGGCCATTCCTATCCCTCGTATGTATATATACATGTGTGTGTGTGTGTGTGTGTGTGTGTGTGTGTTGATATGGTATATGTTTATCTATAGGGTAACGGGAGATAACGAGGCGTGTGACGGGGCATTGAAGGATAACAGGGTCCGTATAGTTTAGTGGGCTTCAAAGAGAATTTCCTTCCTTGTGATACTACTGATAGCTACTGATAGCGGTCTAGTAGAATATAGTATCACATGGTGGTACAATGTTGGTGCAATTAAAGTATCATTGCGTATCTACACAATATGGTTGAGTTGTTGCAAACGTGGCTTTTGATTATTCTCCCGTGTGATATTTTCGCTCACTATACTCGATGGCTCTTCTAATCTTTTATTTGTTTATAAGCGGATTTAATTGTTGAGTTTACTTAAACATCCAGTAATTACGTGTGGAATATCAAGTGATAAAAAAACATATCGTATATGATATCAGAAAATTTAATTTTATTATATCTCAATTAAGATAAATTATTTATTTTATATGATTTATTTGCTGTTTTTTTTTTGTTATCGTTACATTACATCTCGTCTTATTTTATTGTAAGGGTTTCGTCCTTTTTTTTTTTTTTTTTTTTTTTTTGTATATATGTACGGATGGATTTCTGCGTAGATCCGAGGATATATATTTTCGAGTTATATACAAAATTCAGGAGAGGAGAGTGAACTGGCTTCCGGTAAAAGTACATGTATATACAAGTTTTATGGACTGACCCGAGGAATACCAAGAGTTACAATTTATTTTGGGTTTTCTTTCTATTTTTTTTTTTTTTTTTTTTTTTTTATATATTTTTACTCTCATTCCGTCTGTCTGTCTGTCTTTCTTTCCATCTATTTCAACCTTCGTCTTCGTACAGCAATGCCATTGAATCAATCGATAGTAGAGGGTTTTTTTTTTTCTTTTTACGTTTACGTTTTTTTTTTTTTGTTTTTCATTTTGAATAATTTATACTACAGAAAGTAAATTCGATCCAATTGAGTCAAAGAACTCTCTGACTTCATGACTTTTATTTTTTTTTATTATTTTATCTTTCATGATTATTATGATTATTTATTCATTCATTTATATATTTTTTTTTATTTTTCATGCTATATTGAGAATTTAAATTTTTGATTTATTAAATTATTTGTTGATTATTAATGAAAAATCATATAGATAATTTAACTTTTTTTCAGTATGTACACGTATAAAGATATTTAAAATTTCATTCAGAATATTTTTTATCAATGGATATGAAAAAATAAAATGTAAAAAACGAAGAGTGAAAAAAAGAAAAATGAGGATAAATATGAAATATGAATCATAAATATTATTTTTCGCATATTAAATATTTTCAATCGTTGCTGATGTAACTTGTCAACGTCACAAATTCAATGAAAAACGAGGTGAATTTTTGCAAAAGTATATACCAAAGAAATATACATTGTGCAGAGAAGTATATGTAAATAAGAGATACGAAATTGCCTTGAAGGGTTTCAACTGTATTATATACATACCGTGTCACCTGTCGATGACCTCAATAGACTTTTCACCTCCATTGAATATACATATATTTTCTCAAACATATCGATAACACACACAACCTACGACTTTTTCGCACATTCAAATGACGGATATTTTATAAAATACAATACATTGATGTATCTCTCCGCAATTCTTCATTTTCACGATTATTGAATTTTTTAAATTCTACCTATCGTCATTGCATTAATAATTTGACAACTTGAATGACATTTATGTTCTCAAATAAATTATATTTTCATTTGATTATTCACATATTTATACATGTAATTTTGATAATGATTTTGAACGATGTGAATATTTAAAAAAAATGAGAAAAAAAAAAATAATTTTTTTCCTTTGTTTTTATTTTGTGTTTATTTTTTTAAAATATTTTGTATTTAGTCAACTGCATATTGTTTATATATTAAATATAGAAATATATATTTATATATTTACTGTAGAATCTATTGAAGTTTTCACGTATGATTACATTGGATATTATTATTTGCGTTTGTATTAGATAGATGGATGAGCGTGATGCAATAACGTCTACACAACAGATGGATTCCTATTTATTGTGTGTAGATGCAGCGTACACAATATTATTACATATTGTATTTGGATAGTATGTATATTATAACGTTAGTTCGAGAAATAATTGAATTGGTACATCAATCGGTGAATTCATTTATTCAAAGTCCATATTGAATTGATAATTAAATAAACCAAAGACATATATATTATTTCATTTCATTTATTTATATATATTTTTTTCTCTTTTTAATATTAATATATATTAGCGTTTTTACACACACTACATGCGAATAGAAATATTGAATAAATTTATTCAAGACATATTTGAGAGTTAATAAAATTCAAAATTATTTGCATAGACTCATGTATGATGTCATCGATATAATTCATGAATACATTCACTTTTTCTTTTTTTTTTTTCTTTCACTTTTATTTTATTTTCACGATATATAGACAGATGTAAAAATATGATCAGGATTCTCATCGTATATATATTATTTTTTTATTTTGTTTTAACAAGTTTATGGGGCGTGTTAAAATGAATGTCACATCATTTTATCAGGTAGACTAAGAAAAAGAAAGAATAACAAAAAAATTGTTCATTTACTTGATCGTTGAGACGTACAACTTGAACCTACTTTCGCAAGTGAACTAACGCTATATTATATATATAGACATAGACAGTGTACGGGTCAAATAGATATAAATAAAAGTGTAGTTTTCTCATGGGACACATATGTATACGAGAGGCTTTTTCCGTGGGTTACACTATACTATATACTAGAGCATTCGCGTGGGAGTTATAAACCCATGGGGAGTCAGAGCCCAGGTCCTACACACGCAAGCTTATGAATATCTCATTGGGTCTGTGTGGCACATCGAGATAGTTCCTTTGGATAGTTTTTCTTTTTTTTTTTCTTTTCAAATATACGTTTAAACATATTCTATATGCCTTTACATATACATGTAATTGTATTCGTATATATATATATATATAGATATGTGTTTGAGAGTACGAATATTTTTGTATAAATGAAATCGATTGATTTATTATTTTTTTTTTTTTCATGTCAATATTTGCAATGTAATCGGGTCACACCCATATACAATATTCACAAACTCGTGCGCATGTGGAGTTTTATTATTATTATGGCTATTAATTTTTTTCCAAATATTTTTTCTCCAACTTCTACTTTGTCCAGTTTCAGCTCAACTGTAAATTAGTAATTCCTTTGAACTATATTCGTCTCACTATGAAAGGAGACTGGGGAAGGGGACAAAAAAAAAATAAAAATAAAAAAAAAAACAAAAAAAAATAATAATAGAAGAAAAAATAAAAATGGGAAATAGAATGGGAGATAGTAAATTATCATTTATATGAAATCCTTTGCAATACCCATGCATACTTATTATTCAATATATTTTTTTGGATTTAAAAAAAAAAAAAAAAACAAGAAAGGTAATAAATTTTTTTTTTATATTGGATAATTGCAAATACATATAGTTATCGATCATGTTTATCCATATTATTTTGATTACGTTGTGTTTATATAATAATGAATATCATTTATATTAGAAAGAAAAACAGAAAAAAAATAGTAAATAAATAATTTATTATGATGAAAAATTTTTCATGCGAATATAATGATTAAAGAAGAAAATCAGTAAGAAAGAATGGAAAATTTTTATAAAACTTTCAACTTCAGATAATTTCAAAATATAATGAGTACAAATAATAATAATAATAAATAAATAAATAATTTTTTCATTTATTATTTTTTTTTACTGCATCACGTTATTATTATTATTATTATTATTACAGGAGTTTGGATTACGTGGCTTTTGAAATACAGAAATTAGTGAAATTTTTTTTATTAAATATATATATATATATATATTTTTTATTTTTAACGGTTTTCAATAAAGTTATTGTGAGTTCCAACAATAGGCATATCAGTCGTCATTAATTTTTCACAGTTGTAATACATAAAAATTTGAGTTGATAATTGAAAAATAAATAAAAAGAGAAATACGCGTATCCATCAAAAAATAGAATTATAGTTATATATATTATCTAATTTATTCACTTACTTTTTACACACTTACCTTTCACGATGGTAATTAATTATTCAATGAATTCAATATCTGTGATGTTTACATAATATGTATGCTGAAATTGAATGAATTAAATCACTTGCTGATATAATATTATACATTTCACCGATGAATTGAGTTATAACTTTCCTCGAAGATGAATATAGTGAAGAAGCATTAAAAGGTTTTACAACTATAAATCATTGATAATTATTATAGTTAAATTTTCAAGTGTATATTCAAATATATCATGTTTATTGGAAAATGTTTGATATTTCAAAGCATCACTAACTTTATGTATATCGAGAATCTATATAAGATTGAGTTATATAATGTGATATAACATTTGACAGCAATGATGAAAATCAAATCACGTGTTCATAAGCATAACTGTAAATTCACGATTAATTTCAAATAATTTCCATTACAACTTCAACTTTATATTAATATACTCTAATAGAAAATATTTTATCTAATGGATTCTATTAGTAAATTTCCTCTCTGTTTTTCTGTATTTCACCTCCTCGATTACCTATCAATTTCACTATTGGAAAACTTAACGTAAGACTTCACTCATACACATACCCATATTTATATAAAATAAAACTTTTTCAAAAACAAAGAATATTTAATTTAATTTATTTGTTAATCAATTAATTTATAACGAAACTTTATTATTATTATTATTATTATTATTATTATATTAGATAATAAATAAACGTATTATTTATATAGTTTTTTTTTTTTTTTTTTTTGCCATGCGTATATTAATCTTATATTTATTTTTATTTATTTATCATTATATATATATATATATATATATATATATATATATATATTATTCATTTATACAAACCTAATAGATAAATTTATATAATTATAGGTATATTAATAAATATGCGACATGGAGGATACACCAATTGACGGCAAACATTGAAAGCATTTATTATATTTTTATTATTACTTTTTTTTGTCATATTTGACATTTTATTTTTTCTTTTCCTTTCTTCTTTCTCATTATTTTTATACTTTTCCATTCAATATTATTGTTATTATTATTATTTCATGTATTTATTTTTTTATTTTATGATACGACGTCACGTTTTCAGAAAAAAAATTTTTTTAACTGAAATTAATACAATTTGTGAGCTTATTGATTATTATTTATCACTGAGAGAAATATACTTACATAATTATACATGACTAATAACATATTGTTATTAATTATTATCATAGGATTGATTCCGGGTGGGAGGGGTGAGTAACTGTAAAGGATATAATTGTTTGATGACTTGTCGATATTATTCATCACTTTGTGTCATATGGAAAAAAAAATAATTGTAGGGAATATGTAATTAATTTTTTATAATTTTCTTTTTTCTTTTTCCCCTTTTTTGTTTCATGTTTTTTTTTTTTTTTTTTTTTTTTTTTTTTGGCACTTCTCACATCAATTAACGTTTTTTTGTTTTATTTAAAAATTTTTATTTACATAAAATGCCTAACGTGACTTGGATACATATTATTTATTTTTCATTTTCTTTTTTTTTTCCCATTTCAACTTTCCACAACGAATTTAATCCACACTAATGACCGGCTCGTTATGATAATTAAAATTGTCGCAAGCTATATAGATTTAACAGATTTTTTTTTATTTGTTTTTTGTTTGATGGTTTTTTTTTGTTTTTTGTTTTGTTGATAAATAACGTTTATACAATATAATTTTTATCAGAAATTTATACATCCACCTATTTACAGATGTTCCTCAGTTAGATTTGTAATTTTATTTGAAATAATGTTGAAAAAATGAAATTTTTCGTATGATATTCCATATCGTAGTTTGAAAATTTTGATATTTATCTGCTGATTTTTTTTTCTCTCAATAATTCGAGATTAATCCCACACACGCACACACATTTTATAAATTTTTTTTTATAAAATTTGAGTGTGTACTTTGCAACGTGTTTGGTTCCAAATTTGTCACATCTGTTATTCATAGTTTTAATATATATATATATATTGGAAAATTTAGTAAATTTTTTTTTTTTTTTTTTGCACTCTCGCACAATTAAATTTTCATTAAAAGTAATTAATAATACTTTCAACATGTTATTAACAATTTTTCATATAATTTTGACAATTAATGAAAAAAGCGATTTAATTTTTTTTTTGTTTTTTCATCTTTTTTTATCATATGCATCTGTTTAGTTAACAGAGAACATCAAAAGTTTTTTTTTTGTTATAATTTCTTTTTTTTTCTTTTCTTTTAATTTTTTTTTTCTATGTAATTACATTGAAATTAAAAAATCTTTCTCATTTGTTTGCTAACTTAATTTTTTGTTTTGATTTATTTTTTAATACTTGTCACTTTTGTTCGGTTATCATAAATAAATATCATAAAGAATATGACAGATACCCGTTTAATATATGGGTTTTGTAAATTTTTTTTTTTTTTTTTTTTTCGGGCTGATGAAACGTCTACTTGATTCCTTCACTTATTTTTTTTTTGCGTCTGCATTTCTTTCTCTCTCTTTCACTTTTTGTATCTTATTCACCTTTATTCATCTCCTGCTTATATTATTGATTTACTTATTTTATTATGCAGAGTTGTAGGCCACGGTGATATTTCATCTCGCAATTCGTGTGATATATTTACATCACTATGTATATAATTTCATTATTTTTTTTCTCTTTTTTTATTTTCATTTTTTTTTTTTTTTTGTTTATATTTTTCATTATATTTTTTATTCATTCATAAAATTGGGCTTTATATATAAAATGAAATATTATGTATTAAAATGAAAAAAAAAAAAAAAAGATGAAATGAAAAACAAATTTTAACAATTGATAATTCAATTTATAAATTAATTAGCACAACCATAAAAAATTTTATCACCGCGATTTTGCACGCTATATATATTTATATTATTTTTTCTTAGAAATAATATTAAATACAAGATTATTTTCGTCAATTATAAATTAGTTCAAATTATTAATATTATAATTGAGCGATAAATAAATAAAATTGCACTGATTCAATGGATTTACACTCTATTAAATTCCAATATTACCATTGCACTCACACACAAATACCCAAATATATATATATATATATATACACACACAGGCACACGTATGTATACAGAGGACCGTGATATATACCACGTGAGTGTACAGCGCTGTTGGACGATTTTATGCTTATTAATCGTAATGCGTGACACGGATATAGCTCGATACGCATTAAACGCCTCTCGTCTCTCACCCTCGACATCCTACTATCCCTTCTCTCCCAGTCTATTGCCATTGAAAGCGTCCGTTCATGACTGTGCTCTTCTCCACGTTGTTTTAGTGGTTGTCCATCGCTATAGTCAATATACAACGTCACCGAGCAGTATCTCTGTTATGGTTGGCTTAACGTGGACTGTGGTTGCTCACGCATCGCTTAACATAATCGTCGCCGTTCTCCTCCTCGATATCCCAAACATCCAAACAGTATTATATAGATTGCGCAATGATAATTTTTAAAATGTCAAGTTATTAATGTGTGCGATATGCGTGACAATGAATTATCTCATGTTCAACTCTTTTCAAATATTTTTTCATTTAATTTTTTCTTGTTTCTTCTATTTTTGTTTATTAATATTGTTGGAATTGTAAAGTTGAAAACTAGTGAATATTTTTCATCTAAATATTATTCAAACGCCTGTTGGATCTTTTCAGGTCATCCCTCTTTTTTTCTCTTTTTTCTCTTTTACTATATATATATATATATGACCACGCGATATTTGGTCTTTGCTAGCTCATCTACGACTATGCAATTCTCTGTGTTATCGTACCAGAGTATGAATTTTTTGAATTTACGTATGGATGATGAATATTTCTCCGTTTTCTCGGTAATTCACATTTAGTCGTTGAAAATTCAACCGAACTTTTTGCATCGATATAACTGTGAAAAAGAGTTTAAGTAAAGAGAAAATGAATAAAAGAAAGTGAGAAAATGCGGAAGTGTGTGTATGCGAGAAGGAGAGAGAAAGAGAGATTATAGAAAGCTAATCGTTGACTTGAATTTGAAGGGAATTTAAAGAAAAAAAATTTTTTCCCATTCAAATACACGAGTAAAAAAAAAAATATAATTTCAACACGTTGTATATATATATATATATATATATATATATATATATATATGTGGGTATGTGTGCGATACGTTTATTTTATTAAGCAAAAAAGTCTTTTAGTCTCTATCACACTTGTGCGAAGAAAGAAAAAAGATATTTTATTTCTTGTTTTGTTTTATATTCTACCTTTCCATCTTTCTATTATTATTATTCTTCTTCTTCTTGTTCTTCTTCTTCTGATTATTATTATATTTCTTACTTTATTATTATTTATTATTTTTTGTTTTTCCATCATTCAATCACTTTAATATTGCAATCACCATTTATATTTCGATATTCTTGTAGTCACGATTATTACCGATATATATATTTTTGTAACTTATTTATTTACTTTACTTTTTTTTTTCCCTATAATTTTATCCTGTAATTATTCAATTAATTGACGTTTTGGGATACATAGGGTGGTATGTATGGCCCAGTTAGAATGTACTGTACTGCGACGACCATTAATTGAGGTGCACTCCATCTGATAATATATGCACTACCTGAAACACACAATAAAATAAATAAAAAAATAAAAAATAATAATACAGATGAAAATAAAATTATTATGTGATTAAATTTATCATAGTAATTTTTTTTTATAGTTATTACATTCAACAATTGTGGTTTATATCATACATATATTTTTTGAATTTTATAATGAGGAAAAAAAAATTTTTTTCTTTTTCTTTTTTTTTTTCCCCTTTATTTATTTATTTATTTTTGTCTTACCAAATAAATAATAACATTATATGATGGCATAGATGTTGGGATATATATATATATATATACATATATATTGTTGCAGTGTAAAAATGGTTGAAATAAAAATTGTATGGTAGAAAATATAGAAATACGTGTAGTTATAGGAGAGAAGATGGAAGCAAGAGTTGAATATTAATATCAGGAAAATGACATCGTAGAAATCACGGCCATGAATTACTACAACAAATGGGTCTAAGAAATGCTGTAGCAAAGAGAGAGAGAGAGAGAGATGTAAAAAGTGTGTGTATCCACAAGTCAAGTGCATCATATCATGCTCGTAATATTATTTTTTCATACTTCGTTATGTTTAAATTCTGTTCAAACTCATCCGAGCTTTTTTTTTCTCATTTTTTTTTTTTCAATATATATATATATTTATACATTTATTCGTACATGAGAGGGGTTTTGCTTTAACAATTTTTTTCTTCTTATATTTTTATTTCTTTGGAGAAAGTTTTACGCTATGATAATTCGATGAGTATTCTCTCCTCATATTTAACGTTCTTTGCACACTCGACTCGTGTGCTTACTCATATATATGTATATATAGATATAAATACACAGTGTGCACTTCAGCCAATTTAAATTTTTCCTCTCGAGCAACTAAAATGTGAGTGAGCGAAAGGGAGAAAATAATTTATCAACGCTTGTAAAAATATATACTATATTAATCAACAGAAGAAATTTATTTCTATATTTTTTATTTAAAAATTTTTTTTGTTTATTTCAACTTTAGAATAAATTTTCCTGAAATAAACAAAAAAATAAAATTTATTACACACATATTTATAATTATAATAATAATTAATGATTTACATTTATGTGATTGATTGAATTTCCTATATATATATATAATATAATGACAAATTTATTCGAGATCGTGGAGTAACCACATTGATAATTTATTGCTCAAGAGGAGGAAAAGCTCGATATTGTGGAAGTCAGGAATGACCATAATATAATGGTAGAATGTCCACGAGTCTCTCCAAGTATACATTATCCTATTCTATCTTTCTCTTTTCCGTTTTCTCTCTTCACATATATATATATATATATTTACAATGTTCTTGCACGCTTGATTCAGAATAGTTTTCCCGGAAGTTGGAGTACCACATGATCACCGGACAACCACCGCGACGAATCGCTTTTGCTTGTGAGTTTGAACAACCTTTCTCTTATGCGACGAGTCATAAAGCAATGGTGGGACATTATTCGCATAATGCTAGTGTGTGTGAGTAAGATAGATGTAGAGAAAATTTAGATTTAGTGTTTCATTTTGATTTTACGTGCGAGAGAGGGAAAGAGTATGCTCATGAGACTTCCATATGGACAAGTAAAAGTGCTTAGTGGACTTTTGGTGGTTGCTCATAAAATATTTCATGCTCCATATTTTACAATAAGAAAATAGCACGACAAGAACTTTGGAATTTATATCTTGAAATATCACAAGGAAAAAAAAAAAAAATATATATATATATATTTGAAAGATTAATTAATTTTTTATTTGAAACTTTGTAAATTAATTGATATACTGCTGTAATATACGATGTAGAATATTTCATTTTTATCTTTTCATTTATTTTTATTTTGTTTATTATGCAGCAGAAAATTACGTATCTTTAAGTATTTACAACGATTATAAATTATATATTTTTTTTCTGTGTATTTTCTTGGTGGTATTGGAAATTTATTTAATGGAGCTGTATACAATTGTATACGTATAGATATTTCAGGATATACCAACAATAAAATGTGTTTGGAAATATTATTATTGTCCTCTTGGGTATTGGTTATGTTTTTTCCCGATATATTTTTCGTATGATAATAATATAATTATAAGCTACAGTTGAGAATAACACAATGTATATAGATAAAAAAAAAAAAAAAAGTAAAACTCTAAATTGGATATATCAGTATACGATTGCAGTATAATACAACGAAGGTCAAATCAAATGAAAAAAAAAAAAAAAATACACATCTAGTATAAAAATAGATAGATAAATAAAAATAAAAGTTTTTAAAGTAACCGACCGCAAGAGAGGACAGTAAAAGTGGACGAATGAAAAAAAAGATGGATTGCGTTGTGAAGACACGGAGATGTAGAATTGGCGAAGCGGAAGTGAAAGGGATGTAAGTTAACCGTTGACCAATAAAGGTTATATAAAAAAAGAAAGAAAAACAATACAATATAACGAGTACGTGGTATGTTTTCAATGACTTTTTTTGTTTTTATGTTTTTTTTTTATTTTTCCCTCTCGAATTTTTTGCGATCAACCACTCACTCTTTTATCCTCTTTATTCCTTTATTTTTTTGTGAGTCACTTTAATTTTTTTCTACTTACACTTGTACAATAGTGAAGTTATAAACTTTATATTATTTTCAAGTTTATACACGTGTGTCATTTTATTATTCTACGTAATTAATTGAATTGTAAAAATACTTGAATATTTATTCATGTATTGACGTCTGTTTAACGATGATGATGATGATGATGATAATACCAGTATAAATTTACACGTATAAAGAAAACAGAAAAACAAAAATAAAAAAAAATTAAAATATTTTGTGGTTAGTATAGAGAAGCGCTCGGAGTAACTAGTAGATATAGGCAATGTTGGTCAGGCATAATTAGTAGATACGACCTCGGGTGGTGCCTGAAAGCAGTTAGTGGAAACCGCTCGAGTGGTTACAACCGCGTGTTGCTGGGTCACAGGGATATAAAATGAGCGAGAGAGAAAACGAGAGGTACACGGTGAGTATAAAAAGAGGGTTGGTCAACCGTTAACATTAAAAGCTTCCTGTACAAGGTCAGATGAGACCATTGTTAATAACTTATGGACAATATAATAAATGCCATGTAATTTTTATTATAGATAAATAAAAAATACAAGACATAATAAAAAAAAAAAATTCATCACTATTTTGAGTTATCATAAATTTTTATATTGATCACTTTATATTTATATATAAAAATATTTATTATTCATATAATTTTCATATAAATTCAATTTTTTTTTTTTTTTTCTATCAACATTTAAGATCCATTTGAAAAATTAAATAATATAAATATAATTTTTTTTTGTTTAATGCTGCTTTTTATTCACCCACTTAAGACACACGCGCACCCCCATTCATTAAATTATCAGGTTTAATCTTTACTTGACTCTTCACCATGCGAAATATCTTGCTGAGGCCAGTGTGTGTATGGCAATGTCAAAATGTTTTATTTATTCACGCTCTCGCACACTACCCAACTATTTCACGTTGGGTTTTAAGCAAGAATTTTGCGTTCTCTCTCATACTCTCTCTCTCTATCAAGGAATGGCCCTGTATATAGTATAGTGCGGTTGAGGGAGGTTGAGTTACGTGCTTTGCATCGTCGTAACTTTTGACTCTATATAGAGTTTCGTGCTTTGAAACCCATGAACGATCCTGCAACTAAGCGAGAGAGAGAGAAAGATAGATAATATATATATATATTTGGAAATAGGTACAGACAAAAAGCGTGAAACGACCACAGTGAAATGGTGGTTCGACGCGTGCGATTACAATTCCCGTAGGCGATGCGTGTACAACCAGTAGTTACTCACAGAAAATTCACCTCGTATAAATTTTTTTTATTTATTTATTTATTTATTATTATTATTATTATTTATTTTTTTTTTTTTTCTCTGAGAAATTTAATATGCACACTGTATTTTTAGAAGCGATTCAAACGTGTTCGATAAAGAAAAAAAAAATATGCATATGTGAGTGTGTATGTTATCTAATTTTTTTTCTCTTTTTTATCTGTTTTCTTTTTTTTTTAATTTTTCGTTTTAATTTTATGGAATAACAATTGATCAAATTATAATTTGTCTATTGGGCAAATGGTTCATTATTATTTTTATCATAGTGCAATATATTTTTTTTTATTTTGCAGATCGATATGCATATGCGAGTATATTATTGATAATATCGCATATAATATGTGTGTATTTGTGTGAAAATTGCGGTGAAACGTATTGATATATTTCACATTTGTTCACTGACGTTGAACCAATATCAGACAAAAATACCCGATATATTCACTCGTCCACTTTTATTTGCATCGAGAATGACAATATCAGGATATTGCTGTATAAATATATAAATAGGAGAGAAGGTGTGGGAGACAGGATAAAAGGAGATTATTTAGTGTAGAAGTGTGTAGCGTTGCAAATTAATATTAACATGAGTGGTATATCCAAATGGAGAAGAAGAGGTGAAGAGAACGGAGCCGAGGACGCTGGTGATGAGAGAGTAAACGTAAAAGCATGTTGTTCATACGTAATTCCCCATTGAACGTGTTATATATATATATATATATATATATATATAAATATAATCAGGTTATTCCATCAGACACGATAGAGAGTGAGAAAGCAAGAAGGTAAAGAGAAGGTAGGAGAGGGTTGAGTGATTCGCTCAGAGTAATTTTCATGAATAGAAAACCCTCGAGCATTTCTACAATCGAAATATAATTGCATAAATTTATGGTTTATGCGTGCACTGTGTATTGTTAGAACCTCATAAAATCTATCAATATATATATATATGTGCATGTTTTTTATCTACTATTTTAATGCCATTGGAATGATTATGAAAAATAATTGAATTATACGTGTCGTAGATACTTTTGTTTGGAATTTCAATTTGATAAACGTACTTATATGATAATGTGATATTGTTTGATATTCTATATATATATGGGTGTGTGTATGAGAAAATATACTATAGATGTGGTAGAATGGTCTTGGACCCAAGAGGCTTGTGCGAATTCTCAACGAAACTTTTGTAATACAAGTTTTTCTCAAATCATGAATTTTACTGCAGCTGTAATACATATATATATGTATTTCCAAGCGCAAAATTTCCCTCGTGAATTTTTCGTTCTAAACTTGAAAGAAAGAAGAAGAAGAAGAAGAAGAAGAAGAAGAAAAAAAAGAAGTAATCGATTATGTATCATATTTGCATTATCATGATTGTATATATAAATAAATTTTTTTTTTACTTGATTTTTTTAGTATATGAGATTGTGATTTTTATTGTTTTCTTTCAATTTAATTTAATTTTTAGTTTTTCATTGAATAATTTTTGGTAGTTTTTTTTATTTTTTTATTTGTTTTTGTTTTGCTGGTTTTAAAATTGTATTAAATAAATGAAATACAATATTTTATCTACGTATATTATGCGTGATGAAAAGAAGTTGATCCATCCTAAGTCTGATACTATTTTTTATTTTTGACAAGTATGAATAAAGTACGAGTAAAATGTAGATATGATAGAATGTGAGCTCAGACACGTAGTACTCGTTTGATACTAGCGAACAAGCAGACAGATATATATCGAATGAAAATAAAAGTCGGAGCGTGTCGAGCACTGCTACTTTTTATTTTTTTTTATTTTTATTTTTCAGTTTTTTTTGTTTCCTATGTTTTGTATCACTTTTTATTTTGTTCAGATTATACATTCGAAAAGTCAAGTGCTGAGAAGTGGCATCATGAGAGTAAAAAGAATATTTGGGATATGAATAAGATGTGAATGAATGTGTATGTATATTCAAATAAAATTAAAAATTTATATTCAGAAATATATTTATTTATTTTATATTACGGTGTGTGCTCAACGAGTTATCATCTCGTAGTTTATTTTAAATTCATCCACTTCAAGAATGATATAAAAAGTATTTTGCTCGGTGTCGTATACATTTTTGTATACAAAAAATTAAATTTTGCGAAAAGTAATGAAGAAATTTTTTTTTTTTTTTTTCGTTTAATTAACACGTTTAGTTTACAACTAAGTTTGGAAAAGTACAATATTCACCCTAGATATGATGTTACGTATAAAAAAAATTGCGTGCAATAATAAAATAATAAAACAATGGTAGCATGAAGAAGGGAGAAAACGTATTGCCATGAATTCACTGTTAAAGCTTACAATTTTAATGGTATATAAGGGTGAAATGCATGCCAGTGGAAAATTGAACGACATGCGCGCGGTTACATTCGTCACGCTCACCTGTCACAAACTTCATTCACATAATTTTTATCATTTATATATATATATGTATACATATGAATTTATAATACAATCGTTGATTTAAGTTTTCATCTACAATTGTGCATGAATAAAAAATTGTTAAATGTGAATTTTTATTTTTTCATTAGTACATACCATAAATTAATTAATTTTATAGATATGATTTAGATTTGATAAATATTAAATTTCACATAATTATATATACTCACAAATTTTCTTATATCATATATGGTATTGCAACATTTATATATCTTTCAATACATATCCAATATGTAAATGAGATTTACAGAGAGCTCAGAAATCAACAGCAAAATAAATCAATAAAATTAATGGCAAAAAAAAAAAAATAATAATAATGGATAATGCGACAGTGCATGGTGCAGAATAGTGTTTATATATAGCTAAAATAATTTTGTTTTATTTTTTCCCTTTCTATAAAAATATATTTTTTTTTTCGCTTTATAAAATGGCCTGAAAGGTAACGGGTAATTACGGGGGGTTGGGTGAGAAATTGATGAATAAGAATAAATTATATTTGAAGTAGTTGCATGGAAGTAATGTTAGACTTTTTTTTTTTTTTCTCTTTTTTTGTTCACAATATTTTTTACAGGAAATTAAATTCTGCATGTGCAATACATATATATTTCAACATTAAAAATATAAAAAAATATGAAGATCGACTTGACACGATTGTTTGACATTTTTTTTTTTTTTATTCATGATTAATTTTTTTTTTCAATGTTTTCATATACAGATATATGTCGATAATTTAGAGTGTTAAGAGATGGGAAAAGGGTGTGTGTGTGTGTATTTGTCTGTATGTATGAGGGGCAGAGAAAGAGAAAGAAAGAGAAAGAGAGAATGAGAAAGGGGTGGTTGGGTCGATGAATTATTGTTGGTTGGTGATGATGGTTGCCTCACCTGTACTGGAACCGTGAAGTTTGCTCTCCGGTCTCTCGACTTCCTTTTGGCTCGTTGGCGGTCGTTCCGTCCTTTTTGGATGATATGGGTTGTAAATGGCTGGCCACACAGTTGTAGGTCTTTTTGGGGGTAGTGGTGTGCTGTTCAGCTTGCCTGTAATATCAAGATCAGGACACCTCATCTACTAGGTTCTAGGAGTGTCTGTTTTTTTTTTTCTTTCTGTATGTATGTGTACCTCGACGCTTATATATACATATATTTTTTTTTTATTTGGTTAATTTCTCACACTCACTGAATTTTTTTTTTTTTGTTTATTTATTTATTTATCTCACTCATCATTTCTTTTATGATATTTATTTAGTTTATTATCATGCATCGCATTTACTATTCCACACCATACACGGTCGTTATTTCTTTATATTTATTGATTTTTGCGTTTATATCAAATTGTTTATCATGGGTTTATATTTTTTTCCCCTTAATTTCAAATGAAATAATAAAATAATCCATACAATTATTTTTTTCTCTTTTATATTATGAATAAAGACGAATTGATAAAAAGCACTAGATGATCGCTGTAATAATAATTGTATGAAAAGTACACTGGAAAAAACGAGAAATAAAGAAAAAAAATCTAAATACGAAACAAAAAAGAAGAAAAAAAAATGGAATAAATAATATATTTATATGTATCAGAAAAAATTATAAAATATAAATATGAATATGAATGAAAAAAAAAAAAAAATAAATAATAAAAAAAATTTTGGTATGAAGTGTATGAATGATATTTGAATGGAAATATTAAATTTATCGATAAAAAATATATTTGGAATATCATTTTTATATTTTTCAAAATTATAATTGTGAGGTTAAGAATAGTTGACACGTAAATTTTCAAGTAATCTGCATATGTATGAATTGATAATAAGGGGACAATAATAATAGCAATAGTATTAGTAGTAGTAGTAGTAGGACTAGTAACATCAGCATCATCATCATCAGCAGTAGTAGCAGCAGTAGCAGCAGCAAAAGTACCAAACTCTAGAGCTAATAGTAGAGCCTGGGGTCCCCATACAGTGAATGCAAATTGTCTACTTAACTCTAATTGAAAATAGCATTGCTCATAATCGACTCATATTAATTGACAAATTATCATGAAAATCGCATGGATATACATCACATACTATCTGCTGATTAATTTAGTATTAAGCCATTGCATCACATTTTCTAATTGAACTGTTGTCAAATATTATAAAAAAAAAAAAGAACAATTTTCAATTCATAAAATATTACCTCAAGTCATTTTTCACAGATATAAAACTATAAATAATAGGAAAATTCAAATTGAGCAATTTTTTTTTTTTTTTTTTTTTTTTTTTCCATCCTCTCTATCATCTCATACCCAAGAGTGTAGTTATGCATGTTTTTATATAGAATTTTTAGAGGGAATAAAGTAGATACTTGATTGGCATATGGTGTAGTAGAGAAAAAAATTTTGAATATATCGTCTCTTTGTATAATATAAGAAGCGAATATAATGTAGTACAACAGATGTTAGCCAAAGCGATAGGCGTATACGATGAGGAATAGAGAGAGAGAGGGAGAAAAAAGTGGGAGATAGAGTAAGTGCACAGTCCCATGGGGCATATGGTTTGTTTACACGGGAGATTGAAAGTTCGAAAGGCGATAATTTTGTATTCACAGCCAGAGCCACGACATATAAATATAAACTACACTTTTTCCGTACGACTTATTTATATATCTATATACATAATATTTTTTTTTTTCATGCTACATTTCATCTTACATGTTGATGAAATTTTATTTCGTATAACTACACAAATTTTTTCACTCACTCTTTCCTTCACTCTTACGATGGGATATTTCATTTTTTATTACTTTACAACTTAATCTATAAACTATCAATATCAAACTAACTTGTTTCAATTCAGTGAAAAAAAAAAAAAAGTAAATAAATAAAATAAATAGATAAATAAATAAATAAATAAATAAATAAAAGAATTAAAGAAAGAAATAAGAAAAAAAAGAACAAAAAAATACGAAAATATTATTTCTTTACTTTTTATTTGATTTTTTTTTATCTCCCTTGTGAGTGAAATTGCAGTTATAAACTACTTTCAATAGGAAACAAAAAAATATAAGAGAAAAAAAAAAAAAAAATAACGAAAAATAAAAGAAGGAAAGGTTTGACCCCAGTATACGCTCCCTCCCTTTTGATTAATGTGCTCTCACACTTTTTCTTCCTTTCTCACACGCTATTCTACTCAATACTAAAATGTGGAGGCTGTTTTATTTCTAATGAAACGAGACGTAAAAATGGTGTGTCGATAATCGACTATTGGCCTAGTCTATCGGAAAAATAATGATGAGAGTCGAAAGAAAATGCCAAGAGTTGAGGAAAAAGAAAATGAAGACGTTAACGTCGAGTTATCTCGTTACTCTGTAGTGACCATTGGCCATTCATAAAATATATGCATAATATATACACACTCTAAAATAATTCCCTACACCCCCCCCCCCCCCCCCCCCCCCCCACACACACACACATACATATATAAGTATACATTAGATATAATAAATTATATTATAAATATTCTCATTTAGTTCACTGATACACTTTCATCCCCTTTTTATTTTTTTTTGTTGGCAATGAAATTTTCTAGAGTAAGGGGCAATTGTGTGCGTGTTTGTGTGTGTGGTTGCTTCATCCTCATCTACATTTTTGTTTCGTCATTGTCATCATTGTTGTTATTGTTGTTGTCCTCATTGCTGTCCTCAACAGTTGCTTGGTCGTCGCAAACAACCGGCTTTTAAACTCATAGTCTCACTCGATGGGCATACCGCTTTTCCCTTTCATCCTCACTTTTTTTTTCGTATGTACACTTTTGTTTTTTTTTTGTTGTTTAACCATGCACACCTCCCTGTAAACTATATATATATATATATAGTGGTGGGAGGCACTAAAAAGTTTTCGAATAAAAGTTTAAATACACCCCGCAAACTTTGTTTTATCGTAGACTAGATATAGTCGTGGACGTTTTGAATACACACACATACACACACACATAGGTACTCCTGTTCCTTCTCACTTTGGTATATAGAACGAATCCAACGATCTCAAACGCGCCAGTAGTGGTCTGATACAAGCCGGCCAACTACCACTATGGTACGTCCCGTGTGCGCCACTTTGAACAATATGGCCGCCGGGAGACCTGTCTCTATGCTAAGAGTATGTGAATATATTATGTGTGCCCACGGTTCGCGCCACTTTTTTTTTTTTTTTCTCTCACACTCTCTCGCGTATTCTCGTTTACTTTTTCGCTAGCGCACAATCACACTTAGCCCGTATTTCAACGTTGACCCCATTTTATACATATATACACATATATACTACCCATATTGTCTCTTTGGGATTTGTTTACAACTTTTTTTGTTTGGTATTATTTATTATTTTTATTTATTCATATATGAATATGAATTTCATCGTTATCTTATATTTATTATAATAATTTTTTTTTTTTTCTTATTCAAATTAATAATTATAATTATGAGAATTTATTTAATTTTACGTATTATAATAAAATATTTTGTATATTTCTATGAATAATAGATGATATATAACTTTGTATTGTATTATATTGATATATGAAAAGTTATTGGACGTTCGTTCACGGAATGACATGTCAACTATATCATTTTCCCGATAATTAATTAAGGCTAGGAAGATCGATGTGTTATCCGTGGGGGAGATATCTGGTCATTATGAAACAGTGTACTCCCAATAGTATAATTTTAGTATAGTTTACGTATACATAGTATTGTACAAATATATAAACATCTAGATATGTACATCTGATTCATCTATCCAATAGTATATGAGACATGTTGCATGTGAATATACAGTTTGGTCGGCAATGTTCGCATGGGAATTTCTCCTGTAATCCTCATTTACCTTTCCTCAACTTATTATCTCTCCCTCTCTCTTTCTCTCTCTCTCTCTGCTCATTCACGTTTTCTTTGAATGAGAAATCCTGTTACTGCTACCAACATTAAAGTATCTTGAACACATCAGTCATCCTGACATGTTTGCAGTCTCGGTAGAAAATTAAATTGCTAAATCACTTTAATGATTTCATCTTCTTTTTTTTTTTTCTCCTTTTTACTCTACATTTCTGATTTTTTTTTTTTTTTTATATGTGAATTTTTTTAATGTGAGAAGAAAAATTGGTTACTTGAAATATTTTCGATATTTTTATTTATTTAGAATATTGTGAATGAAGAATAATAAAATAAAATTATAGTAAAAAAAGTGTGTGTGTATGTGTGTGTGTGTGTGTGTGTGTAAAGATAGGGAGAGAAAGGAAAATAAAACAGACGATGAAAATGTGTAAGAGTATTTATTATAGTTTTGAAACGAGAGTAACGTTATCGCAATCATTTTCTTTTCTCTGTTACCGAGTTGCGCCGTCTGCGCGTATTCAACTCGCGTCTTACCGTTACTTTTTCTCGTTGCACACTGTCGGACGTTATGCCAGGAGGATATACAGTATGGAATGAGAGGATACAATGTGGGAGTGGTGGAAAAAAAAAAAAAAAAAAAAAAAACCAACAAACAAAAAAATGAGAAAGAGAGGGAGGTTGAAGGCTTGATCTAAATTGGACTTTCTGCGATTCGTTTGTAAGATAACAATAATGGAGCACCATGAACCCCATTCTCTTCTTTACTATTTTTTTCTCTTCTTCTTTTCTCATTTCTTTTATTCCTTTACTCACAATTCTTTTATTCACTTTTATACACGTATACATTTATGAAAAAAAAAAAAAAAATATAGATAAAACAATCGGTGGTTTCGAATTTTTTTCATGAAAATTAAAGATTCACTTAATTTAAAATGCAGTTAATTAGGTCAAAGAAATTAATTAGACGTTATAACTTTTATGGATATAAAATAATTGCGCGCGCGTAAACAATGTTTATATATAAATGAATAAATGCATATCATGCTACTGCATAAATTCTCTGGTTGCTTAGTGTTGACTGTTCATTTTCCTCATGGTTGTGATAGAGATGAGAGACAATATGAGCCAACAAGAGCCAAGTGAGAGGAGAGAATTGTGGATGAGGAAGTGGAAGAGGTGGGACGTGTCTCACTTGTCTACTCACCAGTGCCCAGGCCGCTCGTACGCGGTCACGTTTTGTCTGTTTTATATATAAATATATCTCTCCTCTATTTATATACTCTTCCTGCTGGTAGGATACTTTACTGCAATGGATCCTCTAAATGTTAACGAGGCTGTTACTTTTTTAATGACTTTAACAAATGTTCATAAATATATATCTTTTGCTACTCGATTTTAACCAACAATTAATTTTTTTTCTTTATCCGACATTTTCTGTTATTATCAACTTTACAATGTTCAAAAAATATTTCGTAAAAGCACTATTTAAAATAAAAATTGTTGTGAAAAAAGAAACAAAGAGAAAAAAAAAAAGTACATGAAAAAAAAAATAATAATGAAAATTAATCGGGAATTGAATTGGGCTTTTTTTTTTTTTTTTTTTTTTTTCTCTCTCTTCTCTTCTGTATACAAAATTTATTTCACAATAAATGCATATTCATTGTTGGTCGATAAAAATAGGGGTAATGTGGGATGGAGAAGACGTGTAAAAGTGGAACGGTAGAAATGGCGTTGGATTTTACAAGAGGTAATTATTTTCAAAATCGTTGAAAAAAAAGATGAAATGGATTATTGAAAGAATTAACAATTGTGAATTAATTATTTATTTAATTTTTTTTTTTCCCACTTATCTCGCACTTTCACATTGAATGTTTCATTTTTGTTAATTAATAAAAAAATTTCGAAAATTAAATTTTCTTTTTTATCATATCTCATCATTCTCGAATAATATTTCACTCAAATATTTTATCGAATTGAATGTGAATAATTCAAATGGAATTATAAATTAATTTATCTCTCATTAAATTCCCATATTTAATAATATAATTAGCAAAATATACCATGAATAATTTAATAATCGATTAAAATACGAATAAAATTGTATTTATATTATTGGAGTAAAATAAAATTTATGAATAACCGTGCAATACTTTGTAATCATAAGAAATATGAAATAAAAAAGCATAATATTATATAGACACTAAGAAATTTACATATATCCAAGAAAATGTAAATAAATGTGATATAGAAAGCTGAAAGAAGCGGTGGTAATACCTGATATGGTGGTTGGTATTGCACATAGATATTAATAATGTAATGTATTAAAATTGGTTTTTGCTGCATTATACCTGCATGGTAACGGGCGCGAGGTAAAATGTATTAAAGGTAAAAAAAAAGTGTGGGGACGAATAAAGTGAAAAAGAGAAAGAGAAAAATGAGACGTTGTTGAGACCGCGGGGACTTGACCTACCTATTTTCTCCCTTAAATTATTTCACTTAATTAATAATGAAATTCATGTTTACACCAGACTCTACACTAATATTTATATGCTATTGATTATTATTCTCATATATATTTATGAGAAGGAAATTGATTGGGAGTGAGAAAAGGGTATGAATGTATGTGTGTGTGTGTGTGTGTGTGTGTATATATATATTGGGTTGGGTTGGGTTTGGGGTATGAGAAACGATTTCAATTTAAATGTGAATATTTTGATCAAGTAATCCATTTTCTCTTTAACACTTTCAATTCATCTCGTTCAATTTGAGAATGAAATTTAATATAAAATTTTATATAGTTAAATTTATATTTAAAAATATTCTTGATATACATACACATATACATATGTATTTATGTATATGAACTTACCCTCTTTGTTAGCACTGCTCTTGATTTCTGTAGCTGTTGGTGGAGCTGATGGTTGTGCCATCTCTGAAAATAAAAAATGAAAAAAATTTATAACAAACAAAAGAATAAAAAATATGCGAAAAAAAAAAAAAAAATTAATGTGTACTATAATTTAAATTAAAAAAAAAGAAAAGAAAAATAATAAAAAAAATAGAAAAAATTTTTTATTACGTCTTACCATAGAGTCTGATGGATCCTTCAGTTTCACCAAGTGAGTTTTTACTGATACACCGATAATTTCCAAAATCATTCAATTGCAAATTACGTATAGTCAATTGCATATGAGTTCTGTAACTACTCTCCATAATTGTACTTGCATATTTATCATTACTCAGTACCACTGAATTATTAAAATTCCAGTAGCTTATTGCACGTGGAAATGCTTCAATGCTACACTCTAGTGTTACATTTTTACCAGCTGGCGCACCCATTAGTTGATTCGGCACAAATATTGTTGGTGAAACTGTGGAGACAAGGAAAAAAAAAAAAAAATTATTATACTACACACATTTATATACATATTAATTAAGAAAACAAAAAAAATTCCTCCATTCAAATTAATCAACTAAATACATATTTCTCGAAATTATAATTCAGATAATTATATTTTTTAATATAAACAACGTGAATTAATTGGAAAGCTAAAAGTGCTTTCACATACATATGTCAACGCTGCGTGAGAGCGTGTCTGACGAAACATGCAACTGAATCCCTAGTAATTTCAACGGCAGATAAGCTAGACTTGTGAGATCAGTAGATATATATGTATGTATATTGTTAAGCCTTCTCTAGTTCACTATACATTTTAGTACTTTGGCAATGCCACTCTCATATCGTTATGTATAATGAACTCCACTGGAATTTCATTTCTCAAACTCAACCACCCTATGTCATATCATAACACTCACATGTCTTTACCAAATATATCCGCTGATGATACGTATATGAAAAAAAAAACTTGATATAATTAAAATTAATTACTGGTAAAAAAAAATTTTTTTCTTCCATTTTTTTTTTTTTTTGTCCACTCTTATAAAATATTATTGCTATTGTGATATTAATTTTTACTATATCCAAATTGGATATTAATGAAATTGGATAAATGCTTGATATCGGATATTTTGGAGATATAGAGTGGAATTGTTAGTGCAATTAGTACCAAAAATGCGTACAAATATTTTGAGAGATCCAAATGATAATAGAAATTATATAATTTTCATTGTGTATGTAAGTATATAAATGTGAGTACATGAGTTGATGTGAAAAGACGTGTGGGAAGTATGCGTTAATTAGGAATCAGTATTTGGGAATGTGTGGATTTGTGGAAAGCTCACTACAATATATGTATTGTATGTATAGAGGATTGGAGAACATGCCATTGGGTTTCAGCATACTTATCCATACACACACACTGATGAGGACGAGAGTTCCAAGCATTTTTTTCGAACCTTCAATAAAATTGATAAATCAATTTATTATGATATGAATTTTTTTTTCTAATTTTTTTTTAGTAATTTTTTATTTCTAATAAACAAAAAAAAATGATAGATAAAAATATGTGATTAGTCGAAGATGACAATTGTATGATTTAATGAATATTACAAAATTTTCAATTATTCAATATTAATTAAATTATTTTGAATATTATTTGAACTGAATATTATGAAAAAAAAAAAATAATAATTAAAATTTAATATAAATAATTTGTATGATTGTAAAATGAAAAATAGTAAAGGTTGAGAATGAACAATAAAAATATAAAAAAAAAAAAATTGAAAGTATGTGAAATATTATTTTTGTAGGATGGTAAAAGTTGAACGATGACGATGCTAGTGCGACATTTATACATTACACGTTGTACATGCAATGTAAGAAGAGACTTGTTGGCTATATAGTGTGGACAAATAAAGCCATCCTAATGCTTTAAACATATGTATGTATGTGGGTATGTTTGGAGAAATATATACAGAGGTTTGGATATATACATGTGTAGATAGATGCATATATGTATGGCGGTGACGGTGGTGGTGGTGGTGGTTGGTAGTGTATATTCTATTTGCTTGTGTGGGTTGTCGTGAAAACCACAGTGTTTTCCCACTCGTGTGAATAAAATATCTTGGTGGGTCTTGTAAATATTCAGAGGACACTGGCGCGCCTATACATAAAAAGTATAAGGCAAGACACTGAAGGTAAAAATAAAAAAAATAAAAAAAAAACAAATATAAGTAAATAAATAAAATAGCCAAACAAACAAAGGAGAAGAAAATAGGAAAATGTAAACGAAAGTACAGCATAATGTAAGACACGACAAGAGAAATGACAAAAAAAAAAAAAAAAAAAAAAAAAAAATTGACATACATATGAGAGGATATTTTTTTAAAATATAAAACAGACATTAAAATTTTGGTACTGGCAACGATTCACCACTACAATTGTGGAATTTTCATAAAAATATATTTGGCATTGAAAGAAAAAAATTTTTTTTTTCATTTATAACTTACATTCAACATCAACGATTATTCTTTTGCTAACCGTTGGTGGAATTCCATTTTTTGCGATACACAAATACGCTCCCATTTCTGTCCGCGTGATTTTCGTTAAATTCAATTGATCACCATTGTATTTGTCCACTGAAACAAAAATTTAAAAGAATAATAATGAAAATTAGTTGAGAAACAGAATGAACAGGATGAAAATTAAGTTTGGAGTTCATAATATTCAAAAAATTTTTCTTCCATTTAATTTAAAAATTTTTTATTTCTGTACTATTTTAATTCATTTTTTTTTTTTTTTTTTTTTTTTTTCAGTTTTTGTTTCTCCTCGTAATCTCTCATTTTCATTCTCTCTGTTTGAACCGGTTGAATTTTCATCTTGCTCACTGTCGTGTATGTAGGAATGATCGTCCCTTTTCGTACGGAACATTAAGAGCCAAAGTTTCAAGCGAATAAATTGCACTCGTGCCTCGTTTCATCAACTTCAAGCGGCAATTTATAGCTGAACTTGCCTGCGACCACGGGGACTGGCGACTGTATATAAAACGATTTCACATGGAGTCAAACTAAAGAGACATATCCAGAGAACAAGACAGACAGAGAGAGAAAGTGGGATGAATTGAGTATAGAAGGCAAAGTCGAGTCTCTCACCAGGACGAGACCAAGAAGAGATATATGTGTGGAACTATTATAATTGAAAACTTTGAGGCTGAGTACTTATGAGTACCTGAAACACTTTGAAATAAGTTAGTTACTTTTAAATATATATTTAGACAAGTCGATTGAAGTTGAGAACATTTTGTCTATCAATTTCAATTGCCCTATAATTGAAATTGTCATTCATCAGTTTGTTATCTTATGAAGAATTTTTCCATTTCAATTTTTTTTTTCAACTTTTTCAATTTTTTCAATTTTTTTTTTTTTTTTTTTTCAATGCATAACATTGTGTTTGATGTGATCAACAGTATATAAAAAATCCAATCGATATGGATATAAATTACGAAAATTTAATCAGAATGGATTGTTTCTATTGAAAATTAATCATAGGCACTTTGCCAAATTCTCCTATATTTTCTTTTTCCATTTTCTCCTGCCTTTTCCTGCTTGCTCTCTTGGATTATTTACGCGCCTATAATTGAAATGGACGGCTTTATTTTATTTATATTTAATTATATTTTTTGGCATTTGTTATTTCTCAAACTAAATTCAACTTTTCAGTTTTAAATATAGATTTTTTTTTCAAGTTTTTCTTTTTCCGTTTATATCTTACTTTCCCTATGTATCACACTATATATAATTCTTCTAAATTATTATCTTATATAAATATAATATATGATTACGAATTATTCAATATATAAATATATAGATATCTATTAATACATATCGACTTGATGCCAATTCTACATTCGTTATCGGATTATCGTTCATTAGAGAGTCTCGCGCTCATTGCTAATTGGTGAAATCTCTCTTGCGTGTGTGGCTTTATAGAGAAATAGCAAGCATGCCGTAAATATCACGTATATTTATATGTATATAGAATACAGAATAAACTTGAATGTGTCGGAATTCTACAATATATATATATATATAAATTTAAATTCTCTCACTCTCAATTCCAATATTTTGCAATTGCTTTTTCGTATTTTATCGTTTATTTTATTTCTCTTTTATTCTTCACGTTACACGTATAAATATTTTTCGCCTGATGTTTCCCTTCAAATTCAATCTAATTTTCATTCAATATCCATGTATTAATTAACGACGAATTATTCAATCAAATATCAATGAAAGAAAATATACGACACTTTGAAATACACATTGAAAAAAAAAAAACAAAAAAAAAAAAATGAAATCACATTGCAAATAAATTCAATTGAAATATTTTTTATATTTTTTGTCTGCTTCTTCAATAATTCAATTGAAACTCTGATTCATATGTATATGTGTATACACGAGATTGTTGACATTCGTCAATTAAGAATAAAACTTTTTTGAAAAATAAACTTTTATACAAGTAAATAATTTTAGTAATATACACATACACACATCTATTATATAGATTAAATGCACAAAAGTTTTCTCTTTTCCCATAGGTATTTTATAATGCGTAAGAGGTATATATATAATGTGTTCATATTGGGTATCGAGTTATCAGTGTTTCTATGGGGGGCGATGAAGCTAGAAAATATATATATATATATGTGAGGCGCGTTCTTGAATGTCAGTATATCGCTTCTCTCAACTTTTAACGAGCACCAAGTTTGTTGAATGTTGAGCAACGTCGAAGTATCGTCATCGTTGTTGCTATACTGCTGTTGCTGCATCTTTTCTTAGCCCACTCGGGACGAAGAGTTACCAAGCTTGTTAGATGACATCGTGACGATACAGAGCAATTCCCCTTGCGCGTGAATAAATATCAAACATTTTCTCTTTCACACAATCACTCCCATATTTTTTATTCGAAATATTGATATACACTGCACTGTAATTATATATATTTATATAAGATCAAATTAGATATTTAAAATAATAATAATAATAATAAATTAAATTTATAAGTGTAATTACAATTTTTTATTTTTTTTATTTAATAAATAAAAAAATTCATGTTGAAAGATGCACATAAAGTTTTTTATTTAGATGATTTAAAAAGTAATTCAATGGAAGATTATAGAGTGGGAGAAATTAAAAATAAATGTGGTATAGAGAACTACCTCAATTCAATCGTAAAATATTTATCATTAAGTTGTATAAGCTGAACAATTTTTTTTTTTTTTGCTCTGGATTCGTATTCATATTTGTTTTTAATTGGATAGGAGAATAATTTACCACGTGAAGGAAATGAGCAAGAGTGAAAGAAAGGAGAAAAAAAAATTTTTTCCATCCTTTCTTGAAATTTCAATTTAATGAGAGATAAGATGAGATGTCACATTTTTATTTATGTGATAAATATATATTAATTTTTTTTTTAAATTTGTTTACATAAAAGGAGTTTTTTTTTTTTTTTTTTTTTTTTTCATTTGCACCCAAGAGTTTTGACGTTCAACGACGCGAAATCCATGAGTAAATGGACAAGTAAAGTAAACTATTAAGAAAATAAGAAAAAAATTTATTCGTTGATAACAATTAATTTAGTTAAATTATATATTTAAATGAAATACAATGTTGAAATATTATTTGAATAGTTGGAATTGTAAAAACTTGTGATAACAAAAAAAAAAAAAAAAAATAATAGAAATGGAAAATTCCCGAGATAAGTTTTTGATAACGTATGACATTGTCATGACGATTATTAGATGTATCATATGTTATTGTACTAGATAAACAGTGTGTTTCAGTCACGTCTGAAGCATCTGTAGATATATAGGAAATGACGTGTGTTGCTATGTATCTATTGTTACAATGAGTCATTCGAGTAATATTACAGGTCACACACGTGGTCTACGGACGTGTAATCATCAAGCCTATGTACACAAACCAACTTTCGAGCGGCTGTCGTGCACGTGCGTCTACAGTGAATATAATTTATGTAACTAGACATTGCGTTATCACACCAACGACGACGACGAAGACGACGAAGACGTCGACATGGAGAACGGTTAAGTTTTAATCCGTCATTTCCAGCGACACTCTGTACGTGTCGCCGTTTATATGCAACCTCTTTCTCTAACATTTCCACTTTATTTTCTGTGGCAAACCCACTATACATTTCCAACTCGTTCTCCTCCACTGTCCTATCCATGTGCCATGTGAGAAACGTCGTGAGAGAGTATAATATACGCCTTCATTCTAAAATAGAGTAGTCAGCATACTACCAACTACCATCAACTACCACCAAATACAGACAATATATATATATATATATTCTCTTCGTTTTACTTAATATCGGTGTGCATAAGTGTAATAATACTGACGGGTAATTACATATTCACGAGTTCCACAACTTCCAAATAATATACTTGGGCTTGGTTTTATACTGTGGCATATAAATATAGTACAGATATTACATCTGTTTCTACTAATTAATTATAAAAATTCTCATTAAAAACTTTGTATTTACATTTAAATATTAAAAAAAAAAAAAATTTATTGTACCTATAGTTTTTTTTATATTATAAATCTAGTTTTATTAATTTCTTTTGATTTTACTATTTTTTTTTTGTGGTCTCTTCATTTTATGACTATTATATTCGAGTAAGTATCGAGTTTATGCGTGTCAAGTATTACAATTCAATATTATAGCAGATGAAAATATAAAATTGTTATAATTGTCTGGTTGACTTGTGATTATTACTTATATTTAAACAATAGGAAATGATTGTAATTCAAAAAATAAAAATAAAAGAATGATTATAAATAATTATAAATAGTATGATGTATTAATTTATTGTGTTATTTACCTTTGGAATGACGATCAATTGATATTGAATGACCATCCTCACGTCGCCACATTAAATTTGGTTTTGGATAACCTTCTGCTTTGCATGTCAATGTTATATTCTGATGCTCTTTTACAGCAACTGTACTCTCCGATGACAATGAGTCAACAATATTTGGTGGAACTACAATTGAAATTGAATGAAGAGAAGAAAAAAAAAAAAAGAACAAAAAAATTAATTATAGAATTTGTATATATTGTAAATGATTTTTATTGTGAGATATTTGATGGATAACATACCAACAACTTGAAGATATCCAACTTGACTAATCATCGGTACTGTATTTACTTGACACATATAATAACCCCGGTCCTCCTGTTGCACATTTTGAATTCGCAATGACCATGTTTTTTGTTTGTCATGTGATATAGAAAATCTTGGAATTTTAACGACGATGTGTGTGTGAATTGTGAGTAACATTTGACGACCCACGTGTACCCACGCCACCTGAAATATTAAAAATGAAAAAAGTATATAAATATTTTGAAATATGTTGTATTTAATTGAGGTACATCATTTATTTATTAATTTTTTTTTTCGTTTTATAAAAAATTTTATAAAAAATTATTATTACGGATATGCAATAATAATTGTACACATAAAAATATTATACAATTAATGTTTAATAAATTAATTTTTGTGTTTTATATATATATTTGAGTAGTGATTATTTCAAGATTTATAATTTAAATGGAAATTTTCATTTCTTTGTTTAATTTAATTATTCTCTCGCTCTTTCACTTCCTCTCGAGGATCCTTTTTTCTCCTCGTCATCTTATTTTTTCTGCAGATTATCATTTCTTGCCTCAAGTCTCTGACGGTGATTAATTAATGTCGTAGAACTTTCTCAACTCTTTGTAGGTCGAGGTGTCGCAGAGATTCCTCTCGCTCTTCACCCGCTCTACACACACACACATATATATATATATATATATATGTATTTTAACACGGACACAAATACTATTATCATGGTATTTTACCCTTGGCTGGCTACAACTTGGTCTCGATCTTGCAAGTTATAACTGAGCTTATTTTCATAACAAAGCTCATCATGCACTTTCATGAATACATCCAGTTAATTCACTTGCGATATTGTTTTATACATTTGTGTACACGGGAAGATGACGTGTCATGGAATTTTTTTATATTATCAAAATTACGATAAAAATAGTTGGGAGTCAACATGCGATAAATTACCATTCCGTTAATGGATTTAAACAAGTATTGAGAAATTTTGATAAAATATAATGAGTGTGTAATTAAGATATACTACGGAAAACAAACAGATAGACTTGTATTAATAGATAAAAAAAAAAAAAAAAACAAAACAAAACAAAAAGAAAAAAAAAAATAAATAACAATAATGAAAATGTTGGTGAGTAAAATGGATAGTTGAGTGATTCAATCATGTGTTTGAATTTTAAATTGGGCTAGTTGCCATGCTCGAATATTTTTCACTCGACTGAATTACTTGGCAATATGTCAATAATAATAATAATAATAATAAAATAAAAATGAAAAATTTTCTATTGCCGTGTATTTTATTCATTTATCAATGGTACAAAAGTCTATATAAGTTTTGTGTGAAAAATTATTTCTATATAATTTTGAGTTGATAATAAATTATTAAAAAATAAAATGAATATGTGTGTTGATAGCGCAGTGAATTGTCTGTTTTGCAAAAAAAAAAAAATAATAATAATAATAATAATTTAAATTTATTATAAAGCTACGAATTTTCACGATAATAAATAACAATATATCATTAACTTTAATTATTATTGTATATTCTTCTATCATTATTATTATTATTATTTAGGTGGATAAATTTTATTCATGTAAAATAAGGGAGAATTATTCACGTTGCTTACATTCCACAACTAACAGTTGGGCACTGTAGAGTTCTACAAGATAGAAAATATATGAATTCATGTCCGTATCTAAATTAATCCCACAGTAAAATTGGCAAATTCGTATATGGTTTCTTCAAATTACTCTACTGGCATTTTTTTTTTTTTTTTTTTTTTTACACGATACAAAGTAAACATTATTTTTCATTTTTTTTTTTTTTTTAATTTATTTCCTTGAATGTAATAAAAATTCATTCCTTGCACAATATATACATCTATATTCATACGTGTAGGTCCAATGAAATCCACGAATTTTATTCTCACAATTCCAATTTTATTCTCTTTTGCTTTGTTAATCCTTTTTCATTCTCGATATGTATATATATATTTCACGAGGAAAGCGATCAAAATGAATAAAAAAAAGGAAAAAAAGAAAAAAAAAAAAATAATAATAATAATAGAAAGCAAAAATATATTTGCGATAGAACAATAGATCACGCGTTGTGTGATGAATTATTATGCGATAAGCTCAGCACTGATATAACCTTTTATATACGTATATGTTGAACAAATTTTTTTATGAATAATGGATAAACGTGTATATAACGGAAAAACCTTTACATTATATCCTCACTGTAAACTGTAGAGTTTTGACTACGCTATTCATAGAGAAACCATCGTTATTTTCTAAGACTGTAATAAATAGCGATTTTTATATGTATACACATGCAAAATTTATACATGTTTGTCTTTGAAGCACACATGTGACCTCCATATACCCATATATATTCTGTAATACATTATAATTTTTTTTTTTACACAGTGTAACATACATGTGTAACACGTTATTCAAGTAATAAAATACATGCATTAATATTTTATTGACATTGATGTGAAAACAGGTGATTCAATATCCCACCTAATTTTCCATGCATTATATAACAAAGTTCAATATAAAATGCACTTATCTCGCAAGATACTCTAGTTTTATATTTTCAAATTTTTTTTTTCGTTCCTCTATTTATATTGTATATATATATATTTACCGCAATTACCCCGTTTCATTCACTACAGTATATATAAAATAGTTACACTGATTATAATTTTTTTTTTGTTGTAAAAAAAAAATGAAAAAAAAAATGTACATATCTGTTTTTTTTTACTATTATTTTTTTTTAATACTAATGATAGCAACAGTGTATTATAGAGGATGGTTGATGTATTTCCAATAGTTAACTATATATAGGGGGAAGTAGTACCAATCCCTCGTTGAATACACGTGAGAGAGATATAACGACCTCTATATGCTCGATTGACATGGGCACAAACGAGGTAGAAGGCAGGGTCGGATTCTATTATTTTCGGGGTCGAGATCCCTCGTCATGATCGAAAGAGATGAGAGTGAGCAAGAGTGCAACAACGAGGTCGTTGTGTGAATATAGTGTGTGTGTGTGTGTGTGTGTGTATAGATAGTGAAGCTTGAAAGCTGGCGCAACAAGGAGGAGGATGAGTTACCCTCGAGGTATTTTAATGAAGGTCCCACGATGATGATGATGATGATGATGATGGTGCAGTAATAACTTAAAGACATTAATATCCGTATAGTGTCTGTTCAACATTTCTTATGCCCTGTTTTTATTAATAATAATAATATTATTATTATTAACAAAAAAAAAAAAAAAAAATTCTGGTTATGTTTGTTTATTTTTATAACAACTTGATACGTATCATCTGTATTATCGTATATAATTCGATATTATTAATTTAAATTATTATATTAAAGTATGGATTTTTATTGATAAAAACTTTTAATTATGAATTGGAAAAAAAAAAATAATAATAAGATATAAAAAATACTTACTTTATATTCTCCAAGATTGTTGATAACACACGGTAAACTTGCGTCTCTACCAACCGCCACTGTTACATTTGGTATGGGCTCAGAAAACATCGGGACCTCTGATAACGCTATAAAAAATAAAATTACAATGTGAATAAATGAAAGTTTTTTTATTATTGAAACAATGTAAATGAAGAAATTAATGTGCGATATCCGATATTAATAGTGCAGGCGAATGCGTGTGTCGTGCTCTATAGTAGAAATAAAAGTGCGAGCTTTATTATCTGATACGAGTCAGTGTTTATAAACAGTAAATCGAATGAGACAATGCGAGAGAGGAGAATAGAATTTCCCCTATTTCTATTACACCTATTACTTCTGTCTCAACTCAACAAAGCAATCGAGACTTCTTGGCAACTTGAAAAAATTTCTCTTAATAAAAAGTTTCACGGCTCTAACAACACACGCATTACAGTGATTATGAACGTTGATTAATAAAAATATAAATTTAGTAATAGTAATATTTGAAGTCAAACATAAATGTCGTTAATTTTATGTTCATTCACTTGGAAGATAATTGTTTATTCTATTCAACAAATTATTTCTTCCAATTCACTTTGCCAATCAACATTTAGTTTTTTTTTGTCAAAATCAAATAACATTTTATAAATACAAGTTTACGTAATTAAATATTTTTTTATAATAAATTTTAATTCAATAATCATGAAAAATTTTAAATATTTAAAATTTTTTTCAATGACAAAGTGTAAATAAAAAAGTCAAGAAGAGCAAGAGTAAAAGAGTAACAAGAAAAAAATCAACTAGTAAGTGTAATGATTGCACAGTTGGTTGGTATACTCATTTCTATACATATACATATATATACATGTCATTGAGCTATGTATATATTGTCGATACATATTGCGTAACAATATACTGCACATGGAATGATTCACATAGTGAAATACATATTTTTTAATACTTATATTGTGATGAAAGAAAAATTATTCATTTGTATAGTCAATTGTATAGATATTATATACATAAAGTTGATAGCGTGGAAATGAGGAATATTATGCGTATATTATTAAAAATTCAACTTTCTGTATAATCGGAAATAATAATTATGGAATTATATGTAAATTTTTTTTTTTTTTTTTTTTTTTTTTTTTTTTTTCATAACGCAGCAACGTAAATGATACGCATATTTGATCATTTGCGGACGATATATCAGCGAAATATAATATGTGTATAATATGGGCGTACAATGGAGATTGATATAAAAATATTTGAGTGTGTATAATAATATTGAATTTTATTTAATAATTTAATGTATGAATAATAATTGAGTAAATATAAAAATTTAAAATAATATATATATATTTTTTTCTATTTATAAATTTAATAAAATATTTTTCAATACAATGAATAAATAATTAATCTGAATAGAGTTTTTGAGAGAGATGTAAGGTAGGAGTGTAAAAGGAAATGTGTTTATCGGTCAGCGAGTACGATGAAGTGAGCGAATAACATGTAAGAGAGAATAATATGTAAGTGTATGGCAAGAGCATATGTGATGTCAGTATGAGTTGATGCTTGGTTGTAGTAAGAGAGCCAATCTAATAGTAAATAGAATCAAGTTTGCAATATACCGTTAACTTTCACGCGTAATAAAATTCATGTACCTATTTCATATGTATATATTGTATGTGTCAACGTGTGTATTTTAAATATGATTTTGTGAAAGTTTTTTCATATTATTATTTATTCTAGTGAAAGTGAATATGAATGAAAAATAATAATGTAAGAATATAATTTTTTTGTTTTGTTTTTTTTTTTTTTTTCGTTTTGTTTTAAATAATTAATAATGTATTGTAGAATAAAATATTTGAAAATGTTATCATTTAATACAATAAAAGTGAAAGTGTCATTGTTCATATGTATTTTTGCAATCAGTATTTTATATTTATTGACAATTTATTTCAATATAAGATTAGAATTACGGGGTCATAATAAATTATATTACGATATTGGCATTGGCAATGTCCCAATGAAATTTAATTCATCAACGAAATTAATTTTATTTTGGAATACAATGTTTGGTGACGAGACATTTTATTTTGGTCACGGTGATATATTTGAAAATTGTCCGGGTATTAATTCAAATAATTGTTACGCCACGCACGATCGTAATATCGCGAATATCGATAAATTCCATGCAATTTTATTTCATGGAAGTGAATTAAAAACAAATGATTTACCAAATAAACGTAAACCAAACCAATATTATATATTTGTGAATTTAGAAAGTCCAATAAATCGTCCGTTAACCGATGAAATATTCGAAAATTATTTCAATCTCACTATGACTTATAGACTTGATAGTGATATACCATGGCCATATGCTGTTTTTCGTTATCATCATAATGACAATGTTGCATGGCCAATGTATTCGAATATATTGTGGAAGATGCCACTGGTCAATGCAACAGGTGAATAAAATTCCAACTACTTAGTTTCACATTCAATATTTATATTTATTCTATATCGTTCATAATTTCAATTAAATTGCAATAATTTTTTTCTATCAATTAAATGAAAAATAACAATTTGAATAAAATAAATATTTTTCGTAAATTATTATTATCATTAATTTTTTTTATTTCGGTATAATTGCTATTTCTATTTGTACGTACGAGCACATTTTCCTTTTTTTTTTTTTTTTTATTATTCATGATCACATGACCCTATTCAGTCATGGACAGTGAGAAAGAGATAGAAACTTGTATAATGTATGTTCAGACTGTGCCATTCTATTTATAATCGCACGTACGCGTATGCGAATTTTCTCTATTTAAACCGAAATATTATTCAACAACTGTATGATTATCATTTCAAATGAAATTATATATTCTTTTGTATATTTTATCTATGAAATATTCAAAATATTAGTTTCCAAGAAACTGATTATTTTTATTTTATTTTATTATTTTTATTTTTATTTATTTCTTCATTTATTTATTTATTTATTTATTTTTTTCACACATTAGATGACGACCAAACACCAAGTCCACGACATCGGATAATGAGCAGTACAATGTGGAGTAAGGGGAAGACAAAAACCGCAGTGTGGTTTGTGAGCAATTGCCAATCGAAGAGTGGCCGTGAAAGATATGTAGAAGAATTAAAAAATTATATTGATGTGGATATATATGGTCGTTGTGGAACGAATTATTGTGAAAAACATGAGAATTGTTTTGAAAAAATTGTCGAACCGAATTATTATTTTTATTTGTCATTTGAAAATAGTCTATGTCAAGATTATGTCACAGAGAAACTCTTTAGAGCTGCAAAGTAATTATTTATTATTATAATTTTTTATTTATTCATATATATTTTTAAAACATATTAATATAATATAATAGTTTAGAATTTTTTATTAATATATACCTACATGTGGATATTGCGTAATGAGAAGTGCTAATCTTATCTCTCAACGTATTCTTTTCTCTATATTTACTTATAAATTTTCTTCACGCTTCAAAGCTTTGCTATTCACTAATTTATATTATTTTTGTGTTTAATAAAATGAATGAATAAAAAAATATATTTAAACGTTTAGAACAATTATATATTATTATAAGGTATGTCAGTGTTTACAGACAAAAATGGGATGGAGTTTATTATAGTTTTATTTGACCCAAAGAAAAAAAAAAAAAAAACAACAGACGTTTTTTTATTTCTATTTCACAAATGTATTTCACATATGTATATATATAAAAATAACTAATACCATAAAATTGAATTTATGCCCTCTATTCTATTTTTGTTTTTGTTTTTTTGTTTTCTCAATCTAATGTTATTTGACATTAAATTTTATTTTTCAGATATAATGTCGTGCCTGTGGTTTACGGTGGCGCTAATTACTCTCATATAGCACCACCAAATTCATATATAGATGCATTGGATTTCAATAGTCCTCAACATTTGGGAAAATATTTAAAAATGTTAATTAAACATCCAAATGAGTATGCGAAATATTTCAAGTGGAAAGAGCAATATGAAATTGGAAATTCAAATAAATTGGCAATTTGTCGACTTTGTCGTTTACTTAATGAGAAAAATATTGTACAAAAAATATATAATCCACTTTCAATGTGGTATGACAATGATAAGTGTCCATTACAAGTGAAATTAAATTATTTTCCATATGTCACAAAATTAAATAGGGATTAATTTGAAAAAAAAAAAAAAAAAAAAAAAATTATACATTCACTTCGCAGTTGTATGGTTTTTATGAAATAATTTAATTGATTTTCTTTCTTTCCTTTTTTTTTTTTTTTTTTTTTTTTTTCATTTACATTACATCAACAGTATTACATGATACCAACGAAATTTAAACACTAAAATAAATAGTTGTATATATATTGATAAATATTTATTTTTTTATATAAATGTATGAAATTATCTGCAATAATAATATATATTCTCGTTAACCCTGTTTTTTATCCTCAATATAATAAAAAAAAAAAATATATATATATATATCTGTCCAAAATAAATGAAGTGTGTGAGTAATGCAGTTGAATATTGTGTTTTTGTGAACAATACTCATGAGATTGGAAAGACCTGTCAGTTGCAACGATACTTAACACACTCACTACCACCACTCACAACACTAGTACACACACAAATATATATATTATAAAGTTTATTTTCCCTTGAGTATTTGATGTATCTCTCACGCGCAAGTAAACTCTTCAATATATCGTATATAAGAAGAGGAAGAAAAATAAGACCTGAATGATATGATTTCTTCACCAGTTATATATGTATTTATCAGCTTCATCGAATCACAATAACAAACATTTTGTACTCTACATACGTATATACACTCAGATACCCTCAACAATACATTATTTTTTGTTGGAAAATTTATTTTTACACGAAAAATATGAAAATACATCCACAAATAAACGTAATCCTATATAATCGTTGTATTATATAAATAAAGTAAATGGTGATATTTAATTCTTTATTGTTTTAATTTTTTTTTTTTCTCTGTAAGATATTTATATTTACACAAGTAAAACGATTGTTTTTATTTATGGCATATACTGAGATATAAGAGAAAATGTGATCTATTATTGGAGGAGCAAAGGTCCAAGAGTAAAGGCAATTTATTCCTATCACTTTATATTATATATATATATCTAACACCCTCGTCGATTGTCCACTTCCCCTTTTGTTCGTGTCACTTTCTTTCTCAATTCTTGGTAATTCTCGACAGCTCATTTTCTCTTTTCGTTCCTCGTCTTCATCTTACCGTTTTTCTCATGTCCCACATAGTCAACCCCTGTGAAAAGACTGTGTGTATAGTAGGGACTAGGGAGGGTGATTCGATCATAGTCGTTGAAGCACTTGCCTTCGGCCTTTTGACGATAAATATTGGAAGCTTTATATATAACAGAGAATAAGAATGAGAACAAAAAAAAAAAGACAAATATATATATATACATATATATATAAAATGTAATGAAAGTAAAACTTTGAGATGGTGGTGGATGTGGATGAAGAAAAATTACAGTTGACTTTTGCAACAGATAGTATCGTTCTAGGTCACTTTTCTTTTGTACCTGTGACATTTTTTTTTTTTTTTTCCTCATCTTATTTTTTCTCTTTTTCCTATTCATTCTATAAGAATGTTGACAGATGTGTTTTTATTTTTATACTTGAAATTTTTTCATCAATCGTGTTTAGTTTTTTTTAATTTCGTTTTAAATTTATATTTTTACTCATCATTTTCATTTTACTTTTAATAATCATTTATTGAATATATAGATATATATATATATATTTTTTTCTTTTTCTAGTAATAAATATAAAAATGTTTTCATTATTCGTAGACATCTGTGAACAGTGAAGTAATATGAGATGAAAGATTTTATTCAGTTTATTAGCACTAACTCTATAGACTCTTTCATATCGGATGCCAATAATTTTTCTTCGAATACTTGAATGAGAATGAAAAGATACCTCGACTTATTTTTCCATATATGGTATGCAAGAAGTTGCAGTGGAGAGAAGTAGAGTCGGGGTGAAGTTTGAGCCCCCATGAAATTTATTTGACAGATAAAAATGTCTCTCAGTGAGTTTTTATAGCAGAAGCAAGAAGAGATTTCAATAAAATCCATCTTTCTCTTCTCGCACTATTTTTTTTTTTTTTTTTTTTTTTTTTCAATTTTCCTTTCTAGTACTTTTTCTCTTTGCTTCCCCGATGTTTCACATTTTTTCTTTACGTTTATATTTACTTTTTCTGTTTTCTTCAAGACGATGGTAAAGTACGAATAGAAAAATCCGAGTCAAAATATTGAAAGAGCCAGTGAATTTGAAAGTCTTCGATACAGCATTTTTTTCTTTGACTGTGCATGTAATTTCGCCATTTTTTTACTCTTTATATTTTTTTTTATGATGTGTAAATATAAACATTATTAAACTTAAATACGTAAAAGTATTGAAATATTATATGTGAATTTTTGTATTTTGAAATTGTTGATGAATATTATTTTCTTTATTTCACATGATTTCACATGATATAAAGATAAATAGTCATTGTTTATCTTCATTATTAACATCGTTTTCACGAAAATTACATTATTTTGTACAATTTAAAGTAAAAAAAAAATTAAAAAAATTAAATTTATTAATTTATTAATTTATTAAATAAAATAAATGTAAAAAAAATATATTGATGCAAAGATTTGTTTGTTTTTTAATTTCAAATGATGAATTTTATCAATTCGTGTCGTGTATTAATATGTAATAAATTTCTTATTACACTGATATAGTTACAATGAAACCAACTACATTGCACAATGTTGTGTGAGAGGAATACATAACGATAATTAATGTCAAGTATATCTCTCTTTCTCTCGTCTACCTCCTTTATTATATCGGGTTATTCTCTTCTCTTTATTGTCCCACTGTTTCTCCATTACCTTGATGAGTAATATAATGTACATGTATCATATGAAATTAACTCACTCACATAGCAAGTTTCTCTCAACGACATATAATACGTTATTATTTTTTTATCTATATTTATTCATATATTAGATAAAAAATTGGGAAACTTGTGTGTTTATTTATAAAGTATATATTATTTCGTTTTAACAAATTTATTGAATAGTGATTAAATTAATCGAATACACATGTATCAATTGAATGAGTATTAAATTAATATTAAATATCACTATATTTATATGTAAATATGTATTTTCGAATGATAAATTATTACACGTAAATGACAAATAGAAATTCAATATCATCATAAAGTATTATTACAGATAATTCACACATTGTTTACATTATTTATCATTATATTCAAACATTTTCGTTCAAATTATACACGACAAAGCATTCACCAATTGTTGTGGCATTTTTTATATATTTGTAACATCCCCACGTATTATGCATCCCCAAGCGCACACTCACATATTTATATATATACAATGAGTAAATAATGTATAATGTACTTTGGGTATAAGGGATAAGGTGAACATTGCATTCAAGAAGGAACTTTATATAATACACACTCATATATATATATATAAAGTCTCTTGTGGGCACGTGCTTAGTTTACAGTTATGATACGCTTGGTATATATATATATTAGAAAATGCTATATATAACGATATATGTGAATATGTGTACGTGCACGTACACGTGTGTGTGTATATACGAATATATTGGCACACATACAATTTATAGGGCGTTAAACTGGCGTGTAACTGAACAACCTCTTTTGATGACCATCGGACGATATCAAATATTCTGAACTGCATTTTACTTATATATATATGCAAATCTTGTTCGGTGCTTGTCATTCTTCGATAAATAAATTTTTATATTATGATATTAAATTGAATTGGAGATGATATATTTGGTGAAATTATTGATTAATAATTGGATAATGGTTTGACTGTTGAATTATGATGATTATGATAATTGGAGTGGAAAGAAAATGGTGTGGAAGTACAACGTGAGTTGGCATTGGCGCCTACCGAATATTTACGGCTATGGTATATTATATCAAACAGAGATATATGTGTGTATTGTTTATTGTATACATATACATAAATGTGTTCATATTTGTGAACGATGAGATAGTGTGAATGTATAGTGTGTTGCGTGTTATCTTGTTTGAGTATATCACGCTCTCACTCTGATGGTGCAGATGGGTATGAGTGGAATGTTTCAGACTCCATTACTCGGATTGGATTGGGAATAGTGGGTTTTAACTCCCTGAGCATCCGTCTCTCACTTTATTATTTTTTTTCTCTCTCTTTCTCCTTTCTCCTTTCTCCTTTCTCTATTTTCCTCCTTTATTTTTTATTATTTTTTTTTTTTCTTTTTGGTAAAAAATCATTCATGGACCATATTGCCATTTTGCGAGAGCTTTTTTTTTTTTTTTTTTTTTTTTTTCTTCTTCTCATTTTATTCTCGGATATATTTTTTGAAAAATATATTTTGTTGAAAGTATACTTGATAAATGATGTAATTAATAATTGACAAGTGTGTTATAAAAAAAAAAAAATAATAACAAATAAATAAATAAAATGGAAAATGATAATATTAATATTATTGATATACATGAATTAATCCAAAAATAAATATATACCAATGAACTTTTGGAGTAGTAGCTTGCTGTATGAGATTTCGACTTGAATGGTTGTGTCGTCTTTTCCAATGTTCGCGCAGGTGGAAAATCGATAACGGAAACATCTGCTACTGATGGCAAAGCTTTAACGTGTCTGTCCACCACTATCCAAAGCTTTCTATTGTGTATACATATATATATGTAACTAGTTGCTTTGCTGTACCCGCACTTGCTCTCTCACATTGCTTTATATTTGAGTGTGGGAGTTTGTGTCATCCTTGTGGACTTACAACCCATTCACGATAACTTCCGACAGCTGCAACCAATGGCCGGTATGTGGATACGACTGAAATGTTATATACTGCTCAATGGTGATTTTGTTCGAAGACTAACTCATACAGTATCCATCTACCAATCGTATATTAACGCAAATCAATATACCTACACATATGTATATTTAATAACTACACATTGAAATGTTCTCATCAATTCAACATGCGTTTCTACTTACATTCTAAAATATATATATATATATATATTTATTTTTTATTTCCCATTCCATTCTGATTTTATCTTCGATTTATTGATAGTAGATTCCATTTGGACTTTCAAATTTGGATTTCAATAAAATCCATAGATCATCCCAAAGGCCTGATGGCTTATCCGTTGTTTCAAATGTTCAGATGTCGTGCAGTCTATCGTTGAGTGCACATTTGACATTCTGATGAATCTCAAGTTGCTTTTATCTTTGGTCAATCCTTTCAAATAACATACAGTTTAAATTTTCATTTATTCACTTTATTTCATTTAATTACATTTGTTCAAGTTCGATTTTTTTTTTTTTTTAATCAATTCAGTAAATGTATTATGTTTTGTACAAAATTTTTATGTCCCACTCAAGGTAAATAGATAGATAAATATATATATATATCTATTCAATGTTATTGGATTTAAGTAAATAACGTTGATTAAAAACTTATTCCTTTGAATTTATTTTCAAATAACTTACTCACAAGTCAATTCAAGTGTGAGAGAAATGTTGATTGTTGGTGACTATTCACAGTAGTTTTCTCATTATATAAAAATAAATCGAATTGCACAGTGATATTTAAAATACGTGTGTATGCAATTTTGTATACCGATAAAAGGGTGACACTACAGAAATTATAGGATACCAGTACTGGTGAATTTTTCCTTTATTATTTTTCTTTTTTCTTTACTTTAACTTTCCTTCTTTTTTTTTTGTTGTATTGAATGGAAATAAATTTATTTGATTAAATATCAATCGTCAATAAATTATTAAACACAAAATCTGGTTTAATAAAAATTAATTTAACAATTGTCATATTATTTGTTAATTTTATTATGAATATTTTTATTATTATCAATACAGTTATTGAAAAAAATTTCATATTATTTACCATGAACAATAGAGTATTATTATTCCCATAAAAAATTGATTAGTATATACATTGGTATAACTTTGTATATGAAAAAATATACGTGATAGACGGAAAAAAAAAAAATCATTCATTTTATTTATATATAAAAGACGAAGAAAAAAAAAAAAAGTATCGCAATTTAATATATACCTGTAGGTGTATATATACATTTTATTTCAATGCTCACCACTATCTTCAAACGGAAATGCTATCCATGTCATCCTTCTCAATACATATTTGCAAGAATCGACATGTCCATGTGGAGATGAGAGGTATAGAACTCGTATGATGACGACGAGGTTAGCAATAGATGGACGTGTGTGAAGGATATCGAATTTTTTTTTTTCCCTTTTTTTTCCCCCTCTTACATTTTTATTCTTCTTTATATATTTGTACATTCACTTGTATATACAGATACTTTGTCGCTTTGCTTTCACAACTTTATGACGGGAATATCAGAAATACAGACAGAGTTACAAAAAAAAAAAATAATAATAATAAAAAAAATAAAATAAAATAGAAGAAGAAAAAGGAGAGGTAGCAGTACTTTCGATAACTGGAGAGAATTCGCATAAGTAGACACTTGCGCGTCAGCTGAACTGACATTCACACACACACACATTCACTTTTATATACTTGATACTTTAAAATTTTTTATAATATTTATTATTTTTTTATATTATTTTATTCTTTTCACTTGTGAATATTTTTACTTGACAGTTTTTTTCACTAAAATTGCATATACATAGTGTGAAAAATATGTGCTATCATATTTTTTGCCTCTCAATATATATATTTTTTCAAAAAATGTATCGGTGTATTTGACATATTTGATGTTTATTATTTGATATAATGTATATTTATACTTTATTTGTATGGAAAAAAATAATAATAAATAATAATAATAAGAGTAAACTTGACATGATACTATTGACAATGCTGAGTGATATATGAAATAAGAAAAATTCGATGGATGAAATAAAATAAAAGTGATTTTAAATTGTTGACACGTTGAGCGACTTTTTAGTAGCTTTTAAGTAGAAACGCTTTGGTGAAAAAAAGTTGTAGTTATATATATTAGGAGTAACAACGTCAATGGATAAACGTGGCAGCGCGTAATCGAAACTATATCACATTTTACCAGCTACTGCAAATAAAATTCGTGGCAAGCTACCACTACATACACACATGTGCATATACAGTATAATAAAGTACAGTAGAAAATTTCAACGTCAGATGCAAAGTGTTCAAATTGACTTTTACTGTTGTCCTTGATTTACGTGACAAAAAAAAAAAAAAATAAAGCAATAATGATATTGACGTATGCATAATCGAAATTATTTATGTTCTGATTGTTACAAACTAAAACTTTTTTTTTTTCTCCATCACTCAACTCCTCGATTCGTCATCCCATTTCGATCTACATTTTTAAATCAGAGAGTGAAACATCACAGCCACATCGAATCACTTTGGATTTTATTGAATGGGAGGGAGCGAAAAAATATGTAAAATATAATATATTGATGAAAGGAATATATTATTTTAATACGTCATCCCTTTTATTTGTGCTTCATTCTCTGCCTTCCTCCCACACCTTTTTTTTTTTTTTTTTTTTTTTTTATTATATTTTTTTACATAGCAATGAGATTATCGTCGTGTGATCAGGTGGTGGGAACCACAAATGGTTGGAAAAATAATCCAATGGATATTGGAGATTTATTCAGTTGGATAGGTTTACTCAAGAGAGACGAGAGAGATAAGAATATATAACGCGAAAAAAAAAAAAAAAAAAAAAAAAAAACCAAAAAAAAACAAAAAAAAGGTTAAGTACGCGTATATTGAAGAAACACCATGAAAGAATGAGAAGAAAATGTAATATAATCCATATGTCTGAATGCAAAGAAAAAGAAAAGTACAAAGAGAAATAATAATAATAATAATAATAATAATAATAATAATAGATAAGCCATTGAGATGAGTGGGTGAAGAGTGAAATAAAAAAGGATGAAGTGTCGAAGATGCAGGAGGTTTTTGAAATCCATTTGCTAAAAGATAATAGCACGTAATAGGATATTTCAAGTAGTCCAATGGTTTTCTTTTATCGAGTTGGGCATTTATATGCAAAGTATTATTCAAATGGCACACTCTGAAATTTTCTCACTCTCACTCACTCACTCTCTCGTTTATTTATTTATTTATTTTTTTTTTCGCATGCTTATTCGCAAATATATATATATATATATATATATATATATATATATGATGCAAAAAAAGTTAGTAGTGGTAGTCTATGCACAGTGCAGTGTGGCTTTTTTTTTTTTTTTCTTTTGCTTTATCTCACACTCTTTAGGGACAAGAGACTTCATTTCCTGATATTCAAATGCGCTCAAACATCATCCGATAGTTGTGACAGTAGTGTGGCATTGAGGTTGATGGCAAGTGGGAGGATGAATGGACTAGGGGATGTGATGATATTATTTTCCATGTTCGATTTTGCTTTCATTTATCCTTTTAAACTTGTATATAAATGTTATTTTTTATTTTTTAATATTTTCATTGATGGACATTCAACGTAATAAATAGAGAAAAGTATATGTCAGATATATAAAATGTACTATTTCAAAATATTTCAATATATTTCAATATATAAAAGAAAATAATTCAATAATTTATGCGAGGAAAAAAAAAAAAAAAAAAAAAAAAAAAATTAATAAATGAATAATAAAATATAAAAATACAAACAAGGGAATTAAAAAAGAAAACACAAGAAAAAAATGATTGAATGTTTATACAAGTAGTGGGGTAAAATATATTTCAACAAGAGCATTAATGATTTGAATGTTGAAAAATATTAATCTTTTTTTTTTTTTTTTTCTTTGTATAATTGTGTTGAATATGGTGACATATAAGAGGATACGCAGTACAGTTGGAAATTCTTGATTATTTCATCATAAATTTTATATGTATGTGTCTACATAAAATGAATTATAAAAATAATAATTTGATATAAAAGAGAACAAAAAAAAAAAGAAAAATTCAGTTTTCATTACGTGATCCCTCAAAAATTTTGTGAGATAAACGGATACTCTTGCTGAATGTTACATACGTTGAAATAAGAGTGCAGAGTAAAAAAAAAAATAAAATAATAATAATAATCCAGGAAACATTTGCAAAAATATGTTACATAATTTTTTTTTTTTAACGACACTGATAATACCATACCGCATATCAGATATACACAATGGGAAACGGAAATGATTTATATTTCACTGCAGGAGAAAATTAAAAATAAAAAAAATATATAAATATAATTTTTATTCATGGGTTGAGAATATATACGTTTATGACATAGATAACGAGAAAGCTTTTTAACTATACCAATATTATAAATATTTTTTTAAGAAACATAATGAATTATTCGCAAGTTGGTGATTAATATCATTGTGAATTTATATATCGGTGTATGTAACAGTATAAATAAAGGAAGAAATAAAAAATAAAAAAAATGAAAAAACCCAAAAAAAAAAAACAAAAAAAAAACAATGAGATGAGGATGACGAGAAAAATAAATTGACGGTTATGAATTGGATGACAAAATGAGTGGAAAGAGGGTAAATTAAGTGAAAACAGTGAGGGATATGATGTGATGCCTGTGTTGCCAACCGTGGAAGCTCATCTAGAGAGTGTCAACACGTAGAGGTGTAAAAAAATGAAAAAAAAAATTTTTTTCAAGGCAACGAAAAAAAAAAAAAAAGTATATATGAAAAAATAGCGGTGGGGAGTATAAAGCTAGATTAAAAATGAGTTTTTTTTCTCTATTTTTTTTTTTATTTATTTTTTTTTTTTGTTTAAAAATGCAAATTAAGACATTTTATTCCACCGAGATCTGCTGCGTGGGATGGTTTATATTGCTCACTCGCACTCCCAAGGTAGCCGTAATAAAAACATGAATATTTGAGAAAGTAACTCGCTGGGCATAAGAAAAGAGAAGAAAAGAAAAGAGAGAATGGAATAATAAAAAAAAAGGGAGAAAAAAAAAGTGAGTGGAATATATAAATGTTGCTACTTTCATCTTCATATAGTCAAAGCGAAAAAAAGAAAAAAAAAATATATTTCCATTATTAATTAAACAAAAACAAAGAAAAAAAGTTGAAACGAAAAACTATTTATTTTTTGCCTTTTTTATTTTTTTTTATTTATTTCATTATCTTCCTCTACTTCCATTAACAGCTACATTAAATTTATATTTTCTTATTATTTTTATTATTAGATACTTATTATAAGCCCAGATTTTTATACAATTCAATTTAAAAAGTGATTTATTGTCAAATAGAGTTTATCTAATTATATTTTAATTAATACGTATATTTGTATGAATATAAATTTTCTATGAATTTGATTAAGCTTACGTAATTTTGGTCGTGTCTCAAGTTACAGTTTTACGGAAGATATTTCTTGCGTATTATATACACTCACGTGGTATATCAGTATAACAAAGTATATGTATACACAAAGAGCAAAAATAAAGTATGAGTGTAAAACAACGACGGTGTGGATAAGACAAGTACCGGAAAAAAAAGTGCGAATGAGTTGGAGATGATGAATTGACGTTACGTTAGCATCCAGTAACGCGTGTGGACTCAGTGGTAGAGGAATATACGATATAAAAAAAAAAAAAAAAAAAAAAAAAAATGAAAAGTATGAGTTGAGTTGGTAAAGAGGGATGGTGGGATTGGCCAAGGAATTGTCAGGAAAAACTAAGAAAAATTATAGGAGAGACAAGAAGAAAAGTTGAAACATGGAAACACGAGTTAGAAAAATCTGCAAGGGTGGATTAAAAATGTTTAAAAATGCAAATTGAGACTGGGCTCGCTTGAGATTTATTATTGAAACGAGTTATATACATAGATTATTTATTTTCACGTTCACGTCTGTTAACCAACAGCAACATCAGTAGCAGTAGCAGTAGCAGTAGCAGTAGCAGCAGCAACAATGGCAATAGTAACAGTAACAAAAATACGACAACACTGATGTATGTGTGTTTATTAATGGAATGTTGCATAAGAAATGTTATCAATTACTCAGAGAAACTGATTAATCCTTTGTAGAATGCAAAAAAAAATTTTTCTCTATCCGTATTTATAATTTTTCTTAATTTATTTTTCAAACAAAGGTTTGATGCAAAATATAAAGGAACAAAACAAAATGAAAAAAATTATAATTATAGAGAAGAAAAAATTATAATATGAACTGTCTAAAACAGATGTATATTCATCCAGTTATTTAAATGAATTTAATTATCCGAAAAATAATTTATTTTCATCCATATTCCTGAAACATAGTAAATAATAAAATTCAATCATCAAGCTAACTAAAAAAAAAATATGAAAAATGAAAAATACTCTATATAGTAAAAATAATAAACTAATATTTAATATGAAATTTATTACGAAAAAAAAAAAAAAAAAAAATGAATTTTTTTTTTTTCTCAATAGAGATATAATTTTTTTACATTTTACAACAATTCAAAATTTTCTATCTTACAATCCTTCTCTATCACGCAAGTATAGATAGATACCAAAGGATATCTCTTTAATTTATGCACCGACCCAGAATTTAATATTCTCGTGGCATAGTACGTACACGGTAGTGGCGGCACAAAACGAAGAGACGTCTCCCGAGAGCCCTTTTCGAAGCGGTAGACTTTGCAACTCAACGAGAAAGGGGTTATCGCACCAACCTCTATATATAAGTACACACATACATATATACATGTATAGTATGAAGAATAAAGACATTGAACGAAGATCTAGTGTACTTACGTTTGGAAAAAAAAAAACAAAGAAAAAGAAAACATAAAAAAAAAACAAGGATGAAAAACAAAATCCAATATTCTGCGCAAATCAAAATTTAATTTTATATTTAAATCTGAGAATTCATTTTTCTTATATCAACTATTTTCATTACAATTCTCATGAAAAAATAAGAAGAAGATGACACAAAAAAAAAACTGGTTATTTAAAAAAAAAAAAAAAAGATGAAAATATATATCATTGTAAAAAATTGTTTTTATCCTTTTTTTTTTTTTTTTTTTTTTTTTCACAATCAAAAAATGATATTAGAAATGAACTATGTATTTCATGTATATATATAGAGGTAGGGTAAGTGCGACAATTTTTTTTCCAGCAATTCAAAAAATTATTACAATCATAAAAATTCCCTTTTCACTATATCTACTTTCATTTATATCCAAGTAATATTTACTATCTGACAATATATCTATATATAGATATTTAATACGTGGAAAAATTTTTATATAATATCTCAGCGATAATCCAAACTCACTCACTCAAACACATACATATAACCCTCAATCCGCCAATCTTTTGCAGCTTGCGCCGAAAAATATATTTCCACTTATATATATATATCGACTCCCTTAAAGGTTTGCGTGTAGAAATCCTCATAGAATATGTATATATATCTGTAGCATGAGTAAACGAGAATGGAGAGACATTTTGAAGAAGGCACTTGGAAGATATTTCGATCGCCGTCTCTTTCAGAGCAGCTTTTTGTCGCTAACCAGAGTAGGATGGTATTCAGATATGAAGGATATAATATATATATATATATATTAGAGTGAGGGAAAATGAGTAGAAAAAAAAAAAATATATAAGAAAAAGTTGACCCAATCGGTAGTAGGATCACGCGCAGAACATAACCGTATACCGATTTCCCTACTTTTTTCTTCGTCCCGTCCTTACCATTTTGCCTCATACTATCATTGCACATGGACCTATGGACCCATGGAACCTTCCTACATTTTTCCTGGTCTTACACGTTGGAAGAAAAAAGTTTACTATGAGGCATCTATTATGTGTAATTTATACTTTCAATTTAGTTCACACGCCCCAGCTCTTTTCTCTTTTCTCATAGACTATATCCACAGTAGTTGGATGGATAAACTGCCCAAGATTATATGCACATATATTTTTTGTATAAAAGTAATCTAGATTTTATATACTATAAAATTATCATATAATTATTATATAATTATTATATATTTATATAATTCAGTTTATGTATGATTTTTCCCATATTTCGGTTGAGAAAAATATCCACTGTCATTGATTATAATACAATCAATTTTATTTTTCAATAAATAATATAATGAAAAAAAAAAATTGGTACGTGCACGACAAGTGTAGTATCAATTTAGTTAATTAATGAAAAATGTTGAAATAATATTTGGGGATTATTGATAAAAGTGTGATATATTTAATTATTATCGCAATGTCAACAGAATGATTCCAATTATAATTTCGAAAGTTTTATAATAAATTTCAATTAGTATTGATTTTTATAGAAAATATTTATAAATAATTTTTGATAATAAAAAATTGCTGATGGGTATATTAAGAGAATTTGTAGTGGAGATGGATACGAATATCCTGTGGGGATAAGTAATAATAGTTTATTGTTAATTATCTGGACGGTAATATAGATATGTATACATACACTTAGTTTCATCAGAATTTATATACGTGAAAATGGCCAAAGGCAAAACAGACAAAGTTATACGAAATGTTTATATACATACACACGTTTAGATGAGTATGTGAAGCAAAATACAAATTACCTATTTTCTCTTTTTATACATGTAAATTATTTATAATGTTGGAAGATAATTATTCCAAAAGTTATAAATATAAATGATTGTTGAATAATAATTTGATTCATTGTTTTAATTTATTGAAATTGATTATTATTATTATTATTATTCATATTAAATATAAATTTCAATGAATAATAGAAATAATTCATATTATATTAGAGAATAAGAGAGTCACAGTGTAAAAATTTTAAGGGAAAAAGTGATGTGATGGAGAGTAAAATTATTTTATCGAACGAATATTTCATAAGTGAATACAAATGAATTTGTGAAAAAAATCAACATTAAAATAAATTTTATTTTCATGATAATGATCAATATTTTCCTTATTTTTACTATATATTTAAAAACATTTTCTCTATTATTTTCTTTCCATCAATCATCTATAATTAATTCCATTAAAATATGATGAATACAATTTATATTATAATTATAATTTTATCTTTATTTTACTTTTGTTCTTTCCGAAGTTTATGTAGAACAAAAAAAAAAAACTTTTTTTTTGTTCACTCATCAATCCCACGGTTGATGCAAGATGAGAAATGTGAGTTATGAAAAAAAAAAAAAAAAAAAAAAAAAACAAATGATCGTATGATATGAGATAAAACCGAAAGGAAAAATAAAAGGACAAAAATGAGAAAGAAAAAGGTTTGTCATTGTTGTATGTGTGATTGTGTCACGTCAATCGATCTGTCGCACATTAAAAGCCCTCATCATTCTTCGAGACTTCATATTTCTCTCGGGTTTCTCTCTCCTCTTTTCTTTTCTATACATACATATATGTTGCTACTATATCGTTAACTCATATATATATATATCTGTACCACTTGTCTCGAAAGCTTAAGGGGGCGTTTCGCACTCAGAAACTCACTGTCAGGGTAACGATGTTGCGCCGATTCCGGTTAGAACGATGCTTTGTTCGACGCGCCGGAAACGGATACCGCTCATCAGGAACCATCAGACCCGCCTCACTGTACAATTTCGTGTGTCTTTTATTTTTCTCATGTTTTTTTTTTTTTTTTTCTCTCGCATTCTCATTTCACATTTCTTCTTCATCACCCACTATCAGAATAGAAGAAGAAAGAGCAAGAGAAAATAAAACATAAAACGAAAAATCAACAAACGTATCGTCATTTTGTTTGGGTATATAGACGTGATTTTATCCTGATGTATAGATATGTCGGAAAATACGAAGGAAAATGAAACATCACTAATAGGGGAAAAAAAAAAAAAAAAAAAAAAAAAACAATCAAAAGAAAATGAGAAAAAAAAAATCATTTGTTTATAGTGAAAAAAGTATACAAAGGGGGAGAGAGGGATGAAAGATGAACAAAAAAAAAATAGTGATAACATAATTTTTTTTTTTTTTTTCAATATTTTCGTATTGTTAACAATTAATTTTATCAATTCCATACGAGTGTGTTTTATAATAGTACAAATTATATACAAAATAGACAAAAAAAAAAACAATAAAATATAATAATGAACCAGAAGAAAAAAAATTAACAATAAAGAAATATTGCAAGGATAAATAATAATAATAAAATAAAATAAGATAAATGAGATGATAAACACAAGTTTTTTAGTATCGACTACAAAAAAATGAGAAATAATTTTTTTGTTTCCCCCGTATAATTTTCATCTTTAATGTATTCAGCAAAACGTCACCGGGAAAATCCTTGGCATTGAGAGCGAGATGGCAATGGGTAAACGACACGGAAAGGGCCACAAGGAAAAAGGATGAAATTTAATTAAAATTTAATTCAACTGGAGGTTCTGCTAATCCACAAGTTTTACGCAGCCGTGCGTGCACCACCAACACGTTTGTCCATTCCACGCACACTTTCACTTTCACTCATTCTAGTTCGCGCAAGTATCACGGGTGGGTGCTCACTGGGTATTTATGTGACTGTGGTTGTGGCTGTAGCTGTAACTGTGAGCTAGGCCATAATGCAAAGGAGGACAATGTCCTCTCAAATATGGATGAAGAAAAAAAAAAATAAAAAAACAACAACGTAGTAGATACATATTCATATAATAGAGAAGAAATACGAGAAATTTTGCAAACGATACATGCGAATAGAAATAAGTGAGAGCTTTGGGATTACCACTAAAAGCGTACAAATCCTTGTTGGGATATTAGCGTCAGGGTTTTCTTTATTATTTCCTTTTTACGTATATACAATTAAAGAGTGAATTGGAATGAAAAAAAAAAAAAAAAGGGTTTGGGACTAAAGCCCCGAGGGAGATAACTTGTGGCATACGATAGGTTTCATAAAAGTATTATTTATATTTTATATTAAAAGTGTATGTGTAATTTTTTTTTTCTTACTTATGGTTTCATTTGTAACTACGCTTGTCAATTTCACGTGATACACGAAAACAAATTGGACATTCAGATAATACATTGTGATACTGTGATATGTCAGTTATATAAAAGTTTTCTTTCCACTACACGTCGATATGTTTGGATATGGTCGTCATTATTATATATATATATTTATTTTCTTCTTTTCGTATGCATAAATACATATGTATACATACGATGTGTATATGATTGAGTTATATATATTCGTGAAAGTGAGATAAAAGAGTATTGAAGTGAAAAAAGTTGAAGACGATGACGAGAGACGAAAATTGTATATAAAATGAATGACGGAAAAAAAATTGAATCGTGTCGTACGAAAAGACGTGATTTGGTTTCTCGTGTGCTTTCTAAAATTGGGAAAATTGACAGGGATGCTTTGAATTTTATTTTATTTCATTTTATTCTTTTATTTTTGCTCTTCTTGTCTACTCTATATGTTAGCCATGAGTATATACATATATACATATACATACATGAATGTATGTTCGAGGTAAAAGGAAAATGAAGAATGAACGAGTATTTCTTGGATATAAGATAGAGGTGAGAGATGCGAACAGAAGAAAGAAAAAACAAATAAAAATGTAAAAGAATGAAAAGAAAAAGAAAATAATAAATAAATAAAGAATGAAAGGCGACATCGCGGTCGGTGACACCAAAGTTCTTCTTTGTCTTATCTATATTCTCTTTTCTCTCTTTTATTCATGCATCCACATATATATATACAAATTTTTCTTCACTCAAGAAGAAATGCGCGCGCCATCCGATCTACGATGCCTCGACGTGTATGTATCTGAGTCGTCGTGTCTTGCTTCCTTTAATTTTATATATATATATATATTTTTTTTCATCGTATGCGCTCCATATAATCATTTTCCCTGGAGCGTTCTACATTTCCCACGACACTTTCCCTTCTTCTCGCTTTTTACACAGTGAACATATATATACAACAGAACGACCAATTCAACAATGCGTTGTGAGAAAATGGAAAATGCACTTTTTCGTCTTCTTTTTCTTTTTCTTCTTCTTCTTCTTCTTATTATTATTATTTTTATTATTATTATTATTACTAGGTATTCTTTTCATATATATATAAATATTCTTGAATATATGGTTTATGAAACTTAATAAATGCGAAATGAATTGTTATTTACGTCTAGTGCATTTTATATATGAGTGTAATATGAACATACCAATGCAAAATATCCAATAGAATACCGTGGTATGTATATATAATTGTATAGAATATCTACAATACATAAAAGAAAAATTGAAGTGAGAGTTGAATTAATTTTTGCAGTAAAGCAATGAAAATGAGTTGAATTTATACAATAGCAGAGTGTGAGGGGAAAAAATAAAATACGAATAAATATTCGATTTGACCGTTGAATGAATATAAAATTCACGGGAAATTTTTGGATAGTATCAAGGATTCGATCAAATTTCACAGGCCGGATATTACCAGAAATGGGATTGGACTTTGTTGATGAACGAGTGAAGAAGAGGGAAAAAAAAAAAAAAAAAAAAAAAAAAAAATTTAAGTTGACAAAAATGGGGATGAAGAAATTTTATTCTATTGAAGAAAATCAAGTCACGTTCACACTTGCATCTTTGTAATCATTCAAAAAATGTATAATTTTCTTTTGTGTACATAAGTTTTTGAATTATTATAAATATTATTTCGTCGTAAAATATAATTGGATTGGAAAAAAAAAAAAAAAAAAAAAAATGGAATATTATTATTAATTAGCCCACGTAGATATAGATATATCTGGGAATAATATTTTTTAATGTTTATAGGTAGAGTACGGAGATAAAATTTAATCAGAAATACACTTAAATCGTTCCACTTTCGTGACTAGCACGGTAGTCTGTTGTCAAAGTCTCACTGAACTTTTTTAGTTATTTCTATGAAGTAATAAACTTCAATAATATTCACTGTACAGAGTTATACATACTTGTATTTGTAGGTATATACTTGTTTATCATTATAAAACATTAAATCTCATGTGTACATACAATCTGTACATATTCTCGATTTAGAAATTTATTTAGAAAAATTCAAACAAACAAAAAACAAAAAAAATCAATGTATGAAATTGGTCATGAACGAATTTCGCGTGAATACTAGTACATTCCTGCATATACAAATATTTTTAATCACAACAGCCATTTATGTACATATTTATATACATATATACTGAAGGAGTATAAAGTTGAGAACGACCAGTCGAACCATCTCAACGTTAGTTCATTACTCACAGGATAAAACGACATGAAGCGCCGCCTGGCACAGGCCACTTTGACGGTAAAGTTTATGTTGGGGTTGGCACGACAACTTTCACTCTACTCTTCTCTTTCTCTCTTATATATATATATTAATAAACTACATATTAACGTCATCCATCTTCTTCTTCTTCTTTAATGGCTATATAACTGTTTTTGTCTTGATTCAATACTCAATACTCGTTTATTATCGTATAAACATCGTCACAGAGTTCATGTAAACTTTTATGTCATTTGACTAAATCATTTATACTTCCAATGTTGTATTATTATAACGTTGCATCTTTACTTTTCTGTATTATTGTCTTACTGAATTTTACACAGTAATAGGAACCATGACGATGATAATTTTCATAGTTGAAAATTGATTGTAAATTCATAAGAAAAAGAAGAAAAAAATTGTATATTCAAATTGAAATATATATATGTATATTTACTCACGTTATTCATTCATATCACACATTTTCGATTGAATAATTATCTTTTATATATATTTGTAGAAAATAATTTTGTAGTAAGGTATAGAATTATTCATACAATAGTATTTATTTTACATCTCAGATAAAAATTGTATACGCAACTTTCAATTAAATTAATTAATTAATTTTTTTTACGAAAAAAAATTCTAAGATAAATTAAGTTTTACGGTAATATTCACCGGATACACAATGCAACAGCAATAAATGTAAAATATATTCGTCATGCATCCCATCACTATGTGCATTGGAATTCGGTGTGCTACTCTACAGTTGCTACAAGGGAATTATAAGTATATATATTTCACAACTTGCGGACGCATGCAAGCCAGAACGAAATGAGAAACTCCTCTATATAGGGAATTAACGTAACTTCTGAATTGTATTCTCTGTTGAGCGGAGTTGATGGAGAGCCAAGGGAAAAGTGTGCAAAAGTACGTACACACACATATATATATATATATATATATATATATATAATTTAGTGATTATAAAGAAGCACGGAAAGCACTTCAAAACTTGTAGCATCATCGCTATGTCACGTGTCTCACTGCCAAGTGAATGAATATTTTTGTAATAGTCATAATATACGATTTTACATACGTAAATATTCAATCTGTATATTAAATATTTCATGATGAAAAATAACATTTTAATATTATATTATTCGAATTTTAAAAAATAATTCATTATAATTTATCATTCCTATTTATATTTATAAAATTTATTGAGACTGCTAACAATATATTGTTGAAAAATAATTAAAAAATGTCCATCTCACATCACTCATCTTGTCTCATTTCATTTCATCTCACACTATCTATGTTATTTTCATCAATATATATATATATATATTTTTCTCTTCTCTCTAATTCGACAGTGTAACAAAGAAAAAAGCTACAGTAATGAAACTGTAAAGAAATTTACGATCGTGGAAAATAGTTGTCTCAAATAATAGTAGTAGCAAGAGTGAGGGAGGACAAGAGGTGGAGGTAGCAAAACAAGAGTATCTATGGCGAAGATGAGGGTAAAGTTTATATGCCACTGAATTCTCATGGGATGAAACGTTAAATACGTTCAACAACAAAATGCCAGAATTATCCCATCAATTTTTGTTTAGTAATTTTTTTTATTCCACACTTTATTATTGTTATTATTTATTTTTATTACTTTTTTTTTTTTTTTTCTTCAAGTACAATTTCCTTTCGTAATCTCATACTTGGATATATACATATATATATATTTTTTTTTATTTGTTTATCTTGTTTCATATTTTAAATATAGAAATAAAAATATTTATTCGCATTCGATGCTAAAGCAGTCAACATTATTATGTATTTTTCCGCTTTCGATTACGCTTACCCGTTTGCGAAAACATCTTGGTCCGTTGGCAAGTGTAATATCAAGTTTTAATCAAATTACGTATTACGTATACACACATATCTATGTATACATGAAAGACTATAAAACCACTGACGTAGGTAGATGTATATGTGCGTACGAGCGCTAATTTGACGCTTGGAAAAAAGTCACGTCGAGGTGAGACCATAAAAGAGAGTGTATAAATTATGTATATGTGTAAAATGTAGTTGTTATGAGCACAGAGTGACAGAAATACATAAATAAGCAGATGGACACAGTGTGTGTGTGTGTGTATGCGAGTAAGATAAAGATTACAATACGATAATAAAAAAAAATAAAAAAAAAAAAAAGCTTACTACGTAAAAACGTTAAATCCGTACGTGCGTATATTCACGTCTCCATTTATTGCTACCATTATTTTCTTATTTTTATTAATTTTATTCTATTCCATTTTTAATTCAATTATACTACGATAGTTTTATTTTCATAGCTGTAAAATTTAACAGAAAAAAAGAATGAATATCAAAATATTCTTATCACATGCGTATATACACTCGATAAAGAATTAATATATCAGAGAAAATTAATTTTATTATTATCATTATTTTTATTTTTTTTTTTTAAATTTTTTCAAGTGTAGGAATAATCTATTTCAGCTGAGTAAATGTGAACAATTGGAATTATATATCGAAATATTTTATGATAAAAAAAAAAACAATGAAATAAAAAAAATAAAAAAAAACTGAATCGTTGTTTTTGCACACTGATTATTGGTAAAATATAAATTAACAATTATTTTCTATATACTCTGACCTATTGTTATTAGTTACTATTATCCATTACAATCAATAATCAACAAAAAAAAAAATATTTTTTCATATTTTAATTAATATTTTTTTTTTTTTTTTTTTTTCTTTCTATACGTTAATATAATTAAAATTCCAATTACATAATATTTGTATATAAACAAAAAAAAAAACATATTTGCATTCATCATAATAATACGATAATGGAAATATAATGGAAATATGTAATATACGTATAGTATTTATGTACAGTTGCGCTCATATGTATGTAAAAAATATGCATTTAGTGATATAATTTTACTGCAGGCAAACAAATTCCTTTGAATTTTTAATGAATATATTGTACTACGCGTATAACTCGATGCTTTTACTTCTATTTATTCTTCATTAAACCTCATGCATTTTGTTCAACTTTCAAAGCTCCAGTAAATTTTTTTCCAATACACGCATATTATACACGTTAAACGAACACAAAGAAATTACAAATAATTGATATGAATAAAAAAAAAAAAAAAGTTTTAGTGATAAAAAAATATATTTTTCGATTTTTTTCACTTATTGAAATTTTTATTTCAATTTCTTTTAATATTTTTCAGTAAATGGAGATTTATAATAGATTAGTTGAAATAAATTGACGGAAGTCATGAAAAAATTAGTTGCGACAAGGTAATATTAGTACATATATATATATATGCATGTAAAAATATTGGAAAATGTTTCTGTCTACAGGAGCAGTGGCACGGGCAAAAATTCGCTTTGCCAATGGCCCGTTTATTTTCTCCGTATACTCTGCTTTCGCAATTTTTTCCTCTCCTACGTTCCCCTACACTTTTTTTTTCTTTTTTTTTTTTTTTCATTTCGTTTTTCTATCTACCTTAAACCCATACCACAATCACGTGCCCTTTTCTATATCAGGAAATATTTCAAGTGTGACTTTAATCGCTCACTCGTTTTGCTGCGTCACGTGTCACAGACGATACCGTGTCCAGTTATAAACTGCCGTTTAACAAGCTCCAAACTACTAAAGCAAAATCCCGGGTATACCAAATGTCTTTCCCAGTTCAATTTTAAAACTTTTTTTTTTTTTTCTTTCTCCAATATACATATCGTATAATGCATCCACGTGTAATAATAATTGTATAAATTTTCGTTTTATGAAAATATTTTTTATACACATCGAGTAAAAATTTATATCGCAAAAAATTGAGTACGAAAAAAATATTAAATAAAACAATGTATATTTTATCATTACTATATTTTCCGTTTTATTCAACAATATTATTTCATTGTTCATTCAATCATTCATTTATTTATTTAGATGTTTAATTTTTTTTTTTTTTTTTTTCTTCTTAATTTTGACAGCACATGATATTGCACTTTGGAAGTGGAAAGCTGTTGTTAAAAGTATATACGTATACACAAAGATTGTGAACGTAACTCTAACGCCTCGAAGATGCTGACTCAACTTTATCTCTCTATTCTCCTATTTCTCCTCTCAAATCCTCGTTATATATATTCACTTGCAGCAGAAACGTCTGAGTCATATACTTGCCCACACTGTGCACAAATACACACGCTTGTACACAAAATTGCATAAGAATATAGAGAATAGTCCAGGATAAAATCGCATATCTACCCGGGGGTTATGTCAAGCTGACGAGAAAAAAAAAAACAGAAAAAAAAAATGAAAGTAAATAAATAATAATAATAATAAAGTAAATAAAAATTGTGTATAGATAATTTTAGAGATACTCTAATTTAAATGTTAAATATTTCAACGTGAAAAACAAAAAAAAAAATATTGAATCAACTTTTATTTTTAATTTCGTTCTTTATTTTTGTAATGTTATTTTATTATTATTATTATTATTATTATTATTATTATTATTATTATTATTATTACATTTTATGTGATATTACATGAAAAGTACTTGTGTGCTCATTTTTCGATGGATCCTGAGTAATTCCGTGAGCTAATGCATTGTCCAAATATTTTTAAACAAACTGTACACATTGTGAATATAGAGAAATCTCCTTGTCAAAGATTCTGTCACGTTTTGTATTTCCAAACTAGTTGCGTATTCTTTCTCTCTCACTCTCTTTACTCTACTCTACTGTACTGTAGTGTACTGTACTCCCATTCTTTATTTTATACTGTTGTTACTTATTCAGTGTGTACACACGTATATTCTGGTTTTAATTGAGTAAATAAAACCATATATATATATATATAAGAAAAAAAAAAAAAAAAAAACAAACCCTTTGTAATTTGATTCGTCAATATACGCATTGTTAAATATAGAAAATTGTTATGAAAGAAAAGAATGTAAAATAAAAAAATAATATAGAAAAAAAAATTTATATTTTATATTGAGATATTTATAGATTTTTATTTCAACAAATCAGTGGATTATAATTTTATTTTTTTATTTTTATTTTTTATTTTCGTCGTTAAATTTGTTTATTTATGGTAGCTGCCAAATGAAGATAAGCTCGGTGGGGAAACAAGCTGCACGCAATATACCAAAAATATTCGTACATGCTATATAGTATATTTGCATTAAAGCGCGTACAACACGGAATGAAAAATAGATAACGACTTATAGTATCAACCATTAAAATCCCTTTACATCAGAATATAATCAGATAAACTGTACTGGCTGTTGTTGGTTGGATTTTATTGGGTCTTGTTGGCGGTCACGCAATGGCTATATCACCTCATGTCAATGTGGGTCAATTTTACATCCTTTATATATAGTTTTTATCCTATTTTCCATAATTTTCCGATTCATAATATCCCGATGGACGTGTGATTATAAAATTTAATCTTATAATATTCGATATAAATTAATTATATAGGAAAAATTTCATATGATAAACGTGTAAAAAAAAAAAATTAGATCAATTAATGAATTTTATTGGTTGATATATTTATTACTTATTGTTGATGAGAAAAAGTTTATTTATTATTAATATAAAGATAAATGTTGAGAGAAAAAAAAAAAAAAAAAAAAAAAAAAATCTACAAGTAGATGAGAATTTTTTTTGGTTTAATTATTTTTATATTTTTTCTCATTCATATTATTTCTAAAAAAAATATGAATAAATTAAGGAAAGAAAAATTCATTTAATATTTATCGTGAAAGAAAGTTCCGGAAATTACTAACATTATTCAAATTATATTATAGACTGACTATTTAATATTAATATACATACATTTTTTTATTTTATAAAATTTCATGAAATTTTCAATATTTTTATAAATTTTTTATTCTAAGATGAATGAAAAACTGCTCGATATTATATTAATACCCGTCTTCCAATATTTTTCTACCACTTATTTATTTATTATTAGTATTTTGATGATGAACAAAAAAATATGGGGGTATACTTTGAATTGAACTTTTCATTTTACATTTAGAAAAAAATGAAAAAATAAAAAATAAAATAATAATAGATATATACAGTTACGTGAGAAAAATATAAATGACTGTGCATTCAGTTTATGAAATACGTGAATTTATTTTGTTACTTCTAAAGTGTATTTCATTGTGAAGAAAATTTTTTTATTATTATTATTTTTTTTTTTTTCATGTAAAAACAAAAACATGAAATAAATTGATATATAGGTATATGTAAATATAATTTTTTAGTTTATAAAATAAAATAGAATAAAATAAAAATATTAAGAGAAAAGAAAAAGATAAAGAGAAAAATATTATGAATAAATTTAACAGTGTGATGACAGAGAAAATAAAATAAAAAATTGATAAAATTGTTGATTGGAATAAATAGAGGGAGAGATTACATGTGCCATTGAAAAGCCCTGGAGATATACAGCAGAGACAAAAGACAAAAGAGGACAATGACACGGGTGAATCTGGGCGCAATTCACTTTATAGGGATTTTCACATCGACTCAACGGGTGGGGCGGTAAAAGAGGAGGTGGCTCTTACTCGTCCTGATAACGGACAGTCCAAGTAAATAGATTGCACTAGTCAAAGAACGGAAATCCACGTCGCGGTTCCCGATAAACCAGTATTAATGGACATTGGTACAAAGAAAAACTTTTAAATTGTGAATCATCATAAATTATTTAAAATCGTTAAATTTTTTTTCTTCCTCCCCATAATAATGTATTATCTAAAATAAATCATTGAATTAATAATCAACATTTACTATTATTCACTTGTATTTGACAAATTATTTTTATTCGTTTGATATAAAAGTATTCAGAGACGTTGGAACTTTTAGTAGAGTGACTGCTGCAGTGAGAAGATAAATTAAATCAACTCTTGGGGGATGAAGGTGTCACATACTGCAATGACGACATGAGAATACAGTATAGAGAATTTGCTCTCACTGATTGCGTTCACGATTTTCTCTCGACTACTCACAAATATATATATATATATAGTGTGTGATCTCTCTTCGTGCACTCTCAACTCAATGAGTAAATCAATTTCAATCAGAATTTTAGTCATTTTAACGAAACTCACTTGTAACGTAAAAAATAAATATTAAATCAAAAAAGATAAAATAACTTTGATAAAAATTATATAATTAAAATTAATTAATAATTCATATTAAATTTCTTACTGACACAATCACTATTATGGATATGTAATTTAATAAATAAATATTAAATATTAAAAAATGACTTTATGAATTTACATATTTTTCTTATCATTTTATCTTGTGTGGTATGAATATTAAAGTCGTTTTGATGAGATTTCAATCAATTGTAGTTGATAAAGTGAAAACGAAATGAAAATGGCATCCAATTGAATTGACAATGAGTCGAATTGAACTCAATTAAGATTCTACTTACCATACCGCAATTAATAGACCGTAAAATAAATGAATTCATATAAATAATTTATCTGATGCCGTTAGTTAAATTATCCTCAGATATATTAACATTTATCACTAAAGCATTTTTTAAATAAATACAAATGAGAATTTGAAAAGCAAAAAAAAAATATATATATAATTATTAAATTACTAATTCATATGAAATTATATAATAATTAAATTTTAATTAATTTTTCTTGCCTCCATTCTTCTTCAATTCATATTTATCCAGAGGTATATATATTCACGACTATATAATAATAATAATAAATTAATTAATTAATAAATGAAAGAATAAATCAAGAAATAAGGTGAACAAAAAAAGAAAAGAAAAAATGGTTTTGTTGACGGCAACAGGTTAAATCCCAATAGAATTGCCAATGAAGCTTTCACCAAGCTTTTGCCAATTGCTACGTGAACGCAACTCAATAATTTTCTAAAGACAGATCGGATTGTATTCTCATTTAGATTGTTGCTGCGTCTCCGTATATTATATATATATATATATATATATATATATTTCTATCAATATATACCAACTACATACGCTGGATACAATATATTTCAAGTAAAAGCAGTTGGGTTGATGTGAACAATCTTGAATACGAAATTCAGAAAAGCGAGTGAATATGCTTTCCCTCGTCTCCATTCCTATCCTCCCTCATCCCTATCATTTTTACCATCTTTTTACTCTACCTCACTCTTTCTCTCTCTCTTCTTATTACTTTATGCCTATATATTTCATGTTTTAGAATAACTGGAATGGGAAACTTGGTTGGCAGCTTCATTGGATTCGAAATAGAGTTGTGGGTTGTTGAGCGAGTATAAAGGTGTGTTGGAATTGTCGCATATGTAACACAAATACACCCACACACACACACACACACATATATATATATATATATATATATATATATATATATATATATATATATAATATGGCTTCCTCTTTACCATAGTGAAATTCGTGAATTAATCTGCGTAAGAGTTAATACCCACTCGCCATGTAGGTGCTTCGTACTTTGGGTTATAGTGTAAAACAAACTTTTGGCCAGTTTCGAGTAACAACTCTTATATACATATATACATATGTATACGTAGAAATGTGCAGCCGTATGGATATGTTAGAAGGTATAGAGACAGAGAGTGAGCAAGAGAGAACATATGAAACTTTGTGAAACGTTTCGCGGATTAGCGAATGAGTCTCTTATATAAGAGACGTAGTAAGTGAGAGAAGGTAGGTCAATGTTGGATTCGGCCAACCACAATGATAGTTTCACTAAAGCTTATTCTATAAGTATTCATTCATTTACTTTAAAAAAATATATATGTATATATTTATATTTATGTACGGTTGAAATAGTAAAAACATTTGAATATTTATTAAATATATATAAAATGTGTGTTTTAGGAAGGATGGTATTATACCGCCTCATTATACAGTTTTAATTTAATCCATTGACGTGAATAATTTCACATCTGGATATTGAAAAAAAAAACATCAATTGATTCAATGATAAGAAAAATCAGCTGATGAAATGATAGAAAAAATTAAGAATTAATTCAATCAAACGTTATACAAATAAAGTTTTTTTACATGGAATATATCTATGTGAACAAAAGATATAAATTTATAGAAATGTAAAAAATTAATTTCGGATAATTGTATCAATCCAAGTGGTATATTCATCATATCTCCCTTTCTCTTTTTTTTCATTTTTTCCTACTGCCACTTAATTTTTATCGAGTTCCCTAATTTGTCAAAGGAACAACTGAATAAATACGATTCTCAAGATCTATAAATTCGACAGTGAGCGCTGGCGAATAAACAGTAACCAAAGAAATTTTGGAAGGTGAACTAATTCATTATAATATTTGAAATTGAAAATTTTCAAATTTTTCAAACACGAGTGAGACTTCATAATATATTTGCAAGTAAATACTTTTCACACATTTTTTTTCAAAATTAATAAATACCGCTTATCAATATTTCTATTCTTGGCAGTATGAGTTTTTATAAAAAATCTCATTTGTCTCTTCGATTCACATTAAGCTGCGTATGCATATAAAATTCAAAAAAATATATTATTATTATGTAATTGGAATATATTAATTAATACACGATTTAAATAATATCTTTAGTAAATTTTTTAATTTTTTAATTTAATTTTTTAATTTTTGATTTTATTCTTTTTTATTTTTTATCGTGAAAAAAAAAACTCTTATAAATTCTGCTTGTACGTTAGAAGATTTTTGGTTATGTGAGAAATTCATAAACAATTCAGTTAATTCAACGGAGCAAATTAAATTAAAATACAAATGTGTTTACAGGCATGTGATAATATTTTCATTAATTCAATAGATTTATAAATCAGAAGATGATGATTTTTTCATTTTTTCAAAATTTATTCGTCTATTTTTCCATTTTATCTTCAATAACAAAAGCTTCCATTTCGCGTATAACGCAAATTGGATACATAAAAAAAATATGAATATACATATAATCTATATTTCCACGGTTATGAAAAATATCACATTCCTTCCAATAATGAACAAAACGAAAAAAATTAGAATAAATAAATAACAATGAGAAAGTACCACGGAAAAAAAAAAAAAAATGTATACACACGCAAAATAGCGAACAAAAAAAAGTTTTTACCTTACTCTTTTTCGCCATTGTCAAGATAATATTACACGTGTGCAAGAGAGAAAAAAAAAAAAAAAATAGAGCATGAAAGAAAATTAAAGTTTTTTAAGTAATAAATTATTTTTGTGCGCAGGTTGTGGGACACGCGTCCGATAAATTTTCACACTTCTAACTATCAAAAGTTTTAGGCCGGAAAATAAAAATAAAAAAAATATGAAATGTCGTTGGCACTCTTGGTGAAAAGAGGTAAAAGTAAAAAAAAAAAAAAAAAAAAAAACACCACCTGGCTTTTCTATATAAATATATAAAATAGACGTGTTTGTGCCTGTTCGCAACGTTAAAAACTTACTTTAAAATCCCATGCATAGAGAAGCCGATTCTCATAGAAAACTCGTTGTCCTTACACATATATTGACAAATATATACATATTCATGTGAATAGGTTTTTTTTTTTTTTTTTTTATACGTATATCTCGCACCTTCTCCAGACAGACAGATAACAACGACGTAGTTTTCGACATCACGTACCACCCAATATTACGAGTTGGTTGCATACGTGCGAAACTACACGTATTCCATATCCTTACGCTGATCGCTACAGCCAACGACAAATATACCGACATTGTGCAATTTTTTCTGTTTTTTTTTTTTTTTTACTCCACAAATTCTACCATATGTGTCTTCATTATAACAAATTTACCTTCATCTATTTCTCTCTCACGCCTTCGTCTTTGCCCACTTCTATGTTTTTGTCCTACTACAAAATTAATATATCACCACACAGGTGTTGTGTGTGTTGACTCATTTCTTTTCTCGCATTTACATATTTTAGTATATATATTGTGTATACATTCACTTCATTTATAATCATACACGCATACAAATACACGTAAGTGTTATTTCGTTAACAATACTTAGCACGTCATAGAAAATCCGTTTCTATTAATTTGAAATGTTTTTTTTTTTTTTTTTTTTTTTTTTCTTTCATCGTATCTTTATTATCTTATCTACTATAACATAATAATACAGATGTTTACATTATATATATAATTGAAGTTGAAGATTTAGGTAGCAAGGAAAGGTATCAATTATTTTGTATCGAGAATCAATGGGGGGGGTCAAAGTTCCAAGCTTACCCGTTTCCCAATGTTCTAAGCACGTATTTCGTACGGTGAAAATGGGAATGAGAAAGGAGAATATATATATATATATATATATATATGTATGAGATGAAGAGCAACGGTGGCAGTTCATTGGTGAGGAAGAGAGTGGTAAAAGGGAATGTAAGGGCGTAGGGGAAAGCACGAGTTACCGGAAACTAGCTTGCCGAGCACCGCAAACACTAGGATCAATTTAAACCCGGATCTTTTGTAATCAAAGCACCCAGACGTACTTTCGACAGAGTGTTTGAAAAAAAAAAAAAAAAAATAACGTTTGGAAATAAAACGTGGGAAATATTGTTTGTTAAACCATATATAACTATCTAATATGTGTATATTCACGTGAATATATCAATTTGCAATGAATTTATCGAGAAAATTTAAAAACATATGTATATATACTTCTAAATTTCTATATACACATTTACTACTGAAATTGGTTTCCAATTTTCATTACTAAAGTACTTTTATTTATTTTTTGTATTAGTTTTTATTTTTGTTTGTTGTTGTTTCCTTTTTTTTTTTTTTTTTCTCTTTTTATTTTTGGGCGTGCGTGAAGCACACACGTCGAGTAGCATTATAAACATGTCAGTAATAAATCACACGATTGCAGAATTGTGTGCACGAAGTAAAAGTACGCTCGTTTATGTATGTGGAGTGTGCGCGCCCGCGAAAGGAAGAAAGGATAGGGGAAAAAGAGAATGCAATGGAATAGATTTATCGCCAACTCTTCTCTCTCTCTCTCTATATATATATATATATTGTGATGTGGTAGCAGAATAGAAGGAGGCATGGAGGAAAATGGGTGGAATGGATGAACGATGAACAAATTGATGGAAGATGAGATACACAAGATTCTGAATGTTGGGTTTTGAAATGAGTGAAAAGCATAAAATTCACGCAAGAGTTTATTACGTGGATTAGTACGTACGTCATACATTATACGTATGAACGTATAGAATGTTTAATGTGTGATTCAAATGTTGATTTTACAACAACGACAACTGATCGACTCAAGTATTAACGGATAATGAATAATTTCCAGTAAGTCGATGAAGGTCAATAATAAAACTAACATTAGTGAATGATGATAAAATTATTATAACCTAAGGGTCGACATTGATTTATTGGTTTTTCCCCCACTCAACAAGTTATCGTACGCATTAGTGTGTGCTTGTCGAAAAATAAAAGAGGGTCTTACTTCACTTACCTCTGGGACACGATCCAAGCAATTACTGCATCAAGTTATTCTTCAAACTACTGTATTCTATAAAAATTTATATTGTGAGAAAAATTACAAGTAAAATTGGACCGTTCTTGTTTCATCGTATTGGGCAAATCTCCACCAAACTTTTCATCATCGTCTAGATCCAAAGAGATACGGTTGAGTGAGTCTATTTGTCATTGAAAATATACAAATCGACGGTATTTGCGTATTAATTAATTTATATCGATTTATTATATTGTAATTTCCATTTTCCCCTCGGTTTCTGATAATTGTTAATTACTAAAATCTTCCCGAGATATTTGAATGGTAAAAAAGTGAGCGTACGTAAAAATAAAATTAAACAAATTACATTTTAGAAACAATAACGGCCAATGTATATCTGTCACTCTCATGTTTTTTCAAAATTTTATTTGCATCATTATTTCTTTTACCCTTTATAATAAATATTATTTATTTATTTTAGTAAATTTTGTACTATTATTGAACAGTGATATTCCTAGGTGTATTTTTTTTTTTTTTTTTTTCTTCACATTTTCGGAAGAATAATTAAAATAATTCAAGCGATAACGTGTGGAGAAAAAGCCATACGTTACAATATATATATATAGTACTATCCGATACGCCAAACTCAATGCCAATATTCATTCCGAGCATTTTACAGACGAACATAAATAAGGATAGTTGAAGAGAAGATGGGGAGAGGCAGGCAGGGAGGGAAGGGGGGATATGCCATGAAAGAATTTTTTGATTTTCATCCAAAGACGAAAAAAGTATATCGAGTATGTGTGAGAAAGAGGTATGGGTAAACAAAAAAAAATATATGTGCTGAATTACATATGTAGATACGTATATATACGTGTACATAGAAACGATAACTTCCAGTATACTGGGTAAAGAGAAGTGAGTTGGGATGAAATTGGTTATCACGATTTGATACATGAAAAAGTTTATAACAAAACTTGGTGGACAATTTTTATGCTCGTTTGCTCAATGAAATGTCTTTTCTATTGACAACTATAAAATACAGTGTATTTATTCATCCATTAAAAATAAAACTCGTTATTGTATATATATGTATTGTTTCAGAATAAACGATACATCTATATTGTATAATATAATAAAAATTTTTTAGCCGATTCATCGACAGATTTTTAAAGATTGGAAAATAGATAGATATAAAATATAACTATGTACTTTTCTCAACATTTATCTTGAAACAAAGTCAAATCGTAAAAGTCAAACTTTCCATTTGACAATTGAGTGAAATAAGTGTAGCTTTTTTTTTTTTTGATTTTTCTCTTTTCCTCTCTCCTCTCTCCATCTCCCCATCTTCTTTTCTTTTTCTTTCTTTGTGATTGTTATGGAAAAAAAATTCGATGAAGTCTGTGTATCTTTTATTTTTTAATTTATATCACTGTCAATGACAAGAATAATGGATATTTTTATGAGACCAAATGTGTGATAAAAAATAATATACAGAGTGATGCAATTGTTTCTATTCGTTTTATTGCACACGAGTAGTCTGAGCTGAAAAGTAATAGAAAGACAAAAAAAAAAAAAAAAGTTATAACATAATGGAAGGTGGAGTGAAGAGGTAGGAAAAAAGCCTCCAACTAAAACAGTTGGAAGCAAAACTTGACTATGTAGTTCGAACGTTCGTAAAGTTCTCAACAACGTACTCCTATAATATATATATATATATATCTCATTTTCTGTGAAACTGAATTTCACCAGGTGAGCAAAGGCCACGCCAAGAAATCGTCTGAACTTGTGTGTATCTGTAGTTATGACACTTTATTACAAGTATAACCCAATTTATATGAAAAATTAAATAAAAAATAAAGAAATAATAAGAGGAAAAAAAATATATATATATATCAATTTATGTAATTGAATAATGTATAGGTGTAAATAAAAAATAATAATAAAAAAATTAATCTTCAATAAATTAGATTAAATAAAAGGTAATATATACGTACACATATATGAATACTTGTTATTTCAGAATGAATACACTTGTGAAAAATTCAATCAAATTCATTATATTTATGGCATTATTCGTCATAATTCACCAATCGAATGCATGGGACATAAATGAATATGGTCAATATGAGGATGATCATTCACAAGTTTACTGTGGCACGAGATTAGTGAATGCTATACGAATGGTCTGTCATGGAATATATAATGATGAAGAATCCAATAGACGAAGTAAACTTTATTTATTTTATTTCTTAAATATTTTTCTTCTCATTTTATATATATTATAATTTACAAAAAACCGAAGATAATTTTATTTATTATTTCAGGGAAAGCCAGAGCAGTGGACAACGGTATACAAAATGCACCCATCACTACAAACAGATATATACACCGAATTGCTCGACGTGGAATTGTCGATGAATGTTGTAAGAAACCGTGCAAGAAATCTACTTTGCGTCAGTACTGCAGATGATTAAATTATAAAAATATATATTGAAATAAATCATAAATTATAATTTAATAATAATAATAATAATTATTATTATTACTATTTATTTGATTTATAGTCATTTATGTAAACCTTAATATTTCATGTTCACAATCACTAATAAACAATATAAAAATATATGTTATTTGTATAAAATTTATGCATAAAAATCAATGAAAAAAAAAAAAAAAACATCTGCTCATGTATATCATTTAAATCTCGGTATATTCCAATTCTTTAAATCTGTTTTTTTTTTTTTTTTTTTTTTTTTTTTAATACTGCAAACATCCTGTATTTTGTGCCTTTATCCATCTTTCTTCTAAATACAAAGTAACGTCGTTAGAGTACGCTCTGGATAACGTTGAAGAGAAATAAAAGTTGTCTAACGAGCATCACAGTATTTTTACTAGTATCTGAAGTATGTATTTTTGTTTCTTCTTTCTTGTTTTTTGTTTTTTTTTTTTTTTTATCACGGACAATCCAGTGCACTCGCGTTGTTTACCTTGGGAATAGCGTCACGGTGTTCTTTTCGGTTTGATGTTGAATAGAAAGAGAAGATGAAATGATGCTAGTAGTAACAGTTACAGTAGTTGCAGTAGTAGTAGTAGTAGTAGTAGTAGTAGTAGTAGTTACAAGAGTAGACAAAGTAGTAGCGTTACAGCTGCAACTTATTTTTTTCCTTCTGCTTCTTTGATTTTTTATTTATTTATTTTTTCTTTTTCATGTTTTTTTTCTTGTGCATTTTTTTTTTTACTCTTCTAATTTTTATTCTAGTGTATATACTATTTTATCCTCATTTTATATTTTTTATATTTTTTATATTGTATGATGAATTATATTCTTGGAGTATTTATATAAATTAGAGTAGTGGACAGTGGCGATTCGTGGAGATGAATGATAAATACATAAAGCTGTTGAGAGTAGAGATGTAGGTGTTTTCTGTAGATAGAAACACTATATGGAAACGTCCGAATCCACTAGATATATGTATATATGTATCATCGTACTCGACAGTTTGGTCTACAGCTGCGCGTCATGTTTCGGGCATGTTCTAACCGCGACGGTACATTCATTTCCCACGTGAACGATCGTTCACCTCAATTTTATTCTCTTTAATTCTATTGTATACATTAAACCGCGAGAATATTACTCCATTTTTTTTTTTTTTTTGTTTTTTTTTTTTTTTATGAAATCCAAAATAAATTATACAGTGTATTGAAATTAATATATGAATTTTAATAGGATATTAATGATGAATTTCAGTCTCTCATATGTTTTCGCATATTTTCTTATTAAATAAATGTATATATAATTAAATATATTAGATCAGGTGAATTTTTGAATTATCAATTTACACAATTTGAAGTGAGTGTTTTGGTGAAGAAACGAATCTAAATAGAATGTTATCGTGAAGCTCGCGATTACACACACGAGGCTCATATATGATATCACTACGAGAGACACACAGAGAGTGAATGAGTGAATGAGTGAATGAGTGAGTGCGAAAGAGAGACAGAGAGAGATAGAGAGAGAGAGAGAAAAGGTATAAAGTCGCGTTTCCCCAACGGACAAACGTGTCCCGGGAAACTGTCACACTACTTGCGTCCACATACATGTGCCCTTGTGTATATCAATAATTATATTGGATGTACAATGCATGTCAGGTGTGTGTATATATATACAGCGTGAAACTATGGCATAATCTCTGTGGAGAAATCACATCAAATTCACCATCACGAATATCGTTACTGTTATAATAAATATATATTGTAAATGGTCAGGACGTTGACGGATTTTGATGAAAAGTGTACGTGACAGTTGGACAAAATCGTTTCGGCTATCAGTTTTCGAAATTATTCCATATTATCATTATTACTATGATTATTAATATCATCATAAATTAATTAATGTAGTTGATGAATTTTTCAAATTGAATGTATTCCAAGCTATATATACATATATATATATATATATATATATATGTATATATTTTTTTTTAATTATGTATTTTTTATCACTTTTTGAATTTTTTTTTTTTTTTTTTTTTCTTGACAATTTGACAATAAACTGATTGTGAAATATGAGTAAATGTTTTTAATGTTTATCTATATAGTTTAGATGAGTAGAAAAGGGGACAGACGAAGGGACAACGAAAAAAAAAAAAAAAAAAAAAAAAAGGATAACGAAATTGAAAAAGTTCAGAAAATAAAAAGTTGATAAGTGAGAGGGGGAAAAGAAAGGTGCTCATTATTTTTTTAAAAGTCTCTATAGCCACGTGATAATTGGATATAGAAAAAAAAAAAATATATATATTTTTTTTTATATGTTGCTAATTTGACAACCAGAGTGTATTCACTATTAAAATATTTATCAATGTAAAAAAAAAAAAAAAATGACTAAAAACCGGATAACTCGAAAAACATACAAAAATTAATAAACATATGGAAAAAAAATACCAAATGGATAAATAATCTTATTAAAGTTATGTTTATATATAAAAAAAATTAAAGGAAAAAAAAAATAAATAATAATAATAATAATAAATAAATAAAATAAAAAATGGAAAATGGAAAAAGTTTACGTGTTTGTTGCAAGTTCATTAAAACTTATAAACATTTTATTCATATCTGGATGAGTGAATTCATGCACAGGTATTTTGGTACAATGTATATACGTGAATGTATGAGTATTCATATATAAGTAGTTATAAAATTAGTAAGCTGCGCGTGCATATTTGAATCACATATATGTTTAATGAAACAACATATTTGAATATAGAATTACGGGTATATAAGTTTATCGGAGAAAATTAGCATAAATATAACTGGATTATATGAATTTATGAGATGATATGTCGAACGTGAGTATAATATTATTCAACGTATTATATACATTTGGTATATTAGTGGTTAATGTGGCAGATAGAAATATTCTAATGAATCAAAAACGAAATAAAACACAGTAATGTGCAACGATGAAAAAAATTAGGTGGCCCCTAACGATACAGCATAAAGCACCACCAACAACAGCAACAAATAAAATCCTTAGAGTTTAAATAATAATAAAAAAGAAAAAGAAAAAGAAAAAGAAAATTAAGCTCGTCACGAAAATAGCTCGGGGTTTTCAATTTATTTTTGCGACGTGAATTTTCTTGTTAACGAGATAATGCCACCTTAATACCACTCATTTTTTTTTATTCTCTCACTTTTTTTCTTTATTTTTTTTTATTCACATATGATTGCATATAAATTGATATTTGGCCATTATATATAAATATATATAAATCTTTGATATTAAATTTATTATTAAATAATAATATTAATTTATAATATAAATAGAAAATGTTGCGTGACCAACAAATATATATATATATATTTTTTTTTCTCTTTAATTCATCAAATATACAATAGAATTTGATTTATATTTGTTTAATCTACTCTCCATATCACGAAACTTCATTATTTCATACAATTTTTTTATTTATTTTTTTTTTTTTCCTTCTCTTCTATTGTTTTTTTATTCAATTCATATTACACCGTTATCACACCCACTTTTGCGCTTGAAGTCATTTGTACACGCCACGTTATACAATTGATCGATGTACAATATTTATAGAAAATTGAATGTGTATACATATAGTATATATATATATAATCACAATATAAAACTGTACAGATTGTTTTGGATGATACGTTAGGTTTATTATATATTCTAATCAATCTGTATAAATATAAACGAAAATATAAAAATAATACTCATGATAATAATGATAAATAAATAAATAAATGAATAAATAATACGAGAAAAATAAAATAAAGGTAAAGATAAAAAAAAAAAACAAAAAAAAAAATTCAATACGTTTCATGGTAAAATTTATCGAAGATTCTTCACGATAGTTATATATGTGTGAATGTATGAGTAGTGTTCGTGTGTGTGTGTGTGTGTGTGTGTGTGCATTGGTCAGCGTTATCGAACTCTTATACCGTATCTGCCTCTTGACCTCTCCCATACCAATCCAAGTCGCGTATCCTTCTGCATATATATATATATATATATATGATACATTCCATCATTATATACGTATATACATATATTCAAACTGTTTTTTTTTTTCCTCATTCTTTCTCTCTCTCTCTTCTGCTTTTCACTATGAGATTAAGGTATAAAAATGATAAAGTCTCCACGACCAGTCCTTTTATCGCCGATAAAATTCCAAGTTGGTATATATAGAGAGATACTAAAAGTGTTGAGCACTCGTGGAATTCGATATTTTATTTGTGACATACAGAAGCGCACACACTCTCTTTCATTCGTTTTACTCTTTATCTCATGCTTGACGGCTATTGTCTATATACCATTTTCTTCGAAATACATATATATATTGTCAATATAACCAAAGCGATTTTCTCTCATGGCAATATTATCCTCATATAGTTTATATACACGAGGATGAAAGTAAACGTGGGATTGTGGATCACAATATCCATACGTTGTCCATCCGATTTTCTCTCTCCAAAATTCATATACATATATCTATATTTGTATATTTTATATTGTGATGTGATTTCACTATGCAAACAATCTGTCCACTCACATGACTCATACTCCATAACTCGAATATATTTGTCAATCCGAAATAAAAATATTGAATGAAAATTAAAACAAAAAAAATCATAATAATAACAAATAAGCGAAAAATAAATTATAAAAAAAAAAAAAAATAAAAAAAAAAGTGTATATGGATTTAATTTCATTTATGTATATATTTTTTTTTTCATTACATTCGAATGTTTATGAATTGATGGAAATATATTATTTAAAGACCTAAATATAATGGATGTATTTAAAAAATTATAAAATAAAAAATAAAAACAAAAATAATATATCATATAAATGATTTTTAATGGTGTGATTTTATTTTTATTTTTTGTTTTTGTTTTTTTTTTTTTTCACAATTGAATATTTTGGGATAAAATATAAAATTATCTCTTGAATGATTGCAAAAGTAATGAATGTCATTTTCACATTGGCGATATAAAGCGACTTAACATTACGTATATAATAAAAGAAATATACACATAACAATACAGAATATACATATAAAATATTGTGATGCATATATTTAAATATGTATATGCTGAATATATATACAGGCGTGAGTTATTTCCAAGCGGATTATAACGTTGAGCATTAAAATCATGGCAGCGGTTTACCGAGTTTATTACCGGGACAGCTATCCACCATCCCCTCTCGACTTCCATACACCTCCCCCCCACGTATACACACTTGCATAAATACATATTGCGTCACTCGTGAAATAACGATCCCGAGTAAACCGAAAATAAATTAAATATAAATTAAATATAAAGCAAGTTAAATAAATAAAAAAGCGTAAAAATAAATGAAAAAAAAAATAATAATAAATAATAAATTGGATGAAAAAAATTGAAAGAGAAAATAAAAAAAAAAAACGATAAATAAAAATATAATTTGTGTGAGTATATGTAATTAAGTGAAATTTTTGTATTGGTAATAAAGCTGAAATTAATATTTATTGCAGTTATGTATGTAATAATATAGAGTGTATATTATTTGTATTTGAATGGAATAAAGTAGAGATGGGTATGAAAATATATATGAAATAAAAGAGAGTAAAATGTGAGATAGTGGAAATGGCGCAGTGTGGTACAGACAAACACCATCACTACCACCACCACTACCACCATAAGGCCAAGTAGGAGATATGAAAGAGAGTGAAGTAACGGTGTCTCACCACACCTAGACGTTACCACTTGAAGAGGGCTACAGGAAGGTAGTAATGGTTCACTAAATCACATTATATTGTTTCACGAGGAGGAGGATAAAGCCGTGCTTGGGCGTGGCATTCGCATTTACCGTTGACTCTACAGAATGTGTCGACATGAAACACAACACCACACAATTCCACTATATACATATACATACGTATGTATACAAAAGTATAGGATATTTTCCTTCTGCACCTTTCATTACAATCTCACTATCGTAGAATAAAAGCTTAAACTAACATCTCGCATCTCAAGTTAATTATTGTATACACCTTGCGTGTATGAAAAAAATTTGCAATATTGAACTTTAATGGTTAATTAACTTTTAACTGAATTTTTTCATCTCTTCGATTAATTTAATTTTTTTTTATTTCATTTATTTATTTATTTTTTTTTTTTTTTTCATTTAATTTATGTATGACAACTGATGAAAAAAAATTTATTTTTTTTTGTTTTGTTTAGAAATAAAGAAAAACTTGAAAAATAAATTGAACGAGGAAAAAAGCTTAATGTATAGAAAAACGAAAATGAGACAGTGATTTCATCTGTTCCCTAGAGACTGTGACAATAATAGTATGAGATTGAGAATAAATGCCAGAAAACAGAAATAAATAATAAATAAATAAATAAATGAAGAATAAAAAATAATAAAATTGCAAGAGAATAAAGTAGTGAAGAATGAAAGGCACGAGAAATAAAAGAGAAAGAATGAAAAGTGAATGGGGGAAAATAAAAAAATGAAAAAAATCAACTGAGAAGAAAAGAAAAATCCTCTCAGTATTCATAAATGATTGCCTCACGATGGAAGAACTATTGTATAGCTTCCGTCAACAACTGCATTGGTATATGCCTCGCTGAAGAGTCGTAAACAGATTACAAGAGCGATGTTATACTGTCTAAACGAGAGTGAGTGAGGGAAAAGAAGAAAAATTTTAATATATATATATTGATGAGGATGGGAGGTAAGGAAAAGTGGGAGGAAAAACAAAAAACAAATAATAATAAACAAGACAAACCTGCAAAGTATGAGATATAGGTAAAGATAGAATAAGAAAAATGAAAAAAGTGAGAAAAAAAAACTACAAAGAAGGGGAAGCGGGTAAGCGGGTGAGAAATATAGAGTGTGTGTATGTGTGTGTGTGAAAGAACGAGGAAAAGAGAAAAAAAAAAAAAAAAAAAAAAAAAGGGAAAGAAAAAGGGAAGAAAGAGAATTACAAAGGTGAGGATTGAAACGAAAGAAAAGTCTCACAGTGAAACAGAAAACCAAGTGTTTCGTCGGTGGGTACTCAAGGAGAAGGGTGGAAAAAAAAGAAAAAAAAAAAAGATAAAAAGACAACATTGAAAACAGTGCATGAGAGTTCAACGTGAAAATTGGTGAGTGAAGAAAACGAGAAACGAGAATGAACGATGAGGAGAAATTTCTTGAAGGTGAAAGTGGAAAGAAACGAGAATAAAAGAATGAGTGGAGGGATTGGATTAAAAAAAAATAATAATAATAATAAATAAAGAGGATGAAAAAAAAAAAAAAAAAATGTAAAGTGGGAAAATAGAAACAAAGGAGGAAGCCAACTTCAGTAGTAAAATAAAGTACTGTATATAATATATATACACGAAAAAAAATTAAATATGTAAAATGTAAAAGTAGAGAAAAAATAAAGAATAATCCACTGACAAATCGTTTGTTTTCAAATATTTCAATTGAATATCATGTAATTGTCTAAAATGTCTATAAAATTGTACTCGATTTTCTATTGTTTGAGATAAAATAAAGAATAAAAAAAAAAAAAATAAATAAATTTAAAAAAAATCTATTGGTAAAATTACAAGTATGATATTAAATTTGCTTATTTTGATATTAAATATATTTTCATAAAATTATAATTAATAAATAGTCGATTGAAATATTAAAAATTAATTAATTTACAAAAAATTATTTTATAAAATTAATGAAATAATTCCGATAATTATAAATTATAGATTTTCATTAAATTTATAGAAACAATAATAGATGAAAAAGTAAAAATAAAAAATACGAAAAAATATAAAATTATTTAAATGATATGATTTGTAATTGAATGCAGTGATATATTGACAAAGATTAACAGAGAGTTATATAGGAATAGAGCACAATGACATATTGGACGACAGGAGTTGTGAAAGTGAGATGCTGTGGTCACAACCAACCAAATTATATTGACTGGTATGTGTATTTGATCGATGAGCCGAGCACATTCACTAGCAGCTTAATAGCAATATTGGTCACTACTAAATGTACCTCTTGTCGTAATTTGATCTCGTCTATTGGTACACTGAGGGATTCCTGATCGGCATCAAATATATATAAAGCACACATGCATGAGAGGAGAGTAAGAGTGTATTTGTGAATATCTATATGCGTGTATCTAATTCGTCTCTATATTCTCGCTGTCACTGGTGATCTGTGACATAATTTAACCAAATTGCTATACGAATAGGCGTGGTCAACGAATATCAATCCAAGTTCTATATTAAACACGCTCGATATAATATATTTTACCTACACATAAAATTTACTACTGGACAATTAATCATTAATTTTTTTTTCTTTTTTTTTTTTTTTTTTTTCATAATGAATGACTATTTATCAATTATATATAATCAATGTGTGGTAAAATTATTTTGATTTTGTTTGCGTGTCTGGTGGAGGAAAATTTATACATGAAACGTGACAATTTATGTGAAATTAAGTGAGATATAAAGTGGAATAAAATGGAATAGAAAGTGCCGTCAGTTACACTCGAGAAAATCCTCGATCGTACGAGCACATTGTTTCATCGTTAGCCAACAAAAACAATGTCGATCGGCGAACAAATGTCGAGTGGTCTATACATATACATTTAGTTGCAAACAGTTTATAGTTTCTCAAACTCACTCGCAAATCATTCCCCTCAACATTTCGAAACACTTTTGGCCTGTCCCATTTTCAAACCTTCATCTCGTCTGCGTCCCCTACACACTTTCAAAATATCTCCCTCTTGTCCATAAATATTGTTCACACTCACGTCAACATTACAATTATTATCGGCAACAAACGAGAGTAGTATTCATATATTTATCAATGTCGAGGACAATGATAATTTTATCAACTTTTAAACGATTCATGAAATTTGAAAAAAAAAAATTATAAAAATGTTTCCAATGCTCTTCAGTATAAAAAATTTTTTTACTTATTTTTTCATTTTATTTTATCATTCAATTTTCTCTCTCTCTCTCTCTCTCTGTATACAACATGTGATTTGGATGGCATTTCTTTTTATTTACTTTTATTTTATTCTATCTGTCTGAAAGAGTGAATTGAATAGTCTAGTAATGCTGTGACAGTTCTGATGTTATATGTGAAAGAGGTCACGGTTAGTATGTACTTCAAAGGGACAAAGTTACGTATCCAATAACGAGGTAGCTTTCGATACAACTTTGAATGTGTGTGTGTGTATATGTGTGTGTGTAAATAAGTATGCTCGTTGTGTGAAACATCCAACTATAACATCTGTGATGTCATTAGTTTGCGTTTTTTTGATATTGTTATTTTTTTATTTATTTATTTATTTATTATTTTTTTTTTTCGTACCTTTTTTTTATCATAATTCGTAAAAACGTAGTTACACAACTCAACTATCCATATTCACGAATGGATTTTATAAAAAATATATGAAAAAATAATTGAAATAAAGAAAAAAAATAAATAAATAAAGTAATAATTATATTACATCATTGTTGTGTATATATTACGTGGACTTTTAGAGATTCCAATAAATCAAATAAACGTATTATTTCTGAAAGTAAAGTATTCTATAAAAAGTGAGTAAAATGTGAGATAAAGTGAGATATATATAAAAGAAGAGCTTCACATTCATATAAAGTGACTCACGCTCTGTTCTCTCGGCACGTAGTGTCGCAGTCAAAGCGAGACAGAACGATAAATTGACGAAGAAAAAAAAAACGAACAAAGTATCTCCCATGCGACCTACATGCAGCCCGTGTGTGGTAAATGCACAGTCTGATCTAACGTGGATTCTTACTACTGGCAGCTTTGCGCACTGTCCAAAACGATTCGTGGACAACAGAAAATAGAATAAAATAAAATAAAATAAGATAAAATAAAAAAATAAAGAGACCCGAACGAAAGATAGTGTACAGTAAAGTGAGTGGCGAGAGACATCTCAGGAATATTTTGGCGTAGAAAAAAGTGGTGGCAGTATGAAAGAGTAAAGATAGTCAGTAAGAGAGAGGGATAAGATTACTTTCAACATTTCACTTCTGTCGTTGTTTCCCTCTCTCGTGTATACGCACGACTAGCATCAAAAATCCCTGAGCTTTTCAGACGGCGGTAAACACCCTCTTACATTTTTAGCTTTATCCGCACAACCCCCCACCATATTGTGCCAACAGATCACTTTTCACTTTACCCACGCGAGGGCTGTTCTCTCTATCTATCTCTCCCTCTCTATTCATCTCTATTCACTTTATATACATATCAACTCCTCCCACATTAATCCCACATCATTGTGATCATCTTGGCACGTAACACTTTCGTTATACTTTTTTTTGTTTTTTCCTCCTCCTTTATTTTTATTCGTTGATTTTTGGTCAATAATATAGATAAGGAATTTTTTTTTAATCTCGTTTAATTCAAAGAATTAATCGATAAATTACATTTTGAAAATATATTTTTATGTCTATAAAGTTATTTATCAAAAGAGAATAATGTGATGGGTGGGAAAAAAAAGAAAAAAAAAAAAAAAAAAAAAAAATGAAAGAAAGAAAAGAAACGTGAGTGATATAATTCGTTTCAGTTGACCAATGTGAATTGATGTATATACAAGGAAATAACTGTATATTGGTAGCACCAATATATAAGAAATCGAAAATGGCACTGAGAACATTTTTATTTCTTTTTTCTTTTTTTTTTTTTTTTCGCAATATTTCCTCTCAGTCAATGGCTTCGTACTCAGTGGCCGTGGAAAAATCGAGTGTGCCATCCAAGCCCAAAGAGTGCTCCCGAGGGAAATTGTCCCTTGATAGAGATAACGCTCACAAATCGATGATGGAAAAACTTCCGCAGACTCTGTGTAATGTATCATTGTTCAATTCACTTTTACACACTCTACATATATTTGTTACACGTGTGTATAAGTATTTAATTCATATAAAATTTACTACAGTGTGAAAAATAAAAATAAAAAAATTTTTTTCTACTTTTTTTTTTTTTACTATAATTATTGATGATTATTTTTATTTATTGTAAAAAATAAAAAATTATTTAAAACTATATACGAAACATTGAAATTTTACGAGATCAAGGCTGTCACTATTCATTAATAATTTCATAAAATCTGTAATGTAAATATCTATTTATACGTGTGTGATGAGGATTTTTCATGACCCCTCGAGTTAATGCATATGAGACAACACACAAAGCCCATGAATATTTTCATTTGTAGACTTTAACACACTCACAAATTCATTCTTACGTACTCTCCCTGCTATACATAGCTACTGCCTATTATGAATATTCATAAATATATAATCGATAACTTTCTCTTGAAAAAAAAAAAAAAAAAAAAAAAAAAAAAAAGTATTCTATATATAATACATTTGCTATTAAAAAAAAATAATAATGATTAACAAAAAAAAAAAAAAAAAAGAATCATTTTCTTTTACAATTTAAAACAATTATATATCTTCAAGATGTCATCACAAAATGAAATAAAAAAAAAAAAAAAAAAAAATTTTCAATGTTGAAGTTGGCAAGTAAATTGGTCCAATCCAATGTGTCTATCTACTTATTCTTCTTTTTATTTCTTTCTTCATTTCCCTCTTACCCTACATCACATTCTCCAACATCTCAACGACTGTGAGAAACTTTGGTGGAAATCTCATTCGCCCGCAGCCAGCAATGATAAGGTAATTCTAAAACCGACCTCTTTCCCCTTCACCCAAAACTGTCGTAACCTTCTCTACATCCACGCAAATATGTATATGTATATAAATTTATATTCAAGTATATTAGACATATAGAAATGCAAAATAACTTTAACAATAACATTTAATACGATTGGTTATGTATTTTCATCTGTAAACTATTGATATTTTATACAATAAAATATCCGTTCACACACATATATATTTATATACATGAATTTAATAACTTTTGTATTATCTACTGTTGAAATGTATACAAACACACGGCCCATCGCTCATTTTTTTTTTTTTTTTTTTTTTATAATGCGTCTGTACCTAATATACTTATATTTACTATATTGCCGTGGCTTTAATGCGTTTCTCCTTGTTTCACTTTTATTCGTGTATATATTCTCTCACTTTATTCCTTGACACTCACGTCGACGGTCACCCTTACGCACGTCACGTTATAAACTTGTGCCTGTCACTCGCCCTCCTCTATTTTCCATACATATACTTTTTCCTCTTGTTCCCACTATCCTCTCGATATATAGTCATGTCACTGAGTACCGCAGATTTATGACAAGGACATGCCCATCCGTTAAAACTACCCGATCGTTTCGCAACTCTATTTCGGAGACTCGCATACATTTATATATTCTATACGTATTTTTATAAGAGAAGGGGCGGGATAAGTGGGGATATATGTAGAATTTAGGGGTGGAATATGCGTGAGAACAGTGAGAAAATGAGAATGTGGTGGAAAAAAATTTTTTTTTTATTTTTTATTTTTTTATTTTTTTCAAGAAGGATACAATACACAAAAATCGTTTTTGTACATATATATATGTTTTTTCGGGTGTCTGTGATGGGCTTATATATCCTTATCGTGAAACGAGAAAAAGATTGGTCGATTCTCGCACGACAAATCTTTAGAATGTCGACATTTTTGTTTTAGTAAGTATTGGCGGTTGTTGGGTTTTTTTTTTTTCCAAGTTGATCGTATTAATACGATATTTGCAAACAAGATAAATCGTTAGTAAAATTTTATTTATGAATAATGAGATAAAATAAATAACTGAATTCAATAAGTATGTGAAATATTAGACAAAATTATTTATATAAAATAAAATGAAAAATATATTGTATCAGATGGAAAAATAATTTGCAAAAAAAAAAACAAAAAAACAAAAAATATGAGATAAAATAATTTTTAACATATTTCAAATCATCATTCTTTCATTTTATTTCCAACTTTATTTCATTTTAAATTGTGTACATATCAAACTTTTTCTCTGTGTAATATAACTGAATTTTTGAAATGTTTTATTCAACAAAAATTTAATTGCAAAATTCAAATATGAAAACCAATAAATTCAGAAATAGTAAAAAAAAAAAAAAAAAAAAAACACTACAATATTATATTTAATGATTGAAATAATATTTGATTAGAAAAATTTCACTGAGTAAGAAATAAAAATATCGATTAATTACGATGTACCACAAAAAAAACAAAACAAAAAATTAATTGAACAAATTAATACGCATATAAAATAGTGATAAAAATAAAAAAAAAATCGAAAGTACACAACGCATGTACAACATATATTTTTTTGCAATGTGGTATTAATCTAGCGAATAAAAATAAACCAACGAATATTACCAAGAGAAACTATTGAACAATGGATACTATATGGGAATAGTTGGAATAGTCATTGTAGAGTATTTTTGAAACAAGCGTTTACTCTTTCTCTTTACCACACGTAAAATGTATTCAACGCCTTCGCGGATTTACCGATAATGTTATACTCTCACACTTTATTCACAATATATTGCTGGATATACTAGTGACTAGTGGGTGAACGTGAGAATATATCCAAGCGACACCAGTAACTACAGATTAGTGTTATCAGAGCATAACAGTCCCCACCCACATTTCCCACCCTTCCAATTGGTGGTTTACCTTGACAGTGGTGAAATGTTTCCACCGTCGAATACTGAATAACCCAATAGCCGATAATAATCCATGATACATATATATTTATAAACCAGCATGAAAATATTAATTATTGCCGTGTTTTATACATATATATATTTTTCACCCTATCATTTATTTCAATCTCGTATCATTTATATTTTTATTCGTTCAACTTTAAAAAAAAAAATGTCATCAACAACTAAACGATGAATTTATTTGATATATACTCGATTAATTGTTAACAGTGTAGAGAGTGATTAGTCACTGCCTTTGGGGTGAAGTATCGGTACTTAAATCGCAATGAATGAAAAATAGATTAAAGTAGAGCCGAGAAAATGAAAAAAAAAAAAAAAAAAAAAAAAAAAAAAAATTACGAGTAAGAGAGAAAAAACAAGAAAAATTACAACGAAATCTCCAAGTGAATAAAAGACACTCCTTGTATTACCTTATTATTTATTCACTTATCTACTATCTATATAAAATTATGGACGCGACTTTTGGCCGTGCGCACGATACTCATCGCTCGAGTACTCTCTACCATGAACATCTCCAGACTCGAGTTCATTAAGCTTGCGCGTTCATACAAACGTCACTCATTACAAACTATAACATTTTGCAAAATGTCCCAACTTCATTTGTCCTCTCTCTCTCTCTCTCACACACACATACACAAATACATATATATAAATGTCCTTGTGATCGAGTAAATATTCAACGGGAAAAATGATAATCACAACGATCTTGGTTATAGAATTTATAAAGCAGACAAGAGTCCTTGAAGAAAATTATATAAATCGAAAAATAGAATGAGATGGTGAGAAAGAGAGAAAGAGTAAAAAAAAGAAGAGTGGAAGGATGAGGAAGATTTTTGAAAGAGTTAGGCAGTTAAGGGCATTAAAGTGGGTAAGAAAGTGAAGGAATAAAGGGTGAAGCGTCACGCAAGAAGTGAATGTATAAAGCAAACGTTGGTAAGCAGTGGCTTTTGAGCTTTTCGAACAATCGATCTTGCAATCGCATTATCTTTCATACAAAACTATATGTGTATGAATATCTATATATATAATAGCCTAGAGGCTTGACAAGTGAGCGCACGGGCCGCTTTTCTTCTATATACCGTTCAATCTTCTTACAAATCGCCCCTGGGATTTTCACTCGCCGTAGTCACTTTGGATTCTCCCGTGCACAGTGCCATATATATATACATATTCTATCGTCTTTTCTCCTTCTCCAAAATATTCTATCTCTCCCTCGCTATGTTAAACGAACAAAAGTCATTCCAACTATTTTCTCTCACGTATGTGCATCAAGATTAGCTCTAGCAAAAAATCACGTATTTTATGTTAAAAATTGTATCAAATTGCGATAAAAATTTTGGTAAAAAATATGAGTATTGGTATGTATTGTTTCTTGTATTTTTTTTTTTTTAATTTTTTAATTTTTTAATTTTTTATCGTTTATCCATTGGATGATTTTTTTCTTGTTTTATTTTTTATGATATAGGTGGTTGCTTTGTTTTTTTTTTTTTTTTTTTTTTTTTTTTCCAGCAAACATTTCATTTTGGTCCTGGCGTTCTATTCTCTTTGTGTCAGGTTGATCTCTGCGTATCTTTTTTTATCATCTTCTCTCGCACTTTGTTCAACCATCCATTGAATACGTCGCGTCGAGTTGCACCGAGTTGCGCCAACCCCTTCGTTATTCTTCATTATCACATGTTCCTTTTCTTTTTATACGCTTACACTGTCACACTAGCTCGTGTATTTTTCAGGTTTATATATATATATATAAAGGTGTAAGTGAGAATATACGTGAATGGGGAAAAAACTTTGTGTGTAGATTGGATCAGCGTTGAAACACAGTTCTATTCAGGCCAATTCGCCACGTTATATCGTTTTACTGTCTACAATATGAGGTTAAAAGACAAAAGTAAAAAGGTTAAAAATAAAATCGAATGAAGGACGAGGAAAAAAAAAATTTAAAGAGGTAAAAATAAAATGAAAAAAAAAAAAAAATAATAATAATAATAAAATAAAATAAAATAAAATAAAAATGGAACATTAAAAATTATATTGCGTAGCGAAATGTAAGTGTTGAACGACTCGTAAAAATTTTACGATATTATTTATTAATTGTATTTTATTATTACATATATATATCTGAAGATTTTGTAATAAGACTGAGAAAATATTCGAATAAAGTGTGGATAAATGAAAAAGATAGAGAGAAAAAGAGAGACATGAAGAACGAAAGAGAAACAATTTGGCTAGCATCGCAAATGCACAGCTGGAAACCTCAGAAAATTGGAACTACTCCAAATTAGCTTATTAAATTAGCGCACATGAGAGAAGTAGGATAAAAAATACTGAAGAAAATAGAAGAAAGTGCGAGATAGAATGGAAATACTTGGTGATATTTTACTTTTTTACGAGTAAAAGCCTGTACATTTACACGATCAAAAGGCCAAACTGCAAAGATATATTTATATATAACATATCAACAGGAATAATACAATAACAAAAGACAATTAGAAATAATATAATTATTAAAAAAAATTTTTTTTTAAATTCAATTACCCTTTATCACTGGTAAAAATGAATAAAGTGTTTTTCCATTGATATGAAAAATTGAAATATTTTTTTTTTATTTTTTTTTTTTTCTGTTTTTATAAACATAATTGAATAATTGAATAGATATATAAAATCAGTATAACTGTGATAACACTATAGATATATTTATTTAAAAAAAATTAATTGAATTTCTTGAGATGAAAATCAGTCCTTTGCTATTTGAACAAATGTTGAAAGGGACCTATACATATATACATAAGCTTGAGTGACGAGCGTGATTGCACTGTACACATACATATGTATATTTTAAACAAATTCGAAAATTCGAAATGTCTCTGTGGAAATGGATAATCCCACGTGAAACGCCACCAGTCACGATTGGCTTCATATATATATACATATATATATATATATAGGCACACATGAATCCATCCAATTTATCGCTAGCAAATTGAATCTTTGTTGGAAAATCCACAGCAGTAGCTATTCACTCTTGGCATATAATCGGCCGGTTAATTAATATCGTCAATGCGCGGGGCAACCACGAATTAAACTCAACTAATCCACATCTATTCAACTCACATTTATATACATATAATCTCTGAAGTATCGAAATATATATTAAAACGTGTACAAATTCAATTTTATTATCATCTATCAATTGAATTTCTAACAATAATCCGTATTCATTATCATTTTACTATATTGAAATATCAAATAAAAATTTAGAAATAAAAAAAAAAAAAAAAAAAAAGTGTAAAATACAATATAAATATAAGAAGAATCTTGATGGTTGTGTATATATTTAATGAAGGGGTGGAGTGTACAGTATAACAAATGAAGGAGTGGATGTTACGTATATGAAGTAGATAGAATTGGTCTTTGTGTGAGGTCAGAAAATTACTGCGGTGCACAGTTGAGCCAAGACACAGTCGCGGGGGTAAAGACAACGTTGGGTGTATAGTCGTTAAACGAAACCGGGCGTGGGAATAAATTTTACTGGGGTTGAATAATGAGCCAGAGGCTTTTGGTTACCACAGAGAGAAATTCAGGCAAACTGCAACTAACACAATGCACACTCACCAACACTACCGTCATCTTTAATAGCAGACATTTATATTTTGTTGGAGTGTATGAGAATACTTGTGTATGTGGTCGACAATAAAAAAATATTAATGATGCATGCAAAATAATACAAGTTTCGGTATCAATTGTATTCAGCTGAAAATTATAATTTACCAAAATTTTTATTTATTTATATGCCAAAAAAAAAAAAAAAAAAATAAAAATTATACATTTTTTTTTTGGATTATACATGAAAAAAATTATATTACGAAATAAAAAAAAAATCCAAATAATAATAATAAATAAATAAAAATAGAAATAGAATTTAAAAAATTCCTTTTTCACTAGCAAGGAAATCCCATTAGTGCATCCTTCTACTTTTATTTTACGAGGATGTATTGCCTGCTGTATCCCCAATAGTGAAACGCTTTTTTTGCAATGTAAAAGTGCGAGTGAGAGTATCTAGGTTGGAGGCATACACAGAAAGAGAGATAGAGAGAGACAGACAGACAGGAAAAAAATCCGAGTAAAAAGAAAGTAAAAATATATGTTTAGATGCTGTGTACCCTTACTAAGGCTGACGATAGTTTCGTTATAAAAGTTATCCCTTCATTCCACTCACTTTTGCTATAGGAATTCTTGGTTCTTTAATTCGTTTACTGGCCATTACTGGAGCGAATAAGGCGAGAAAGGCAGGAGAGGAAAAAAAAAAAAAAAATTACGACAGAGGAATAAAAAGGTGAGAAAGAGAAAGAGAAAAAGAGGAATGAGACGCGCGCGCGTAGTCAAAAACTTTTCCATTTCATTAAGCTGTCTCCGTTTTTCCTTCTTATGCCATCAACTTTATTACTTTGTCCTCTTTTGGCATTGCATCACCACCCACCTGCTACCTCTATCCTACATTTATTACTATTATTATTATATATATATATATATATATATTTTTTTTTTTTCATTTTATTTTTCTATACACATTTTTTTTTTTCCTTACTTTTCTTCTCTGCTATCTCATCTTTGTATACTCTTTTATCCCATTTCACTAACAAGGAAGTGCTTTTCAACTTTAGTCTAAAATGTCTTATTTATTTTCTTTTTTTTTTTTTTTCTTCCCACTTTTTTCTATCAATATCACTACTATCACTACCACCATCTTATTGCAATATCCCAGGTGTTTGGTTGTCTTTTAATAAATAATAAATAACTGTGAAATCATGAATTCACTTCAACTTTTTCTTTCGCTTCGTTTTATCATATAAATCTTTATTCACTTCATTAAATTTTCTATTTCGACAATAAAAATTAAATATTCCACACGTATAATACGTAAAGTTAAAAATTAATGGAAAATTAATAAAATTTTATAATGTAATGAACAAATTAATATTGAATGTTTTTTTTTTTTTTTTTTTTTTTTTCACTTCTTTCATATGAAAATATTCACTTCGAATAAAGTCGTATAAAATTTTTTTTCCTTTATTTTTTTACTAATTAAATTTTTTTTCTTTCCCCATTTTTCCCTGCAGTCATACACACTCCGAACGTTATGATAATAACCATTAGAATCTGTTGCGTTCGTCGTCGTCGTCGTCATTGTCGTCGTTGTCGTTGTGGCCCATTGGGAACTTGCTTCATTTTCCTGGCAGAAAAGCCAACCCAATGATTTTTAATTCGGATAAAATTCTAACGCAATATCTGCCGGCATTACATTGAGAGTGAATACCATTACTTTTATACATATATATATATATATATATATATACAAAATAAAAGAGAAAAGAAAATAAAGTGCGAAAAAGAAAACTGTAGCGAGTGGTATTGCCAACTAGTCTAGCACAGCTAAACTTTTTTTTCTTTTACTACAATTAAACTACCACTAGTTTTTATAATCATCTTCTCGTGTTCTTAATCGATGATAATTGCTCTATATTTTACAACTAATTTTTTTTTACCATTGTGTTCTGGTTATTTTATCACTACTATAATTTTAATATTTATCATTATGTATAGATTTATTTATTTATTTATTTTTTTTTTTGTTCGAAATTTTTATTCTATGCTGATTATTTTTAAATTATTATTTATGATTTTTTTTCTGTTAAAAAAAATTAAATAATAAATAAAATATTAATATTTTGACACTATATATGACAAAGTTTTTAAATTGAATTTGTCTGATGCGATAATAAAAGTTACACTGTATATATATAATTTAAAAATAGAAACAAATGTCGAACAACAATAAAATAAACGAGAAAATAATATACATGACTATTAGTATTTGTTTTATTTTCAATTTTTTTTTTTTTTCTCTTGTTTGGATTGATGGGAAAAACACGAGAAAAAAAAAATGATTTCAACTCACGAATAGTATAGAAATTTAATCAGTATATAAAAAGAATTCAAGTGAAAGAGTGAAAGGTAGGAGTGAAAACATGTGATACAGAGAAAAAGAATAAAAAGTTTTAGGATGTTCTGGGTGAAGGTTCACGTTGATCCCATTCAAATTGCAATCAAACGATAGCGAATAGGTAGAGTGTGCGCATGTGGCAAACAGTTGAGTAGCAGTTACATGCCAGCCAGAAGAGAATTACTAACGCCATTCATATACATATATGTCCTGAGTAAATGTGTGAAGGTTTGTAGATGGTAATGACAGTAACAAACGATTCACCATGAGAGCTTGAGTTATTTAATCACATTTAAAAATTCAAAATATTATGCTATCAATATAAAATTAAAAAAATATATATATGTAAATTATAATTTATTGTTTTTAATTTAATTAAAATTAAATTAATTAATCAATGTTATTGAATAAATATTGCAATCGATTTAACAGTCACAAATATCAATTAAAAATATACAAATACAACGAATTTATATGCATATAGATATAAAGTATAAATATTAATAGACGTAAATGATATTTCTTCAAAATGTTGGAAAATAATATACATCATCAGTAGACGTTGGATAAACACTCATTTATATTCATTTAGTCGATATACAAGCCCAACTTGCACTCAAAGGTCTGACAGCGAAATACCAATACCCACAATATATACATAAAGGAACGTGTACATCGTACCCTTTTCCTTGACACCCTCGACGCCCCTGTCTCCCCTTCCGGTCTCTCTTTGAGAGGAAAACTTTATGAGCCCTGGCGTCCAGATTAATCCAAGATACCTCGACACGTCGACTGCATGACTCTTTGTCTCTCCCACTCTCTTCATCTTTGTATAGGTGTAATCTTTCTCTCGCTTTTGACCTTCTTCTCATACTAAAGGGCTACACTGACAAGATCGTATATATAATATTCGCTACGGGGCTCGTGTACATACATACACACTGAGAGTTCGGAGCGTCAAATTAATATTTGTTGCGCAGTTATTCAAATTAGAGTACATATCCCACTCCAAGTATCCCCTAACTCTCCACCTAAATCTACTCAAATCCAACAACAGCTATGTACATATATAAAGGTGAATATGTGTTAAATATAATACTGTATATCTTTCAATTTCGAATATATATGTATAGTAAATGGCATTCAATGTTTGTTGTCCAATGAAATTTTTCCTTTTTTTTTCAAACTAATTTTATTATGAAAAACTTTTCCAACAAAAATACATTAATATCTTTTTTTTTCTTTTTTTTTTTGTTTGCATAAACTTATTTCACCCGTTATATTTTAATCAAGAGAAAATTTCTATTTTTTTTAAATTAAAGTGCGGGTAATATATATTATTTATTTATTATTTATTTATTTAATTTTTTTTTTTTATTATGATGCAAATAAAAAAAATTGTATAATCGCAAAATCTCTCGTACAATTATAGTATTTGTACAAGTGGATGTATGTGTGAGTGGGGAAGTCGAGACACGAGTGGAATGTAAACAAAAAAAATATATAAAAAAAAGATGATATTTGAGTTGAATGAGCGAGTGTGAGGATAACAAGGAGTGGGATGAAAAAGGGGGGTGAGAGTGAGATAAAGTGCGAGTAAACGTAGAATGAGACTGGATGGTGCAGTGTCGGCATTGCGGCTGTGGTTTGTAGTTTATCCCTGAGGATGGTGAGGAGGACAGTGGCGAGAGTGAGGCATTGGAGAAAAATAATAGGTGGGGATAATAGCCCCGGATAGAATTGTCCCTGGAATAAAAAAAATTTAACAAAAACAATAGAAAAAATAAAATTAAAATTGGAGAAGAGAAGAGGGGTAATAAAAAAAAAAACCAATCTATCCTTTCCAATTGTTAGATAGAGACATTTGAAAAAGCGAATTTTTTTTTTATTTTTTTTTATTTTGTCCAACGAAAAATACCCAAACCGTTTTTCCACTATTTATTTTTCAAATATATTTTTTTTTTCACATTCATTTTATCTTTTGCGTTGATTTCCAAATTATTTTTCTCTCTACTTTTATATATTTTCCAAATTTTTTCTTCTCAAATATAATTTATTATTGCATAGGTATGACGTAATTACTTGAATTATCATTAAATTTAAATTCATGAAAGAAAAAAAAAATAATAATAATAATAATAATAAACAAAAAAATGAGGAAAAATAAAATGATAAAAATTAGAGTTTAGAATAATTTTGAATTTTAAATTCATCCCAGAAATGAAAATTATTAAATTTACGCATGCAATCAATTTTAATTGAATTATTTTTCATGTCACATTATTAATATACAAATTAATCTAGAAATAAAATGGCGAAAAAAAAAAAAAAAATTAACAAGCACCCATACACATATAGGTATTTATATATTTATATACGCGATAAACCAATAAATAAAAATTCATGACAGTACAAGATTTATATTTCAAATTATACGGTATGACCGACATTCACAATATAATTCACAATATTATTCCCTTCTTTATATATATTCGAAACTTGGGGTATATTAAGATAATTGCCGCCCCTACAACTTCAATTTGTCGTAATTATCCGGTGTAATTTATTCCATCTATTGTAGTTGGGTAATGCACCAAAGGGATATATCTCAATAAAGAGAAGACGGAAAATTTTTTTTCTCAACTACTCATACAACAATACATATATACATGTATATTTTGTAAATATAAAATAAATTACTGATATTCATCAACTCAAAATTCCTATGTCATTTCATTTATTTCCTCTTATATACAATAACCTGCGTAAAAATGTCTCGTATAAAATATTAAAAAAAAAAAAGTTAAAAAAAATATTTAAAACAATGAAATAAGAAAAAAAAATTTTTTTTTTTTTTTTTCATCATAGTTTCAAAGTTGAAATAAACATTTTTTCGTAAAATAAATATTTTTTAATGTATTCTCGTTCTATTGTGGATATGGCAATGTGTGCATATGACGTATGTCACGTACATGCATGCATGCATGAAAATATTTGAAAATTGACGTAGAAAATATATTGATAAAGGCATTTCGCTTCATTCAGAATTATATAACGCTACTTTTCAATACCACAATTTCAAATAAATATATACATATACTTGTGTACCATACAATTTTTGGATTATCTTTCACTGCATTTACATTTTAAAATACGTGCTTAAAACACAATGTTTATATAATAATTGATTATTATTTACGTACAACTACGTATATATACATATATTTATTTATTTATATTCACATGTAAAAGAAAAAAAAATAAATAAATAAATAAATAAAAATAAAAATCAAGGCATATATTGCACATATATTTTTCGACATGAGAATAAGAGAGAATGAATGCGTATATCAAATCGTGGGAGCATTCACGCGAGTGAGATTATGCACTGGGTGAAGTGGAGAAAAGGAATTGTAGAAATAGTTTGGTAAAATATCGGGAATACTTTGGGGGAGTAGAGTTAAGACGGTGATATTGCCTTTACTTCCATCTATACTGATGGGGCTTTTGCAAAACTCTCACTTCACCGTCAACCGATTCTAAGGGTTCTTATATAGCCGCATGTTTGCACACACATACACACACTTATATGCACATATACTCTGATATATATTTTATGGTTTATAATAATAAACATAGTAATGTTTGAAAATTATTTTTCATGATAGAGTTAGTTTTGATATTGTGATGTTGGAATAAATGGTGAATATTCAAATTTCAACTTGTTATAAGATTTTTCTAATTGCATTAACAAGTTAATTGTTGGTATGTATATTGATTGGTTTGCATTAGTTGATGGTCCTTTCTTGTATATTTCTATAAAAAATAAATTCCAATGATTACAAATTAAATTTAAGAGAATTTAAGAACAAAGCATTGCAATGTATAACCTGAAAATTTATTATTAATTAATACAATATTATATAATTTTATATAAATATTATAATTATAATTATATTTTAATTTGATGATAATTAAAAAATATATAAATACGTTAAATATTTTTATGTTGTTATATGAAAATTTTGATAAATTTATTTCGATGAAACAATATAATATTATTTATTTCCTCATATAACGAATAAAAATGAATGTTGAGGTCAAAATAAAGGCGCTACATTTGATGGCACATACACGGATGAGACATCCGAGCTATATTTCATTATATTCCGTTATAGGAAAGTTGATCGTGGGTAGTACCCCACACACAGGGGTGGACCGTTGGCGTTAACGCAATAGCCCACAGCAACCCCTAGAGTAAAGGGAGTGTGAGAAAGATGGAGAAGAGGGAAAAAATGAGGAAAAAGCCACCGAGTTCGCGCGCGTGCAACGAAACGGCACGCTATAAATCAATCCCTTCTGCCTCGTACTTCATAGTCGACGAGCTACACGAATAAAATGCAATTACGTGGAATATACCGAGCAGGAGGGAATGAGTACTAGAGAAAAAAGATGTCTCTCCTGAATGCCACGATAGTCTTTCATATTTTTTTTTTTTTTTTTTTTAATTTTCAAATACATATCATTTCATTATACTATTATTAGAAGCCATTATTATTGTCAGAAATGAAATTGGTACTCGAGAAATATTTCTTTGTGAATAATTATGAATGTTCTTTTCATGATTTTTTTTTTTTTTTTTTTTTTCTTGCACCCATTGCTTTTGTAATTGTACAAATTGATTTTATACCTCAGTGGTAAATCGTAGATGAACAATAGTTTGGAGTTTTTTTTTTTTCTTTTTCTTTTTTTCGTTTTTTCGTTTTTTGACAGTGAAATTTTATCGTGTTTTACAACCAACTTTTCTTCTTTTATATTTTTACAATTAGTGTATATACTCTCTCATATTCTCTTTCTCTGTCTTTCCATTCGCGTTTCCTCCCAACACTCTTTATCCAACAAAAAGTTCCGTTCTCGTTAACGACCTCGGGGATTGATAGTCGTTGAAAAAGAACATGAAATAAAAAATAGAAAAATTTGAAGACACCGAGAAAAAAAAAAGAAAAAAAAATAGAAAAAAAAAAGATACCTATACTAGATAAAAGTGAAAAAAAAAAAAAAAAAAAAGAGAAAAGAAAACTGAAGAAGATGAAGCAAGCAGAAGCTTTCTACGTGTCTGCCATAAAGTGCGACTGACTATGACACAGAGAGAGTGAAAAACGATAGTATAGACCGGGAAAAAGAAAAAGTAATACAAGTACGAAAAAAAAAAATAATAATAATAATAAATAAATAAATAAACAGAGGGTAGAAGAAGATAATAAATAAAAAATAAAAAAATATATAGAATTTAATAAAGTCATAAGAAATATTACAACAGGATAAATTTCAAAATTATAATTTTCTTCAATAATCAACAACTTTTAAAACAATAATATTATTTACAATCACTGTACAGGAAAAAATTTTAATAAAATACTTCATATGAATATGAAAAAAAAAACCAAAATGTAGTGAAAAAAAAAATAGCAGATAAATGGATAGAAAAAAAAAAAGATAAAAAAATTATTAAATCATTATAATCAAGATGTGTACATCATTTTTACATGAAAACATTCTCATTATAATTGTATAGCATAACAGTAATAGTATGAGTTGATGCTAACTTGTGAATTGGTGTGATGATAAAATTGCGTATGCATAAATAACCAGGAAAAAAGAAAAAAAAAAAAAAAAAAATTAGTGGTAGAAAATAGAGCAGAGAGAATAAAAGAGGAGGACTAATGTACATTTAATGTCTTAACTTTGAATGCACGGGTTAGCATACAGTCAAGATAACATCTTAAATATGTTATGCATCCCAGTGCACAACCTGTTTACGTATATATAAATAATAATAATAATAATAATAATAGTAATAATAATGATAAAACGAAGGAAGCAAAATTCGGTAAAAAAATTGTGTGGGTCAAGTGTAGATGAAATTATACATTATTCCACGTCTGTTCAATAAATTTAAACATAAATTTAACATTTCATCAGACTTGTGTTAAATAAAACACTTAAATTGTAATACAGAGCTCTATATATTTATCCACGTAGGATATATAATTAAATTACTACAGTAAAATTTAATGTTAAAATTTACGAAAGCAAAATATATTTAGATAATATCAAACTAATGTAAGATAGAAATTTTAGAACTTTTAACACCCATCAATATATCATAGTTTTAAAATTTTTTTCCACTAAATAATACATTTTAATAATTAGATGCAAATAATTTTTAATATAGTGAACTAGAATTTATTATAAATTAAATAAATATTTTTTAATTAAAGATAAAATATTTGTGATATATATTGACACTAGATGTGAAAAAAAAAAAACCTCATAAAAGTAGATGAATATATATGTATAGATTAATAGAAACAGTTTATATAAATAATTTAAATACATTTGCAATCTAAAAATATTTTTTCAACTACTGTATATTGAAAAGTTCATTTTTATGTACATATATGAATGATTGCATTGAAGATTGATTGGTTTTGGGGTCAACCTGTCTACAAATTCGATATTCAATATTGCAATACATGCATGCCCCACACGTGTTTAATATGTATTTAAATCACAGTCTGTGAAATTCAATCGGGCGGGGAAGAATGAAACGATTCGCGGCTGCCAATTTTGTCACTTGCTCTCACGTTTTTATTAATTCATATCAATATTACTTTATCTAAATTCATTATTATTTATAATATATGTAAATATATATCAAACTTATAGACATTATTAATCATTGACGAGGTATTTGTCACCATCAATAAACGACTAACGATAAATTCAACAAATAATAAAAAATATATTAAATATCAATGAAAAATATCAGACATATTTACATTAAATATCAACTTGAGAAAATGTATAAATAAATAATGTAATAAAATATTCAATGGAAAAAAAAAAACTCACCCTGACACATCATGGTGATAACATGAAGTAAACTGATGCTAAGATATCGATTTCGTCGGTATCGTTCCGCCATTTTTATCACGATCCAAGTGCTGTTGACAATACACTAAAATACCTGTCAAAGCGAAAATATAAACAAAACAAAAATTATTAATCAATATAAAATTCATTGATATAATTAACATAAATAAAAATTTTAAATCTCAATTAATTCACAAATATTTAATTAAAAATATTTATATATATATTTTGTGTGTGTGCGTGGCATTTAAATTGGGCACTCACAAATAAATATATTGTAAAATTTTCATATTAATCCATCAATCGTCATTTTCACATTCACATTTACAACAATAATTATGATAATAATTACGTTTGTCATCTGAATAAACTCCATGTATTCTATATCGCATTTATTCCACATAAAACAAAAACAAAATATAATGGATCTCTTTTTTATTTAAAAATAAATAATATTATTTCAATGAGCTATACAACAGTAATTCAAATATGTCATTTAATTAATAGATATTATATCACTTTTAATAATTATATATAGATTGTATGTGTATATTTAAAGAAAATAAATAAATGAAACTTTATAATAATAATTAAGTATATCATTGATAAATTCATTTGACGTTATAGAAGTCAGATAAGTGCCAAATCCTATCAATGTTTATACATACCCTCTTTCTCTATGTTTTCTCTTTCACACACACACACACACACACACACACACACACTCGATCAATTTCCCTTTGCTTCTATCCTGTCTCTCTACCTATGTCTCACATTGGCGCGCATTCACCCACACCACAAAGACGGAAACCAATTAATAAGCAGTCGCTGGTGCAGAACTTTTGCGGATCACCCAGTATTATCCCGGAAGTTTCACCAACGAACCCTTGAATCGACGTAACTTCCCGTTTCACGACTCGTTACGTGCTTAATAACAATTACGTCGCGAAACGTCACCCTCACTATCAGCTCATTATTTATTTGATATTCATTGTATCTATTCGTAAATATAATTACCAATATCATAACATTTTTGTGTATTATAATAAAAAAATTATTATTATTATATATATATGTGGATATTTCACCAATTTTCGATAGTTACATTTGAACATTTATTTTCATTTGTGATATTTCAACTAAATTATTGAAAGAATGAATTTGTTCCTCTGTAATCAACGGTATCGCGTAAAAAAATAATACTATCGAATAAATTATTATTGAGAATATATTTTTAGTATCGAAAATCTTTTTTTTTTTTAATCCTTTAACGTTTGTTATAAATTAATTTAATTCATTTGCTAAAAAAAAAATATATATTTATATATATATATATATATGTATATATTTTTTTTTATTTGAAAAAATATCATAAAATAATAATTGATATAAAAAAATTAAAAAACAAAAAAAAAATTCACAGTGTCTCGTTTTTGTCATTCTGTTTCTGTCGTTCGTGGCATTCATGCAATATATCTCACGCTTTATACCTACTATATACTGTGAACTACCACCGCACGAGCCAATCTCGCTAGTGTCGTCCACGTTCGCATTTTCGCGACCACTTTGTTTTTCAACTGATGGAGGAAATGGTCGTTAATAGCCCCCGATTGTTTAATCCAATTCGACAAATTGCTCGCCACATGACCAACAAACTTGATATATATATATTCATACATGTATATATACCATTCCATTCCTCTCAATGGTTCAATGGTAGTACAAGCACACAAAACATCTACACATAAATATATATTTGGCACATTGATCCGAAAATTCTCGCATATCTGTATATAAATACAAATGAGACACAAAAAAAAAATAACAATAATAACAACAATAATAATAATAATAATAATAATAATAAAAAGTAAAAAAAGTGAAAGAGAGCGAGAGAGCGAGAGAGAGTGAGTGTGTAAAGTGAGAGGGAAAGAGTAAAGGGACAAGTTACCACGCGCTGTTATACTGTCAACTATTGATATATGAGGCGATTTACAAATTGGCGGTTATTGTACCATTCGGAAATCAAACTGTCGTGTAAATCAAAATGTCCGACGGCATTCATTACGCGTCATTCGTGTGTACAGAATGAGCGTAGACAAAGGGAGTAGAGAGGGGAATAAGGGGCGAAGGTATAAGAGAGGATAAGAGGGTTGTACTGATAGTGCTACACAAAATGTCGTACATCACCCAATGCCAAAACGGCGACTCTAATATGTTTTAGTTATGTCTATGATATATACGTATATTTATGTGGTTATATGTGTATATACGTATAAACATTGACGCCACATCGTAATTCTATCATCGAAAATTTTCGTATACATCATACACATCATATCTTGTATATGTAAATTAATTCGTGCGTCGATTATTATATAGCAGTGAGTCGATTGAGAATCGTATCAAAAATTTACAATTTTTTTATTATTCTTCCTTCTCGATTCTACTATTTTTTTTTTTTTTTGTTTTGTTCGTATTTGTTTGTATGTAATCGTGTGACTGATGATAATGATTGTATAATAGTGATGGAGGTTGTACAAAAAATGAATATAAAAAATTATAAAAAAAAAAAAAAAAAAAAAAAGTTTTCGGTGCATTATAAATTGACGTTGCGCTGCAAGTGTTTAATTTTACAAAAGTCGCTTATGTGAAATGAGATTTGAATAATGCATGCATGCACATCTGCATACGCCTGTGTAATGTGTACATGTATACAAAAATATATCTCTATGTACACATTTTTCTTGTTGTTGTTTTTTTTTTTTTCCCCCATACAGTCCTCGTAATTTAAAGGTGTAATTTAATGAGTTTTTTTTTTTTTTTTTTTTTTTTTTCCATCCACATTTTGGCAATTACGTCTGTATTACTTGATCTTTTAACTGCACAACAATCTTGATGAATTAATTTTTATTCGTACAAAATAAAAATAAGAATAAAATAGTAGTGTAATTGATGTAAAAACTTATGAAAAATATATGTAAAATATAAAGATTTCAGTAGGAATTTCATACTGCACATCAAAATGACAGTGACTCTTGACTTTTTATTCCGTTTTATTATTATTATTTTTTTAAAAATTTTTTTTTTTTTTCGTGTAAATATATAAATTATAATATCCTGTCTCTTTTTTTATGACTTATATTTCGTCACATTTACGACTTTTTTCATCGTAGTATATTTATTCCAGAGAAGGATTGGCTCAAATATTATATCTATCTACATCTCTACAAGCGCAGCTCAACCGTACGAGATTCAACATAGAGTACATTTTTTTATATCAATATTTTTAATATATTTTGTTATAGATGTTATATATCATAAAGTACCTGATGAAATGAACTGACATTAAATGTTGAATAAATAAAGAGGTTGAAAAAATATGACGTAAATCCAATGAAATAAGTAAAATAATACAATTGTGTATGAATAATTATATTACGATTAATTTACCTCGATTAAATATAATTAATTACATCAAAAATTTATAACATTCATTTGAATATCAGTATATTATTCCTGATTTATTAAATCAATAAAATATATTATCACATTTGTATTCTAAATTAATTTATCATTAATTTTTCTCTTAATCATTCTCTTCTTCACTCACTCTATTAATATTATCAAAATAATGATGAAGACAAGATATTTAAATTTAAAAAAAAATACATTTATCACAATTTTTTTTTTTTTAAATTTTTTTACGAGAACAATCAGTATTAAAAACAGTATATCAAAATGATTTGTTACAGAAACGCTATTTCGTATAGATATTTAATTATGTGCACGCGATAACTGTATAAAATTGAAGAATAGAAAAAAAAAAAAAAAAAAAAAATTGCAATGAAATTTTTAAAGTTTAAAAAAAATTTATATAATATAATTTCCTTTTATTTCTTTGTTCTATCAACCTAACTTCATCCCTTTTCACAACTCCTCGATCCGTTCACTTTTTTTTTTTTTTTTTTTTACTTAAAATGATGACAATATAAAGATAGCAAATAATGAGTTGAGATTTGACATACATTAATTTTATCTCTTTATTTTTTTATTTTCTTTTATTTATTTATTTATTTATTTCTTAATTTTTTTTTTTTTTTTTTTTTTTTTGAACCAATACAATTATAATAAAACTTTTAATTAACATAATAGTCATTCACTTGAGTATAAAAATGAAAAGTTTATATATGTAAACACAAATCAACTGAGTAATTATCTCGTTATACTAATATAAAATATATGTAGGTAATGAGTAACAATGAAAACAAATGATAATAATAATAATAATAAAAGAAAGGAAGAAAACGAATTTGTCATGCGGATAATTTTTTAAATCATAATGGACATGAAAATCCTCGTTTGGTTTTAATTCAACAAATCTCTTAATGACTGAAGATAAATTTTACTGCAACCTCTTTCAACTCTCAATGACGAGGATAAAATACAGAAAAAAAAAAAAAATTTAATAACAATAATAAAAGGGAAAAAAATATATATATATTCTCTTGAAGAAAAATAAAACAATTTCTATTATGAATGTATCTGGATAAAAGATATTCCGAGTGAATGTAAAAAATTGTAAAAAACTAATAAAATATAAGTAGAGAAAAAAACGAAAAAAAAAAAAAAAAAAAATGTATTGAATGTAATATTGGAATTTTATTTTGAAAACAATATATTTTGAATAAATATATAATAGTTATTGATATTATTCAATGGGGATGATTCAGGTAAAAATTATTACACACATCCTCTAAACCGATACTTCCGATTGTCATCGGTACGCAAACTGCATAAATGATTCTCTGGAGAGTTGTATTATACATACTCTCGAACACGATGAAATTCAATGTATCGTAACGAATACATATTGGAAAATTTACGAACAATATCAATTCAAAAAATGTATATATATATATATATGCATAAAAAAGGTGTCGGTCTATCGATGTCGAATCTAAATGGATAGAAAATGTAGTGGAAAAAGAAAAAAAAAAAAAAAATACTGGAAATAATAAAAAATAACTGCGATGAAGTGAGAGGACGAAGCAGATGGTGAAACAAAGAAAAAGTTATAGAACCTATAAATAAGAAATATACATCTATCGACGAAATTGTCCTTATAAAAAAAAAATAATAAATAAAAAAAATAAAAAAAATAAATTATGATAAATATTTCAAATTGAAATACATGAGAAAATAAGAATTTCATCAATATACGTGTGTCTGACCATATCGTGACACTATCTACTTGCGTTTCAATATCAATTTTTTAAATCATCGAATGAAACAAAAAAAAATCAATACACACGCGATTACTTTCATCACTCTCACCACAAATAAATATTAAAAAATAAAAAATAAATCAATATAAATAAAAAAAATTAATTATTCTCATTCGACATTTAATGTTTACGTATTTAATTCGGTGAAGCAAATGGAAATCGTCACGTTTATACGTTGGCCCATAAAGTCGTGATGATTGTAGATTGAAGCCGTTATGTGTCCGTGAATAAAAGCACACCCTTCTTTCTTCACAAATTCACCTTGCTCACACACTATCTCACTATCTCACAGTCTTTTTCACTCCTACTCTATCACTTTACTTCTTCCACTTTCGTCTAAACTCTACTCAGCCCATTCACACTCGCGATATTCTCATTTTCTCACACTCGTACATACTCATGTGTACAATCAAATACAGACACACACTTGAATATATATATATATATATATATATATTTATATAGATAAAGAAAATGAGAATGTTTGCCGACAAAACCGTGAGTATTGGACGAGAACCGATTCGAAAATTCTACCTCGACGGTATGCGAGGTAATCCGCAAAGGACGACGATGAGAAATCATAAATTTATATCGCAGCTTGCGCGGCAATAAACGACAATGACAATGAGAAGTAGAGAGACAAAGACAATGGGATAAAGGAAAAAATAGGTGAGAAAGAGAAACACACACAAATACAATGTTATTCTCAGAGCGCGATCACTGTTATATCCTCAGCACGTCTTTTCATATTATACACATATATATATATATATATATATATATATATATACGGTCTCATACATAGAAGATAGATAAGCTCAAAAGCCCTACTTTTTCTTCACTTTCTTACAGTCGGACCCACAAGCTCGCGCTCTCTCACCCAAATTATACTTTCGCTTTTGCGGACAATCGGGTTTAGTTCCATCCACTGTGAACGCAACGAAAAAACAAACGAAATAGACGAAAAAATAGAAAAAACAAAAAAAACATATATAAAAGAAGAAAAATAAAATAACGAGAAGAATATTTCCAAAGAAAAAAAAAAAAATAAAATAATCTTAGATAAAATAAAATGAATAAAAAAGTGAAAAAAAATTTTGTTTTTCATAAAATTCTGGAGGAAAATGAAATCGGTTTCGCGTATGTTCTGAAATATTTAATACTCTACAATGAAAATTCGATACGTATATATATACATATATATATATGTGTGTACATACAACTGAGAAATTGGATATGCATATACAAACAACAATAAGAAATACTGTATATGTAAAAGTTCAATCACGAATGATTTTTTTGTTCATCGTTTCTATACTGGTATTTTATTTTTGTTCTCAAAATCGATATTCAAACAAAAATTTATGAAATTTTCAACGATTTACTCTATTATATTTTTCCAAGATACAATTACACATATACAATATATTAAATATATTTGTAAATTTACTCACTAATTCACTGCAGCCAAAAATATATGTGTGAATAAGTATCAATTTCGTTTCTGCACACGGTCAATTCATATTTTTATAATTCCACATGATGAAAAAAAAAAAAAAAAAACCAAAACAAAACAAAAAACAAAAATTTCAACAAATAATTGTTCCACTTTTTTTTGTGTCACTTAAAATTTCACGTGGCTCAGATCAAATTTTTAACTCGAGCAATTACAATTCACATATTATTCCATGAATAAAATTATTTTAACAAAAAAATAATCCATTTCACTTCACACAGTGTACTCAACTATTCGTTTAACTTTTTTTTTTCTTTTTTTTTTTTTTTTTGTTTAACAATTAAGAAATTTATTTTATCACTGTATCGACACTGTATATCAAAACTGTCTGATACTCAATTGCCACTGTACATGTGTTTAATAAATAACCGTGTAGTATATATATTAATATATTTTCCGAGTGTGTATTTATAAAGACGATTGTTGACCCTGTGTGAATAAAAAAGTCAAACAGAGATCGACGAAGGGATTATTAATGTTGACAGTAATTGTTTACATCGGTGAGCAAAGTGAGGTAGGAGTTATATTGTGTTCGGTGCTCGTTAATTTATTAACGTTCCCATCTACCACTATAATTTTTTTTTTTCTATTTATTTATTTATTATTATTATTTTTTGTTTTCAGTTTAATTGACACTAGTGAATACTCGAAGATTTTTTATTTTTTATTTATTACATATATATAGACACAATCTGTTGGTTAGTGGTATACAACATGCCAGTCTAAACACAAATTGTTTATATATCATTAAGTAAAAATTAAATACGATTCTCCCACCCTCGTTCCTATATCAAATAAAAATTAGGAGAAAAAAATTTAAAAAAAAAATTATCATCATTATTTATTTACTATTATTATTATTTTTTTTTTTTTTTCAAATTATTACAAAAAAAAAAAAAAAAATTTTACATCATGTATATTAGTATATATTATTTTTATATATCAATATATGACTACCAATGTAAACAATTACTGATATAAATTATTATACAATTATTCACGTAATATAATTCACAAAAGAAAAAGAAAAAAAAAAAAAAAAAAAAAAAAAAACTAAAAAATTCAAACACACTCAAATTAAAAAAAAAAAAAAAAACAAGTGATTTAATCCATACGTGTATTTTATGCGTGGGTGTGTGGATATGTGTGATTAAAATAACGTGTTAATGCGAATAACGAGTGTGCAAGCACACGACGAACAAACGACAAAGGATTCAATTCGACTGGTCGCGGCATACTAGTTCGCTGATACACAAATATTTCGTAAGCTCAACCGAAATACACACATACACACACACACACTCTCACTCTCCCACTTACCCCACAATTCAACATGAAACAGCGTACGTTATCGTACAAGTCCGGACACGCGCGTGGTTGCTGGCGCGCGCGCAATGAAGTACCAACAGGATAGAAGTAGCTAAAGCAATGCAAGTGGGGGAGATGATGTATATATATTATGTAGAAGATCTGTGCAATGCAAGAGTATAAAGAAGGACGAAAGAGCGAGAGCACGTTATAACGGAGCTTTCTCGCGCGAGTTAAAACTCGATGTTGTACTTTGAGAGAAGGGTTGGAATAGTAGTATATAGTTATAGCGTGTAACAGTAGACGTTTTCGCACGTTAGGACAAGAGATCGAAGTTGGACCGTGAGGGAGAGAAGAAGAAAGCATTGTATAATAGATATATATAAAGTAGGAGTGAGTTTGATACTTCCGGAAAACTACGAGCTGCTTAGAAACGTTGAAATAAATGTATAGTTATAACATAAAGTATCTACTCTTGATTCTCTCATTGTCTTCACTACTTCCCATTGCCCATTTACATATATATATACACACACACACACACACGCCATTGTGAGTATAAATTTATACATTCACATATATATATATTTATACATACAAATCTCGATTTCCCATATGAATAATTATATAATTGTATAATTAAATTTAATTATATTGAATTTTAATGAGAAATAATTACATATTTCGTATGACAATGATTTATTTTTCTCTAAAATTTTAATATAAAATATGATAAATTATAAATTTATCTCTTAATTTTTTTTTTCTTAATTTCATTATTATTATAATTAATTTTTTTTTTTCTTCTCAATTGACCTTGAGAATAAAATTTATTTAGATTTATTATGTTAAATTGTAAAAGAATGTTGGATAAACTTTGACTCTCGTAAAATTCGATTATTTTACTATAGTGAAATTCATCCACGACTGCAATTAATTCAGTTACAAACTCACTCTTTATTCCCACCACACCCCCATGAACATATATATATATTCAAAACAGAATCTGTTTTGTTGGAATTATAATGGATGAATGCACTTTGTCACTACAGTCTCAGTATCACAATTTCAATTAAAAATTTTTCTACACTTAGAAATACATACAGACCTGAATAAATACAGTCAGAGTAATAGGGAAAAAATTAAAAGAAAAAAAAAAAAAAAACAAATAGAGATTGAGTAAAAGTTATTTTATGATCTCCACACATTCGTTATATCTCAACCTTACATGCATTTATACAAACATTCATACATACAGATATGTATGATGTTTGCAAAATAATTAGCAAAGCTAATGATGGTGTGAATTAAGATTCAAAGAGAGTATTTATATGTGCATGTACGTATACACTACACAATTTCAACCAAAGTCGTCTCACAAAGTTATATATGCACACTTTGCTTTCTCATGGTAATATATAATACAACTATATAAACTATGTATACATTATCCTCTTGCATTCTCACACACTGGGTATTCTATGCATTTATACGTATGTATATATACTGTAACTGTTACTGTGTTAGTGGTGCCTGACATGCCTACCGAAATCGCATCTCATGCGGTGGACCTGTACCAACGTCATCCCCTACTTTCCACCAACACCTCACAAATTTTTTCGTCACGTGCAACAATATATATAGATTTAATTGGCAACGTCTTATTCAACGTTTACCACAACTTAATCAATCACGATAAATTTTTTTTTCCTATTATCAATTTGTATAAAAAAAAAAATAAAATAAAATAAAAATACCAAATTTATACAAATTGAATAAAAATTGAATATTTTATCAATATTTCCATATATAAATCAATTGATTCAGTATTAATCAAATATCCATAATAATATAGAATAAATAAATGATAATTAAATAATTAAAAATAAATTTTAATATTAATATTAGTAGATTAAATATTGATAGAAATAAATAAATATTATAATGGATTTCTCGACATTGTTACATATAGAATCAAATATAAACATCTAAATATGTTTTATCCATTAAAATTATATATGCATATAGACATGAATGCATATAGTTGTAATTAATTCATGTACTCGCGTGAGAACATTGAGGATATTTTAACTCGTTCGTCCAGTGGCTTCGATAACCGCTAGGCACCGCCCAGTCAACCAATAATTACCTCACCGATCACAAATTATTCACATATTTATTGACGCCAGTTTACTCCCTCATTCCCAAAATTCCTTCACCACCTATATCAACTTATATATATATATATAATCCATGTACTCGTAATCCTATAATATTTCACGCCTCTGCGTGCAACATTAACGCGATATAAAGGTGTACTGTACATCAAAATATTTGTATGACAATTAAATCATAAACAATATAAATTTTTTTTTATTTTATCCATTAAAAAATTTATAAATAAATAAAAAATACCTACAATTATTATTATTATTATTATCATTATTTTTTTTTAATTTTTACTCACCAAATTATTACATTGTAATGGCAGTAAAGTTATTCTGCAAATTATTAAAAAAATAATACATAACATATATATATATATTTATATTATAAATTTATAATATGTGTTTGGTTAAAAAATAAAGGCCATCTGAGGACAAAAGACACGACATGCCAACGCCACCGTTAATGGACTCTTCAAAACTAAAAGGCTATGGCACCTATACATATATATATAGTTGCTGACGCGCAGGGGTGTAATAGATAGCTTGGATAATTGCTTCACTTAACGAGAAACACGTTCGACCTCAACACACACGGCGTACACGACACGATCTTTTGCCATATATATAATAAAGCATAGTGTATTCATTCACACAATATATTCCATACACGAAATAATATTAACAGTTACATATATATTGTATAACTGAGTCAGAAATACTCATCCTCAACATCTCCCCCTGACATTCTATCATTATTTGTAATTATTATTATCATGATTTTCCTGAGGGAAATATATTGCATAACTTTATTTATTTATTTTTTTTTTTTACTATAATATATATATTTATATACATATGTTTTTAACACAATAAAATTTTCAGTTATTTATATAAATTTATTTACGTAGTATCAATGATAATTTAATTAGTAAATGGTGATTTATATATTTCAAAATTTTAATTAAAATTTTATATTGTATTTATATATATATATGTATATAGAATATTTATTGAACTATATGATTTTATTTCTTCTTGCCTCTTATTGACGAATTATTAAAGCGTGAAGAAGCTTTCATATACATTACATGTTTGCATACATAAGTTATAGAGACATATAACCGGGTATTGGTGACAAGATTGTGCGTGTCTGTGTCGATGGCTTCGGGCTGGTAAATAAACGTGCCTATATATATGTATGAATGCCTGGTGGTTAAAGGAACATTGGCAAATGGTGGGGAAAGCTCCTGATAGGAATCCCAAATCCCGAGAGTTCAAAGGTGAAACACCACAACAACGCATCTAATTACTTCCTTCCGCACTAGTTCAATATATATAAAGCAAGAGAAAGAGACAAAGTGGGTGGGAGAGTGTGTGAGAGAGTGAGAAAATGAATTTAGTATGGACAATGAATTGACATCTTGTTGGTTTAAATACATACACTGGTTCTAGTGACGTAGATTGGATAACAGACACCAATGCAGGAGGTCACTTCAATCAAAATATTTAAATATCATTTTGATTTTTATTTCGAAAACATTTACAAATAAATATGTGGATAAATAAAAATAAATAAAATTGTTCTATATATATATTGCAATAATAAATATAAAATTGAGCAACGTTGGCAATATGGAAGTTATATATGTATCAATTTTTATTATTATTAATATATATATATATATTTTATTTTTTTTATTTTTATTTATTTACTATTTTTTTTCATGTGAAAAAATGTGGAGGAAATACTGGAGTATGTCCACCATTTCATGAGGATTTATATGGCTGCAAATGCAATATCCAATGGGTATATATTTAGCCATTCAGTAACGAGGAGTCAGTGGGAAATCGAGTGAAAAACGTTCATGACGTTTGCAAAATTCTCGTTTTATCAATCGATATACTTCATATATATAAATGAAGGTGGGATTTGTACTGACTCGACATTGAAGCATTGAATTCAATCGGGCGTATCGCATCGCAGTATAGATTCACGTGCGTGTATATACCCAACGTGACGTATGATACAAACATATATATTTATATATTATATTTAAATGTTGAATGTTCATCGTGGATGTGAATTGTCAAAAGCCGCGTGTATACAAATCCGCATGTATACACGAATAATCAAATTTAATAATCGAGCTTTGGTTTTTCTTTCGTCGTTCAAACACCCAATATCATTCGTCTTACTATTATTATTTCTCATTTATCCTCCCATTTTCTCTTCTCCTTAATTTCCCTACATGTATTTTCTCACTCACTGTGTTATTTTTTTTTTCTTTATTATTTATTGAAATCGAAGGAAATTATTTGTATGTGAATGTTATTTTCAGTGAAAATTTCAAAATATATTTTTTTTAATTATTAAAAATATAAAATTTTCAAGTGACTAAATAATAATTTAAATAATAAATTGCATCCTAGATATGTCATTTATAATTATTACCACCGTAAATAGATTGATGATAAATTTTACAAAATTGAAACTATCACTTTATAATTAATTCTGTATTAATTTTAATCATCCCCATATTAATTTACCATTGAGTTCAATTACACTTTCAAGTCGAATCAATATTGTTCAAAAATATATTTTTTTTTCTTTGCACATAATCGTGCAACGTCTATTCGATGTCTCGTGACATTCACTGATTCGTCATTCTCCCTCTTACATCATCATTTTATCCTCAAGGGAATTCTGTAAAACCTCAGTCCATGACCATTTCATTACTCATCACTGACGCGTCTAGTCTGTATAGACATTAAGTACTATATATAATCTCAGTTTTTTCTACTGTTGTTTCTTTCATTTTAGTTGAGTTTCACTTGCCTCTGCGATATTGTAATATTGCAACAATATACATTGACAATAAGTTATGTGCTATTGTATCTTTGTTTAAATATGAATAATGAATGAAACAAAGTAATACTGAAAAATAATAATAAAAACTCTGTGATATGAAAAACAAAAGAACAAAAAAATTTTTTTTGTATTTTTGTATTTTTTTTTTCATTACATAAAAAGCCATTTAATTATTATATTCATTTATTCTTTTTTTTTTTTTTCATCATTTATTTATATAATAATTTCTTTCAATATATTCTCAATGAGCGAAAAAAAAAATTTTTTTGTTAAATTCAATCAAATTTTTCTACTTATATCGTGATATGAGATTTTTATATGAAATTATCATGTAATATTGAAATAAAACATGATATATTGAAATTTAAACATCACTCTAACCGTTAATAGTTGAAAATATTTAATTATGAAAATGATTAAATTTCACTTTATGTCATTCAATTGATTTCTTGTCGAACACATCATATAGTAACGTATATTTTTAAATATAAACTGAATTTCCTATCATATCCCCTAATAATTCCTCATTTTTTCAAATTTTTTTTTTCAACATTTTCTAATTTTAAGATTTTATACTGAAATATTAATAATCAATACAAAAATAGTTTTCACCATTGGAGAAAAAAAAAAAAAAGAAACTCTCTTTCACTTTCAAAAATAACTAAAATAAAAATAAAAAAAAAACGAAAAACACTTTTCATTATTTGGAAGGAAACTGTAGTAGAATGCACATAAAAATACATACATATATAAATATATAAACACAAAGGTATATATATATCCACAGCAGACACAGGATTTCGTTTCGAGTGTTCAACGACAAAAACAATGCCAACGGCAAGATACACAGTTAGAATATAGCATGAGTATATATATACATAAAATTTTCCATTGGATGCAAGCAAAACAAACCCGACTGAATCTGACACATCGTGTGCGACTCTATGAGGGGGATGATGAGCATAAGGGGCACGCTCTCGTGAGAAAGGGACACTCATGTATATAAATATATGTATGTATGTATGTATGTATGTATATGAAAGAGAAAAGGGGAAATAGAGAAATTACACGGGAGTGTTGCAAATCTAGATACTTACTTAGCGACACAAATATCTATGTACCTACATAAATGCAGTTATATGTATATATATATATATATGTATTATATAGTTATCAAACAGTCCGGACATTTTCCTGCCGCGTCCCATCATCTCTGTCTCACTATATATACACACTTTCTCTCACTACTTCCGCCATTTCGTATACCATTATAAGCCTTCCCGTGGCTTGTCGTACTTGACAAAAGCAGACGTGGCATGAACCATCTTGTCATGGATACTATATATATTTATATACACACACACACATACACACTTATATGCATCAGGTATATACTCACATAGGAAACATGAATGTACACAGTAATGTACATATATGAATTTTTTTTCTTCATATATATATATATATATTGTAACACCTCATTACTCTCTTTCATTTTCACAAGTTCCTATTGAGGATAATAACGAGAAAAAAAAAAAAGTATAATAAAAAAAAATTCAACGTAATCAGCAATGATAATGTTAAAAAAATATATATATCAAATTCAAGAATATATTTGAAAATTATTATTATATATATATACAATGAATTTTTTTTTTTTAATTTTTTTTATTGTTATTCTATCTATTGGTATAATATAAAATATGAATTAATATCACACTGTGACTGTGAATGACACATTTTGTTCTATGCAATTGTATATACTCGTGTGGTTTAATTTTCCCCTCTCATTCTCACTTTATATATATTATATGTATCTCCCGTTGGCATAGCTGCACGCGACGGCATGCATATACATTGCACTTTTTATTCTTTATTTATTTCATTCGTAAGGTATTGTTCACTTATCTGCACGTACACTGTAAATATATATATATATATATATATATAATTCCTTTTATTTCATTTACGGACGTGTATTCGAAAGAGAAAAAAAGATAAATAAATAAATAAATAAATAAATAAATAAATAAAGCGCGTGAATTATTCGCTTCGTTAGTCAAGAGGAAAGAGAGTGAGAGAAGTCCTGCGTTGGGGGTGACGTGTGAAATACCACGGGACTTGACGAGAGAAAACGAATAATATATATTGTGATAAAATAAAACAAGAGTAAAAGAAAACGAGAACGAAAATGTGAAAGAGAGAGAATAAAATGTATAGGGTGTGCGCACAGGAGAAATCAAGGAATAAATGCTTACGAGGAAAAATGTCGAGACTCTCAGGTATTTTCTGCCGACGTATGCCCACAATAATTCACATGATTTGTCTTACTTTACACTTCACCCGCTACATTCACCGTGTCATTGTCTCTCTTATTTTTTCTCGGTGTATCTCTCCATTTCTGTTTGTCTATATCTGTGGCCATGAATTTTTTTTTTTTCTTCATTTTAATGGACCAAATAATCCGCCACGTGTCGTACACACGGGTATGATCGTAAATAAAATAGCATTTAATAAATAACAGTTATACATATATATGATGAATAAATTATCATAAATATTTTCTAAATATAATTTATTTGATAATTTAGAGGAAAAAAAAAAAAAAAAAAAAAAATTAGATATTTTTATCTCAGTACAAGAGAGAAAAAAATATTGACTAAACAAACAAAAAAAAAATAGGTAATAATAATAGTAAACATGATAAAATCTATTATCATTGATTTTATTTACACAACATTGGAAAAAAAGTTTTTTACTTCAATAGAGTTACATAATTCTACACTGAGAACAATACAATTGTGTAGTTTATTACTCGCATACAATATCAAATATTATTTCAATAATTCAATAAAATTCCACATAGAAAAACTTGAAAAGTTTTTAAATATTTCAAATAGATGTCCGCACAATGTGGATCTTTATCATTCCTGCAACAATTTTATTTATTTATTTATTTTTATTTTTATTTTTATTATTTTTATTATATCGGTACCTCTACAACAATCTGTCATCTTCCTCACACACTAATTCTTTCCTCTCTATTATTTTTCTCTCCTACCTCCTCCTTTCCCTTTTTTTCTTCATTCTTTTTCCAAACTTTATTTTTGTCAAGGGCTATATCTATATGTTCACAAATCTCAGTTGCAATGCCAACATCTTGTTTCTTCCTCTTTCTTATATCACCTTTCCACCACCGCTTTCTCTCTAAACTCCAGTTGAGAGTTACACAAACTTTATCCAACTTCAATTTACTCCTACTAACATTTCTCTCTACTAACAGTCGACCGTCGCGTGTCTCTAGAGATGTGGCGCGCGTGGTCCACCGCAATATAGAGCTTCACTACTATAATTTTTTTTTTTTTTTTTTTTTTTTTCTTTACATCGTCGTTTTTCACTCGTCTTCTTCCAATAAAATTCTCCATAACTATCCAATTATATTTATTTGTAAATAATAAATACATCGGATTCTTTAATTTTTTTATATAAAAATAAATTTACAATAGATTTATGAAAGATGAAAATTTGATATACAAAATTTAAATATAAAATTAAAATGATTCAGTTACGTATATGTACCACGTTGGTAATCGCAACTTTAACTAACTAGCGACTATTGCGGTCCTTTATTACTTTGCGCGTCGCTCATCCGTAGACAAACATCGTTATGATGCAATGCAAGCGTGGAAATTGATATAAACTGTTGGCAAAGTGTAAAGCGTTGGAAGCAAATGAATTTTAAAGTTTTCAGGCCTAAAACTGCGTGATTAAACACTCACTCATAACTTTAACATTTTTTTTTTTTTTATATTTCGCGTTTTATAGTATGCAATTTAATTATTATCCTGTTAAAATGGCAAAAAATATTTTTATATTATATTAAATAGACTGATAATAAATTATTGATAATAAAATAAAAATATAAATATGAAATATTACAAATTAATTGTCAAATTGAATTTATAAATATTTTTTTTTTTATTTAAAAAATATTTGAAAATGTAAATGCATCATTCAAAACTGTGTGTGTATAATATACTGTATATTATATACATCAATATTTTTCACGAGTATATAGACGTTAGATATTTCCGCAATATGATGTAGTTGTCGATGATATATACATTGGAGAACGATCATGATGTGGAAAGCGATCACGTGAGACGCAATGGCCATTTTATTTTATAATGTAAAGCACGTATTGAAGTTTCCTGAGTCGAGACACCTGAGGTACCCCCAAAGACGTGTCTAGAGTTTTAGTATATCACACTTCGATGATCACTTTGTGATACACTATTTCCTATATTCTTCCGCATCAATGCACACCATTCAAAATATATAAAATGAAATTCTCATTTGATTTATCAACTGAGTGATCATTATCATTACTATCAACATGGCATTATCATCTTCATCAAAAATTATTCACTCAATTATAATTTATAAACAGAATAAATATAAAAATAAAATGAAAAACAAAAATGAACAAAAAATTTTTATAAATAAATAAAAATCATAAAATAATATTTATCGTTGAGTAATATCAAGAGTTCATTTTTCAGTTGATAGTATAAAAAAAAATCGCACTGGTGAATATTATCTAAAAAAAAATCTATTACTATTGGATGGTTTTACTCCCACTGTAAACAATATAACGACAGACAATCAAAATAATATACCGACTGAGTACTCTTTCGATAATAGTTTTTTTTTTTTTACCTTTTTTGTCCAAGAAATACGTAATAATATCATGGATAGCGTGTGATTTATTTAAAAAAAAAATTTTTTAAACATCATTTTTAAATACGTCATCATATTTTTATAACTGTAACAATAAACATTTTGACAAAATACACAGTTAACAATTCAGAGAAAAAATACAAAAAAAGAAAAAAAAAATTGAATAATAATTAACAAAAAAATCTCCAATAAAATTAATTATAATTTTTTTAAAATAATCGCAATACTGTTTATATATCAATTAAAAATTATATCCAAGTAAAATGAATAAAGAAATAAATAGCCCGTCTATAAATCTAAATGATACGTAATGTCATTGAAATGTTTAATGTTTAAAGTATGCAAATTGGGATTGCAACTCTATGGGCAATTGACTTTCATCAAGTATATATATATATATATATATTTATATCGGACCGCACGCGCGTTCATCGAAATAGTCGTATAGTCGTTTAGTACATGTATATATATATATACGCCATACGAATAACACGCAATCCAATATAGTTATATTGTAACGCGTGGATGTGCTCGTGGACCAGAGGCAACGAAAGTGCGACACAGCGAATACGATTGGCCGCGTAGAGACCTGTCCACACAAGAGTAGGGAGAGCAGAGGCGGCACCGGCGGCAAGTCTTGTTGTAGGGCTCATACGAATAGAGGACTATTCGCTCACACACATTCACACACTCCTCCTTTCTCTCTCGCTCTGCATCATCCTCTCGTGGTATATTTGCATTGTAGTGGGGAGAATATCCTTACAACCCGATCGTTCGTCTGACGACCACCAAGAAACTCAAACGTGAATAAACGCGCGCGCCACACTCTCCCGACTTCATTCACGTTTTAGCGATCAGACATTCGCTCGTGGGCCACTGCAACGTGCGGGTTCTCTTGGTTTTTTTTTTCCTTTTTTTTTTTTTGTTTTTCCCCAAACGAGGCACAGGTGTGTGCGGGATTATTGCGCTTATGTGAATCGAGTTTCTGCACTTTAATAATTTTGATACGCAGTTCAAAAATACAACAATTTTTATCTGATAAAAATTGATATATCTTATTGTTATTTATTTATTTTTTTAATAATCAATTATTTATGAGAGTATAAACAATGAAAATTTCGGTTTTTATTTTTTTTTTTCGCTCCTACTAATGCACTATCGTAAATATATATTTTGAAATCTTGAAATAAACAAAACAAAAAAAAAAGATAAATAATATTAAAAAATTTTTTTTATATATATTTATTATGATAAACTGTAAAATTTGATATTGAAATTTATTGAATAAATTATTATAAATTATTACTGTGTGTATATACATATATACGGCCGAACGGTATACTAGCTTGACTTCTTCAAACTACTTTACTAGTTCTCTTGTGTGGAAAGTGGCTGCACGCTCCGTTTCACGCGGCCAAATCACGCCCGTGTCCGTATAACTTATGCGTGTATATTTATGTTTATGTGTGTGCGTGTGTAAATATGCGTATATATGTAACTATTCATATATATTTCCGTACAAAAATTCTTCTACGTACTACTCTATAAATTTAAATTAATTTGCAATCAAGTTAATTGAATTATAATTTTGAATGAAAAAAAAAAAAAAAAAAAAAAAAAACAATAATCTATTGAATAATCATGAAAATTATCATAAAGATAATATTGATCAAACATTAATTGAAATAAAAAAAAATTAATAAATAAATAAAATTGATAATAATATAAATCAGTGATATACGAGTGTTCGGAATATTTAATTCATCAATATTTATTTTTAAAATGGCAATAAAAAATATCATCATGACGGTGAAAATAAATTTGTTGCTGATTTTTATAACAACCGTTTCCTGCACTCAAAGTGAGTAAATTATAAATTAATTGAACATTCATATATTTTTTTTTTTCTTTTTTGTTTCTCTCATTCTCACCCTCAGTGTTTTTTGTTTTTTTTTTTTGTCTTCTTTTTTTTTTTTTTATCCCTTTTACTGCATCACCTCACACCGTCGCTATCTCAATGGGCACGATAATGAGGTGCGACAGTTGAATGGTGGGAAAATATTTCAGAGATATGTATATACAGATATACTTATGTAGACATATCCAAAGTGAGGACTATATGAAAATTGTTCAAAGAATACCGCCACAAAACCATCCAACATACACAAAACTACATAAATATATTTATATATTTTCGTCATTGATCAAACATTCAGTATGTATATAAATAGAGCACAGAAAAAAAAAAAAAAACAAAAAAAAATATTGACAAAGAGAATATTCATTTTAAAAAATATAACTTATTATTTTTTTTTTTTTTATCTTTCATCTATGACATATCACTCTTTTTTTGTTTCTTTTTTTTTTTTTCGTGTTATATTTCTTAATAATTCCCACGATATATTTCAAATACATATAGAAAGGTCGGTAAAAGTTCAATCGCATATAAATACCGACAACTTCAGTTTTACATTTATATATAGTGGAATAGAGAACAAAGAATACATCGCTATATACAATGCACATAACTACCGCAGTTTATTTCACTGAGAGGATTGAGTATATATACACTCCTTTTCCTATCTAATCGACTTTAAACAATTGTATTAAATATAGTTAGTCTCTCTCTCATTCATTCACTCTTCCTTACAGACTATTTATCTGTGTATATTTTCCCCTCTTGAATTCAAGATTACACACGCGGTAACACAATGAAACAATCCACTAAAATTCTATTGTATTTTATTCAAATTGTCATTATATCAGGCACAAGAAAAAAAACGAAAAAAACAAAAAAAAAAAATTAATAAATTCTTTTTTTATTTCTCCTACTATAATTGAATGCATTGCAATTAATTTAAAATAATTGATTGTGAAAATAAAAGGAAATAATAATTTTTCACAGTCAATTGGAACATGAAAAAAATTCTCATGTAATTCTACAAAAAATTATTTTGTATTGTATTTTATTTATTTTTGCATTATTATACTCTTATATAGAGTAAAATTGTATATTCTACCTGATGAAAATAGAATTTCAAAGGGCGTGTGTTCCTTTTAACATTTTAAGGATCAATGGACATAAGAGATAAGACTTTGAAAAATACCAATAGGACCCATTGAATATTTTTTTGAAAACCAGTACAAACTTGTTTTTTCTCATACAGATGCATTTATAAAAGTGTACAAATACTTTAAAGTCCCTAAATGCCTTTCAGTATGATGAAGGACAACATCGACATGACATTTAAAAAGGAAAAATAAAAAAAATTCTTCGTTGTGGTCCACATACACAACCAATAGAACTTTTACTCGTCACTACTTATTCGAAAAAGAAAAAAAAAAAAAAAATAATAATAATATATAAATATATATATTTCCTTCAAAAACTCCCCATCTTATTCACCGTTTTGTCTCCCTCGTTCATTCCTCCCCTGCTGTTCACCGTCATTGTCAATTTTACTAGGTACACCTGAAATATCGGGCATTGTCATTCATTAACAAAAGCTGCTACTAACCATTCAAACATTCACTTAACATATATATCCACACGAAAAAAATAAAAAAAAAAAAAAACTACGCAGTCCGGCGACAAAGAAATATTTCATTCATGAATTTAGGCATGAATGAAAAAAAAAAAAAAAAAAACTCTGGACTCAATAAATTCATACATTGAATTTAATTCAATATATTTTAATATATTTGTTTTTATTTTTTTTAATGTAAATATTGAAAAAAAAATAATAATAATAATAATAATAATCATCATCACCAATACGATTTGCTTAACGGATTTTTAACAATTTAATATATTTGAAGAATTATTTGAAAAAAAAAATTAATTAATTAACAGTAAATATATAAAAAAAAAAAAAATGAGTGCATTAACCTCGAGTGTTAACACAAATTATGCAGGCAAAAATTAACAAATACAAATGTGTATTCATATATGATAATGGTAGAGTATAAGTTTACACAGCACACCTGTGATACACGACTAATCTTTCATTATTGATATATACAGTATTTAATGTTGAACACATACATTAATATTAAAACGTTCTGTGTAATATTAATGTACTGATAAAACTTGAGCGGAAATGATATAATGGATATAGCACTTCGACGACAAAGGAGTTATCAAATTTAAACACGCACAACAAATATACACACATGACTTATAAATTTTTTATTCTATTTATTTATTCACAATATAATTTATTATTATTATGAAAAAAAAAAAATAAATAATAAATTTTTTTGTTAAATTTAAATTATTTATAATATTGGCAAACGGTCAATAATGTTTATTGTTATATAAATAGTTAATGTCATGTGATAAATTGTACGATAGATCTTTATATATTGAGTATATATTTAGAACTGAAGTGGTATGAAAATTCCAAGGCTCATTTTAGAAGACAAACATCGTGAGACCGACACGACAACTACACAATGACTAACACCCCATATTTATACATGCGAATATTTGTGTATGTTTATATACGCATGGTAAGAGTATATAGATAAATAATTGTTTGTGCTGTGTACGGAATCTGCACCTGAGGATTTCTCGGAATTGACGGGACTTTCTCCTCAGTTTTGTCGCGTTAGTCATCTAAATATATATCTCACGCGTACATACATATCAATACTACATATACAACATTATTTATGAAGATTGAAATGTTTTTTTTTTTTTTGTTTATTTCTCTCTTCCTGTTCTATTCACTCTCATCGCGCAGAGAATCACATAATAATCTTTACTCCAGTGGCCTTAACGCAGTAGTGCGGTCAAGACGTAAAATGTCTTGGGCAACCGCAAAGCAGCACCGCACGCTCTTGCTTCCTCTTCACCTTGGCGCATTCCATAAACTTTATATATATATATGTCTACTCTCTCTCACAATCAGTTGCGCGTCGAAGAGTCTCAGTTGCAAAGACTCTCAACTCTTTTTTGCACGATAAAACCTTGAAACAAAATACGTGGCTCATTGGGAATATAATTTTTTTTCCCCTAATCGAAGAGAATCACTAATCAAAATTTTTTTTTTTTGGTTTTCATTTTACTTTTGTTCTAAAAATTATTTTTTCTCTCCTCTCTCCTCTATCCTTCTCCTCGTTATCCACTCATTATTTATATATATTTATATTTGTTTATGTACAAATATATAGTGAAAGCACTTGTTTATGCATCATAAATATATTTCGTTATCTTTATAAAGTGCACTCGTTGCTACTTTGTGAATAAAAATAAAAAATTGTTTCTCTTATGATCCGTTAATTTGCGCGTTCATTTTTTTTTTTTTTTTTTTTTTATATTTACATTATTTTATTTTTTTATTTCATTTTTCTTGGCTTTTTTTTTTTATTTTGTTAGTATATGTGGATAAAATAAAAATATTAATGTTAATGTTATACAGTCGTTTTCACTCTTTGACGGGCGTAATTATCAGGCGAGACGTGTTAACTTCCGTTTTGGAATATATTCAAAGATACACACACAAAATACTATAATACACACGTACGTTACGGAGCGAGATCAAAGAGTTCTCGTAAAATACGCTCTTGTGACACATCTCGCTGGCACAAATGCAATTTTTGTTTTCTTTTTTTTTTTTTAAATTTCCTTTTTATCACATTGCCCACTTTTCTTTTGTTCTAATTACTGTTGTTCCGTCTATTCGTCGATCGCCCCTAAATTCTTCACTTTTTTATTTTATTTTTATGTTCTCATTTTTTTTTTTTTTTTTTTTTTTTTTTTTGTAAACTTAAACACGCACGGGCAAAAATATCTCTTATCCGTTTTTTCTTTTTTTTTTTTTTCCACTGTATTTTATATATAAGTACAAAGTTATTGAAAAAATTTTTTCTGGCATATTTGCCCACTTGAGTTTTCATCCAATCATAATAAATTCATGTTACAGTAGAACGTGAAAAATATTTTAAAATAAATTCCCAAGTGTTTTTTTTTTTTTCTTAATTCATTTACGCTAGACATATTGAAAATATAATAAATAATATTATTTAAAGGTTGTGAATAAATAGCCAATGAGAAAATGTTAAAAGAGAATGGATTGAAAAAAAGGAATAAAAAAAATAATTAAGTGCGGACAATATTTGACGCAACCGAACGAAAAATGTGAAACATATGCTGGATGGTATTATCGTATATTACTATTATAAATATAAATATATAATACGCATTTACTTACACGTATATGTGTTTTATATTACAATCTAGAAGGAAATCGATGCGTTCGACGTGTTATTATATATCGTGAGTAAAAGCAGATGTGTCATGAGCACGTAAGCAAAATGAATAGAAAAAAAAAATGAGGAGGCCTTTGGAATTTTACAATTATTTGATACTTTGAACGTGACTTCGATTGATAGACCTACAGGTCTACACACACACATTCACTTCTACTCTTAACTTATCTAAACTTGTATAATTTACTATATCCATTTTTATTAAAAATGTCATATAATATATTTGTAAATATATATCTTTTGACAGCTGTCATTTTGAATCAAATTACAGGAAGCCCATCTTTGCTAATAATTTCTTTTTTTTTTTTTCTTTTCCACAAAAATTACTTGCACCCATCATATGAACTATATACACCGGAAGTGATATATTTTACACGTATTTATTAATATTTACACAGTTAATATGTTTTTGATATTAATTTTATCGCAACAATGTAAACAGTTCATTTTATTTATTTAATTTCGTACTTTTATATTTTTTATATTCACGTGTTAATTGTATATGAGTTTCATTTTTTTTTTTTTTTTTTTTTTTTAATTGACTGTTGAAAGTATGTGAAGAATTGCAGCTGTTGAAGGTATAGAGTCAGACAAGTGTTGAAAGGAAAGTTTAAACTCGTACATATATATCGCAGAATTTAGAAATAGAAATTCGACAGTAACGCACACACTCGAGCATTAAAATGCCTTTGCAATGATTGAAAATAAAAAAATTATGGACAGTCAAAGAGAAAGAATTTGAAAAAAAAAAATGAAAAAATAATTATAAATATTGCAATAAAATATTGAAAATAAATTTTTCAAATAATAATATATAATAAATATATATATGTAATATTGAGTGAATGTCATAGGTGAAGTGCGATCTTGAACTACAATGTAATTGTTTGGGTCATGCATACACACGTACACACGTGAGCATATAATTCGCGTGTGTTTAAATAAACGGATTAAATTGTTGCCATTAATGTTTCACTTATTCATCAAAAAAATTACTAAATAATACAATAATAGAGATAAAATTTTTTTAAAAATTAAAAAACGTAATTAAATAAATTTTTCAATATTATGACAATTTTTTATTTTTTTATTTACGTATATGTGAATGGGATAAGATATAGTTGCGAATTGTGTGTGGGTTGTATGGAATTCCTATTCAAATAGCCCTAGTGAATGTTTGTATGTATTGATATAGGCTGGTATCAACTCTCATGTGAAATTTTGTTTGTTTTGTTGTTCTCAGCGATCTCTTGTCCATGCTCGTGCTGTTTCTCTCTTTGGGTCTGAATTTCTTACTCACCAAGATCATATATATATAAGCAGTGAGAATCGAATCAATGTTTCAAACCAAAACATCACATGCCCACATACACACACACGTATATTTGTATATACTTATGGGAACGACGTGTAGAATAGACCACATCGTCCATTTATTTTCCTTTCACGTTAATCAAGCGTATTATAGTGTGCCCAATGCAAAATAAAAATACGAAAAACAAACTTTAACAAGTCAGATTTAACGATGACTATAGTTGTTTATGGAAATTTTTCCCGACCCTACATATAATAAAAAATAAATAAATAAATAAGTAGAAGAAGAGTCAAATGTAAGAATAATATTTAAAAAAAAAAAAAAAATTAAAAAATTAAACATATACTCGTACATTTAAATAAATAAATAAAAGATAAAAATACAAAAACAAGATGAAATTATTTTCCCTATTTTTCAATAATTATAAAAATAAAGTGAAAAATTTTATATTGAATTTTTTTTTATTTTTTATTATTATTTTATTTTTTATATCATATAATTTTTATTATAAATCATTTTAATTCAATATCACGACTGCTATTAAGAGTTGACCGTTTGTACGAGTAATAAGTAGAATTATAATATCAGTGGTAGGAAAGTATTTCCCCCTCTCCTCTTTCCCCCACTCGTGTTGTCTTCTGTTTATATATCGAGCCGCGCTATCGTGCCTCGCACTTCTATTACTACTTTTCAACAAAACGGACGCGTCTATGAGTACAAATAATTTAGGGATATATATTTTTAATACACATTACTAGAATGATAAAAAAATTTCATTTCATCTGCGAGTGATTGATACAGACTTTTTTAAAATTTTTTTATTATTATTATTTTTTTCTCTTCTATCTCCATCTCATCTTTCGCGTCAATGCCTTTCAATATATTTTTCAATGAGTTCTATGGTCATATCGTACTCGCGTGTTGCCTTTGTTCATTTGGAATTCTAAAGGCTTCGCAAATCCGCCCTCGGAAGCCCGACATTATTCTTCTCATGACAACTACCACGCCACCACATTCTCACGTTTTATCCCCGTCTGCATTTCATTCGCATACATATATATATATATATTTGCGATTTTTGAAGGAAATTACCAATCGACCATAGAACTCAAAGTCAAAATTTGGAAAAAAAAAAAAAAATTCCCATGAGAGTAATTTTACTACTTCCTCTGTAAATTCATTCATCCATTTATTATATATTTTTCATGAAATAAAAAAAATATATACATATATACAAAATTGATTGCTTCAAGTGGATGAGAGAGGGTGTTTTTTTTTTTTTTTTTTTATTTATTCCCATGTGATTACAGAATAAATGTTCATTACGGGAATAGATCTATGGATTTTTTTTCTTTTTTTTTTTCTTTTCTATATCGGGTATCGCAGGCCTTAATGTGTGTATGGGTGAGCCCCTCAAAAAATACCCATATATATATATATATAACGCAGTTACTGAGTCATTTATTCAAACACCAAAATCCCCTGGCGCTCATGAAACTTTAATGCCTTCATCTCGCGCTGTAAATTACACTCCCCTCGAAAAACCCTACGTGTAATTTCTATATATATATATACATATAATAGAATGATGTCATTTGAGTGGTATGGGAAAGTGACACAATAGTACACTTGAAACGTAAAAATTCATTGTATAAATATTATTTGATTAGAAAGTGAAATGAATAAAATATTATGAAATAAGGGAAAATTTTTATTTTGTTTTTTCACACATCATTTTAAATATTTGCCTGTCGTATTTTCAAATAATTATTAAATAACTTAACGAGAATGTTAATAAACGTATATTGATAAATATATTAATTGCAAATGAATTAGTCAATTTTATCTATACTCAATTAACTTACTTGACGTCTTTTGAAAATTTGTCATTTATATAAAATTTTTTGTATATTCATACGCTCAATTTTTTGATGAGTATTTTACTTGGAAATCGAAGGACCATAAACTTTACGAGAGACTATATATTATGTATACATATATATATATTGTAACACGTCAAGCGAATCGAATCGCGTGCCACGCACTTCTCTCTTTTCATTCTTTTTCTCCAAGAAATTGTATTGCTCAACGTCAAATCAAATGCGTGGCACGAGCTGTACTCATATATAATAATACAAAGAGAAGAAAATTTTCAGTCGTTTCAATTGAATATATATATTTATACACATATGTAAGTGAAAAAAAAAAAAAATATATATATATATACACGTTCAAGTACAGAATAAAATTCCCTTTATTATTGCCACGTAATTTCCCCCTTCCCCTTTCTCCTTCCACTTTTTTTTTTTGTGTTGAACGGATGGAGAAAATTTTTTTTTTTATTTCTTTCCTCTCGTTTTTTTTCTTCTTTTTTTTTCTCTTTTTCCTCCCTTTTTCTACCTTTTCATTTTTCTGAGAATCATCGAAGCCGCGTACACGCGCCATATTTCACAACGTATATTGCAAAGTTGAATAGCCTCATACGCACGAATGAACTTCCGGTCCCAATCACTGCTCTGTATGTGTGTATGTATATATATACATCCCAGATTTATCCTTGACTCAGCCGATTTGAATTTAAACTGGTGTTGTATACATTGAAAAATACCAAGCCAACATTGTCGTGCGCCAAGACGTCTCGAGTGACTGTTCTGCTGAATCAGCTGGTTCAGTATATTATACTTTATATATATAAATGTCACTTCAGTGTTGTTCATAAATGTAGAAATTACAATGATAATAAGTCCTTGATGATATTCTATCATAATTATGAATTATATCTGATATAGTAAGAGCCACAGAGACAGACGGATGATAATTAATACGTAAAATCATGTTAGAAAATAAAAAAAAAAAAAAAAAAAGAAAAAAAATGTACAGGAGTAAATAATTGGGAATTTAAAAATCATTCCACGCAATATACAGATGTAAAAACGTGTATTGAGGACCACAAAGTGGCGCACGCCATCAGCAGCATCTGTAGATCCAGGTGCTGCATACCAAAAAGCTGATGTTAGCAAACTCTTTTATGTATTGCATCTGTGCATATGCGTGTGAAGACTTGTCAGAACGTTAACCGTCAGTTTGTTCATTCACGTGTTGGGGTATACATTTTATTATCGTAAACATCCAAATATTTATTTATTCATTTATTTATTTCGTTAAATAATATTAATATTTTTAAGTGATTCAATATTTGTTAATAATTAAATGAGTAATGGGCCATGTGTACTCGATTTTTAGTATATATTCGATGAATTTATACAAGGGGAAAAAAAAAAAAAAAAAAAAAAACGAGAATTTTACTAATTTTTTTCTTACTCTAAATTATAAAAAAAAAAAAAAATTTTTTAATTATCACTATTCAATCTGCATGAATCATTAATAAATATTCGACGCATATTTAAATTGCAACACATGTATGCATATCTATAGATAAATTCGTTACACAGACTGTATCCACACACATATATATATTTTTTTTTTCTGTGCACTTTCGTCTCTTGCGTCAATGTATGTAACATCTATATACACGTATATGTATGTATATGTGAATATAATTTCCCTTGAAGTTCAGGAGCAAACGCGCGCAAACTCGTTCGTTCAGCGACTCACTCTCTCTCTCTCTCCTACTCTCGTTTCATCTCTCGCGTGGCACGCATGTACGTGGAGAAACACGCGAGCAGGCTTCTCTTTTGCGACGTTCAAAAGTTCAGTATAATTCATACACAGCAGACAACCAGCCATACACTTATCCTCTATATACTTTTCAAAATAAAATAATCGAGTGTAGCTTATTCACAGAAAAAAAAAAATAAATAAATAATAAAAACTAAAAAACCAAATAAATTATATTTAAATTTGTTGATTGTCCATTGTAAAATCTACTCATCGCATGTGTAAAACTAATGTATATAAAATATTTTGTAGTTATATATAAATCACAGACATATATATATATATATATATTTTTTTTTATTTGTTTCATTTTCATTATTTTTCTCTCGATAATATATCTGTGATGTATACACCAAAAGAGAGTGGTAGTTGAAAAAAATGACGTGCGGCAATCTCTTACATTTCATACTGCCAACTGCAGTATATATATATACATATATATAAAAGCACACATGTAAAACCACTGGCACCGCCCGCGTGTCCGGTCACTTCATATAATATTCCCCCGGGATAAATTAACATTCCATTGCGCGCGGCGCGGATCGCACGGTAATAAGCATCTCGTTTGAATTCGAGCACCTATATACATATAACTTCTAATTATTCTCCCTTCTTCTTCTTCTTCTCTTTCTCCACCCCTTTTTATATGTCTCATCCCGCCGTAATTTTTTTATTTTTTATTATTATTTAATAAACATTTCCGACTTCATTAATATCAAATGAATATAAAGAAAAAATTAATTCTTATTATATTATAAATTTTATTATTAAAAATTGAAATAATCAATTATAAGTTTGATTTTAAAATTGAAAAAAAAAAATAATAATAATGATAATAATAATACAATTTAAATGGAATATACTTTATATGTAATTTGACTTGTTTCTTTTATATATTTTCTGCGTGAATCGTATACTTTATACTAGCAAAACCGTGACTTTATCTCAATGTGTGTATCTCATTTCAAGCAAAGGTACTTTAACCTCTTTTTCTTCAGTCTTATATACATGTATACATTATTTATATATATATGTCTACTATGTCTACTGTGCACCTGAAGGTGGCTCACTAATTCTTCACAAAACATGTTTCTACATTGAGTGTATATGAATATGTAGGTAAATATATTTATCTAAAAAGAGAAATCGTTTGTGCAAAACCAACTCGACCGTTGTAAACAACAAACTCATCTATACATATGTATATATATATATATGTGAATAGAAAATTTTCTCATGCCACTCCTTTATACTTGCACTTAATAACCGATCGTGTCTGGTGTATTAAACTCGTCTCCATTTCATATTTATACTATCGCAAATATTATGCAATTTATTTACCCATTTGAATATTAATTCTTGCAATTGAATATTTTTATTTCAGTGGATGTATAAAAAAATTTATAAATAATTATATATAATTAATCGTAAATATTTTAATTAATTTTTTTTTTTTTCATTTGTTTCATCAATTGTCAAAGATAAATCATTATTTTTCCAAATATATTATTACTAACGAATCACTTTACAAATATTTCAAACATTATTTGGAACTTTATTTATTAACGATTATAAAAAAAATCCTATGATAATATACACATAATCTTATCGCTATACGAATAGGAATTTAAATGAATATACAATTGATAGAATGTATAATGATAAAAGTCACATGATAAAGATAATTATTCACGATCATATTTATGTTTTGGTGCATGTACTTATCTCGTATCTATACATGAAGTGATTGTGACCTGTTGATAATTGACAAATATAAATATAAATATTGGAAGCTCATGCTAACACAAATTTATATATTATATTAATCACATCAATGCAAAAAGGAAGACCCGATGATTTATAAGTCATAAAAATACAAGTATTTCAACTTATGACGACTTAATATTTATTGCAAGAAAAAAAAATTGAATTTTATGTGTATATATATATATATATATAAATATTTATGTTTATGAATGCAGTTGTTTAGTTGTAACAAAATACTTTACTTCCATTGTGTATAAGTGTGAAAAACAAAACACCGGAAGAATTTAATTCTATACTACTTGGCGATTTTTTTTTTTTTTTTTTTTTTTTTTTTTTTTTCAAATAAGAAAGAAATTGTAAAAAAAAACGAAAAAAAATTTTTTTCCTTCACCATTGCATGAGTTAATAGACGTGAGTTAGAGTGCAATCGTCAAATACGGACGCGAGACACACCGGAAATGTGCAAAATTATTTTTAGAAAGAAATGGAATAAAAAGGAAAATTATCCAGATGTCAGGGTAAAAGTGAAACGCATATATATGAAAATTGTTCATTTTCATTTGGTATTTAATGTACAAATCATATTATAAATAAATATATGAAACAGGTGAAGTGTCGAGGGTTGAGACACACACACATGTTCCTCTTTACTTATAGTCACTCATATATATAACGCGAGAAATCTCAGTAAGCCGAGACGAGCAGAGTAAGTATATTCTGATATATTCCACGGCAACAACGCGAATGACGATGAGCTACATATAAATATACATAAGCGAACAAGAGAGAGCAAGAATGAAAGGGCGAGGAGACAGGAGGCGAGACAAAGAGTGAATGAGAAGCGGAGGAAGAGTAAAAATGCGTCGTGGTGGGTAAGTTGAGACGAGAAACGACAGGAAGAAAAGAAACAGAGGCGAGCGAACAACGGTGGGAGCGAAAAGTGGCGGTAACAGGTGCAGCCACACGGCCTAATTGACTTGGAGGATACTTCCCATCCATAATACATCGACATTCTTCTCCTCTCAAGACGTGTATACGTGTATATATATATATACACACACACACACACAATAATCATCATCAAAGCGTCTTAAAAATATTCTATACACCCTCATTCACCCTTGGAGCAAAAAATAAAATAAAATAATTTTTTTTCACTTCCTCTTCACTCCTTTATCATATATTTTCTCTTTTACTATTTACTAGTATTCTTTTTATTTTTCATTCAATCAACAATTTTAAAGAAAAATATTTTTATACATATGTTATGTACATATTTTTTTTTTTTTTTTATCTTCTATATTTATTATTTTATTTCGAAATTTTTATCTCTGAAATAACGACAAAATTATCAATATTACTGCGTTGAAAACTTATATTTCTGTGTCGCAATATGAATTTCGTTGTTCATCGTGGCCCGCCTCAAATTATTACTGTTTGTATACATATATATATTATTATATTCTTAAATTCACAACTTCCGCCCCACCGGTTAATATGACGTTTACCGTATTATCCACACAGAATAAAGTCCCAACCGGATATTGCTTCGATTCACGATATTCACCGCAGAGTGAAAAAAATTTTACAATATAAAAAACATATACAGTACAAATTTTAACTTTTTTTTTTTTTTTTTTTTTTCGTTCATTTTTTATTACTTTTTTTTACTTATGATTAATATCATTATTTATTTATTTATTTATTTATTATTATTATTATTTTTTTTTTTTTTCATTTACTCTCACTCTTTTTTTTTTCACGTTCTTCATCGTTGTCGGTATATTTTAGACAAAGATGATTATGATTGTGGAGATGATGATGACGATGATGAGAGTGCACGCAGAAATGAGTGAAGCGAATCTGGCATCTGTGTGCCCAACAGTTTTTTTTTTTTTTTTAGTCATTAGCGAGAATGAGGTGACCATATGGCGTTTGTGACCACGATATTATATATATATATATACCTGGGGTAAATATGTATATGCCCAAAAATGCACACGAGTAACAGATAAAAATAAAATTTAAAAAATACAAAAATTGAGAGCGAGATGTGACGACCGAAAAAAAAAAAAAAAAAAAAAAAAAAAACGAACGGTAGAAAATGATTGCTACAGTGAAGATGAGGATGAGGTAAATTTTTTTCGTTTTTGTTTTTTTTTTTTTTCTTCTGCAAGTTCGCCACCATCATCCTGTTAGTATGTGTGTCAAAAACCGAATAAATAATAATAATAATAATAATAATAGTAATAATTAAATATAAAAAAAAAAATCACAACAGCTATGTAGAATGAAAAAAAAAGAAAAAAAAAAAGGGGAGGGAAGGATATTGCGGTTATTATAATGTGATGTTGAAAAAGGTATACGTATACGAAAATAGACATTTTCCATCATCTATTATATGAAATCAGAAATGATATATGTTATATTTGATGATTGTGTAGGATTGTATATGGTTAGAAAGATGATTCAGTGGTGGAGACAACTCTGTGGTATATATAATTTGCGTATAGGAATGTGTGTATGACGCCAACACACAAATTAAATAATAATCTGGGAAGAAATTAAAGAATCAAAAAAAAAAAAAAAATTAAAAACAAAGAGAAGTAAAAAAAATTTCTTATCTTCAAATGTGTATAAATCCATTGCATTGTTTTATGTCAATTTTTTTTTCTTTTACTTTTTTTTTTTTGAACTGTCATACTGTTGCATTATTATCTCTTTGCGTTTGAGAGAATGCGAATTTTATTATTATTTTTTTTTTTTTTCATCTCTATTTCCGTTTGATGCGGTTGGCAACCCGACAAAATGTGTATAGACGTGTGTATACGTAAAAGTCGCATGGATTATAACTGCGTATTGTCTACGATTACACCAATTACGTCCAACAGTAAATGTAAGACGAGAATATAACAAGTGTATAGCATGCATATAATGTTGGGCCAATGAACTTGTGTGCTATATGTAAAATATGAATTTGACAAATATATATATGTTGAGTAAAAATTTTTTATTAATGAATGATTACTTTAGTTGACATTGCGAATTGCGGATTTTTCTGTATGAATGAAGAGTTTAAAAAGTGACGAAAGGCAATTGGTGTGACGTGAGGATAACGAGCAAGTATATGCGTTGAAACAGCGCACCAAACGATGATTCAACTCATGTTTCCATATACACACACACACACACACATACACACATACACTCCTATATGTTTATATACACTTTGGTTATATTATTTTGCATTGTGGTTTTGCTTCTTCAAGCTTGCACGTGAGTAAAACCACAGAAGGTGGTCTAAAATTTCTTTATGTTTATATACAAAACCATCAACAGTTTTATACATAAGTATATAACTTTACATTGCACTGAAATAATTTCCTAAAATATGTATACAATATATTTTATTTCTCCTTTTTTCATTTATCAATTAATTAATTGACTCAAACATTTGAATTATCTATTTAGTTTTTTTTTTTATACAAATAAGATGAGTGTAAAAAGTTGTGGAGACTTCCGGTGTTTGAGACGAATTATCGAGTTTACTTTTTATGTTTTATTTTCAATGAAATCGCCGTAGACAGATTAAACCGGTGATACAACTTTTTATAAATAAATCGATGCGTTGAATCATTGAGTTTTACACGCATGAAGATTTCATGTATTCATCTGAATTTATTTATTGCTTCCTGTCGCCAATATATTCAATTCAATATAATTTATTTTATTCATTTATTATTTTTATCTTCATTTTTTATTTTTTTATTTTTTTTTTCTGCGTCGCAGCATTACATTAGAAAAAAAAAATTCATTTTTTGTAACGTGTAATTCGTGGACCGTTGAAAATTGCTATTCCCACGCACCCACCGAACTATAATGAAAAAATTGAAAAATAATAATAATAATAATAATAATAATAATAATATAAAATAATAGTAATGATTGTAAAAAATGGAAGATTGAAAGGAAAAAAAAAAAATGGAAAAATATATTTACTACTGAATTTAGTGGTCACGGGAGGAACCAATTGAACCTCGACAATTATTTTTTTTTTTGTTCGTCCGGCCAACCGGACGACAAACAAAATTTCTGAGCAATATATATGTGGTGAAGAACAAACTTGATCCCTTAATACTCTTCTATTAGCACTGAAATTATACTCGGGTATACGTGAGAAAAGGATGAGAACAAGAAAGAAAGAATAAACTCACAAGAAAAATATCCTTGTATACAAAAAAAAAAAATTAATAATAATAAATAAATGGAAGTGAATGAGTGAAGATGAGAGAAAAAAAAAAGAAAGAAAAAAATAATAATGAACTGAAAAAAAATTCTCATTATTGTTATGTTCCACACAAATAATCACACAAAATGTTTACGGTGATTTTTCACCATCATCACAATTATCAAGGCCACAAAATCAAAATAAAAAATGAAAAATAAAAAAAATATGATTGTTTCAATGGCAAACACAGTAAAATGAATGGGGGGAAAAAAAAAAATAATAATAATGTTTATATATTAGAAATATATACTTAACAATACATAATTCTATTATTAAATATATATATATATATATTTTCTGTTTAATTATGTTTATTTTTTCAATTGTTTATAGGCACAGTGATACTTTCAAATGTGAATTTAAATGCCGCTGATGTTCTACCAAGCTACAAAACCCAATTCATGGCGCATTGTTACTTCCCAGCGGAATTTCAAGGTGAATTTTTGATGCAAGTGAGTGGCCAAGGTGCAAGAGGTTCAACAAATACCGGTGAACTCATTCAATATTCTGTTGTTAATATCACTTATGATGCAATACCAGTTTGGGGTCGTTGTAACAAACGTATTGGAGAGGACGTTCTGCTTGTTGACAGGTATTTATTCACACATATAATTATTATTAAAAATTGAAAATAAAATTAAATAAAAAAAAATTCATTTGAAATTATTCAATAAAATAAAATAATTGAATAATAAAAAAAAATTATAATTTTTAAATATATAGAAAATTGATTGATGAAGTGGAAATGAAAGAAGAAAAAAAAAATTGTAATAACCATAATATAAAATTAAATTAATAAATAAGAAATTGACACAGGTGTTTAGGTTGCACGTATTTTTATTTTTTATTTTTTTCAACAATTAATATATTATGTCAATATTGAGATGACGAATGGTTGACTATACGGTTTACAAAACATTTCAATTGAAGATGATTATTTTTTTAATTGCATTGATTGAATGCAATTATTTGCTGAACATGGCTGTGCATTAGGTAATGGATATCCTTGGCTACCAAAATGGACCTGGACACCATTCATGTTCATATTTCTGTTTACATTGTATTGACATGGATTTGATCCTGAAGATGATGCACCATACTGGCATGGAAATGGTTGGTTAGAATAGATGAAACCACCTGGAAATGATGATGAACTTGCTGAAGCACTGGCTGATGCACTGGCTGAAGCACTTGCTGAGGCACTTGCTGATGCACTTGCTGATGCACTTGGAGATGAAATCACTATGTGGTGTATTGAATTACAACCTTGATTTACACATGGAGTTTGATGTGGAACTTGAACTGTTCTCATATTCCAATTATTCCTCTGGTTTCCGTCAATTGGTGGAAGCATTGTTGATGTGAAATCTTTTGGCTGGGAGTGAGATGGGATTGCGGGTGATAAAGTGGGAAAAAAAGGTTGGAACCACCATGGAAATGATGGATATGTTGGTTGTACCTCTTTTTTTGGTGTATTTTGATCGATTTTTTTTGGGTTCGTTCTTGGGGGATAATAGGTAAACGGGGTTGTAGTAGGAGCTTCAGTGGTTGTAGTGGGAGCTTCAGTGGTTGTAGTGGGAGCTTCAGTAGTTGTAGTGGGAGCTTCAGTAGTTGTAGTGGGAGCTTCAGTAGTTGTAGTGGTTGTAGTCGTTCTAAAAACTGGTGGCGGTGTATATTCAATGGTTTTTTTCTCCGATTTTTCAATAATTACGTAGTGGCGGCACGATTGTCTCATACAAACGAAGTGGCACTGTCGAGATTCGCAATCATCTCTTGGTTGGAGGTATACAACTGGTCGACGATGATATTTTGATCTCGCGCAATCGTAGTCATCAGATTCATCACATTGTTCAACTACATACCGACGACGTTCGGCATTCACCCAAACATCCTCTCCAGTATGACATCCTGAATTACAAGGATAGAAAGCGTATGCAACTGGATTGTTTTGTCTTTGGTTATGTACAAATGGAGAGTTGGCAAGTGTTGCCCCCACAAAGGTCGCAATGAAAATCTGAAATATTAACGATAATTCTGTAGAAAATCTCTTATTCCATATAAATATTACATATTATAAATAAAAAAAAAACAAAACAAAAAATTGAAAAAACTGATGGAAAATATATATACTATAAATAAAAATTTATTCATTTTTTTAGGATGAAAAAAAGAAAAAAAAGAAAAGTTATTTCGACAATAATACTTGATTTATTTCAAATAAATAATCACATAAATCAAATGATTTGATGAAAAACCAAAAAATTATCAAATTAAATATATAAATAAAGAGAGGAAACGAATAATAAAAAATAAAAAAATTGTCTTTATGAACGAATTTACTTGAGGGACGTGAAGAAAAATGTACAACGAATATATTCCGTTGATGTTACTTACCAATGAAATCATGATGATGTACTGGGCGTCTCACGAACACTGTGGCTCTTCAAACAAAATGTGGCATTTATATATCCACAATGCACTGCATTCTGCACGCAGTAAAATTTCAAGACCCTTACTTAATGACCTCCTATAATAATATCATTTAGTGTATTCAACTCAACATTAATGACACTTTCATTTCTTATCAATGTTGAAATAGGTTTTTCCAAAAATTATTGAATATTAATTTATTTTAAAATATTTTGTTCCGCTAAGATAATAAAATAGTAATGTATAATTGTAATACTTCTAATGCTCTTACGATATATTTTGAATTATTTTCGATGATATCGTCGATGACAATGCAGTAAAATTTTTCAAATGCTTTTATTAACATATGAAAAAGTATATTTTCATAATTTCCAAATCTCAAAAATCTATAGATTATATGAAAATCACACAATGAAAAATAATGAATACATAAAATATATTTTATCAACTAAGCTCCGTATCTATCAGTAAAAATTAAAACCTAATCGAAAATTTTATTATTAATCATTCATTTATTTAATATCTCTTTATTTCCATATGAATCATTTTTTTCTTACTTTTATTTTCTTTTTACAGACCTTTAATTTAAACAAAACAAAAAATAAATATATAAATTATGAATGAATAATAATATATTATTAGACAATATGAATTTAATATATGATTATAAATTTGAGCTTCGTTCACACACAGCTCCATAGTTTTATGCTGTACAAATGAAAAAATATATGAAAAAAAAAATAATAAATAAATAAAAGAATAATTGTATTTGTGAAGAATAGAGGGTTAGAGATAGAAAGAGAGATTGAAACAAAAACAAAAAAAATGTGAAAGAAAGAAAATACTTGTTCGCACAGAGGGACAGCCCGAGCGTGGGTGTCGTTCGGTCGCAGGAATGCATAAATTGCCATTCACACACGCCCCAGGCGCGTGCTTTTATATACATATATATATATATATATGATACGTGATTTTTTAATACATTAGGAATACCCACCGCATTAACAAGATTCAACTTTATTTCATATTCTCATAGTGAAATTTCAATTTTTAGAGTATAAATAATAATTATTAGTGATAATTTTCCATATTTTATTTTATAAATTTTATTAATGATTTTTTTTTGTTGTTATTGTTTTTTTATTTTTATTAAAAAAAAAATTTTTTTTTCCTAAATTTTTTGTATTCAACAGATACACAGGCGGAGAATGCATCAGGTGTTTCCGGTTGAAACGCCGTGCTCGCAACATCATTGAAGTATTTTACGAGAATCTCAACAAGTGTTACACGTATGAGGAAGGTGCATTGGCATCATGTAAAACACTAAACTCCTCTGCCATTCTATATCGTGAGTAAAAATTAATTTAATTTTTTTGTTTACTTCAATTAACTTGACAATTTTTATTTTATTCATTTTACATATGATATTTAATTCAAAATATTATTTAAAAATTACAAAAATATATAATAAATAAATAAATGTGTTGTCTGTATTATATATTCATCGTTATTCACATACGTAATCTCACGCACGCGCTTATATCCCCCCAGTTCACTTCCCTTCTCATTTTTCATATCTTTCTCACGAGTAATCATCAATTAAAATACCTGCGTGTGCAATCGCAACAAAATTTACATAATTACTGTAGATGAGTTTTACTTCAATGCAGTGCACTCGCACTGTTTGTAATTTTAAAAATTATTTATACTCAACATTGAATTTAATACGTCAAATACAATATTTATTTTTACATACAAGAAAATAAAAATAAAAAAATGTATTAATGTGGTAAATGAAAAAAATTATTTATTATTTATTTATTTTTTTATTTTTTTTCATTTTTTACGTCATTTTTTATTTATTCATTATTTTTCCTTCCTTTTTCTTCTCATTTTTTTTATAATTTTCCTCCATAAATCACCAGCATAATTCCACATCCTGTACAACATTATACAAAAAAAAAAAAAAAAAACAAAACAAAACAAAAGAAAATACTACTTGCATAGGTATAGGTGAGATGATCACTGAAGCGGATGTTACAATTACCGGAAAGATTCTATAGTGGCAATTGAGCTCTATCGATAATAATCGATAAAGTGAAACAACAACCGCAACGAGAATTTATATATTTCTCGGCACACAAATGGACAAACATGACTGGCACAAAAACCACTCAACTATCAAGAATAGAAAAAAATAAAATCATAAAATAACAAACACACAATAATTTATCAAATGAAAAATATTCAATTTTTGTTCGTCAATGTGAAAAAAAAAAACTGAAATTATTTCGTCCAGTCGACAAAATATAATATTAATGGACCACCAACGTGTTTGTACTATCATACACACGTGCATATATAAACATATACACCTTCAATTCTGTATTCAACCGACCCACCTTTTCTATACACTCCTTTTATATTCCAATGTAACCATCTTATATATACACTCTATGGGTTTCGTTTCCATGTTATTATTATTATTATTATTATTTTTTCTTTATTTTATTTTATATCTTTTTGTTTTGTTTTGTCCTGTGCCGCACCCTAACCCACAGAGGCATTCTCTCCTGTATATTTTTTAAGGCGTGGGAGTGCGTCTTCTCTCATCTCACAAAGACGATTTCAAAGATCTTCCTGAGCGACAATATCACACCAACACTATTTGTGTTTTTTTTTTTTTTTTTTTTTTTTTTTTTTTTCACTCTAATATATTTATCTATTCAATTGTGTATTGTATAATAATCGATTTATCTTTTTTTTATTATATAACAAAAATTATTCCATATATTATTAGAAAAAAATTCATTTTTTTTTTTTAATTTTATTTTTTATCATTTGTCCACTACATTCTCACATTTTCCATCGGGCAATTTTTCTGTATTACAATTTTTTTTTTTTTTTTTTTTTTTTACATTTGAGTATACTTCGGAGGTCATGTCACACAAACTCACTACGAAGTGTACACGCAAACATCAATAAAATACACGTAGCTGGAGGTAAAAAAAAAAAAAAAAAAAAAGAAAGAAAGAAGCTGAAGGGAAACAGGTAGTAATCTGGAGAAAAAGATGAATGAAAATTTGTCCGATGCTTTGCGCGCGGTCTCTCTCTATATCTTTATTCTATATTCGAGAGTTCGTTCGTAATATGGATCGTGCTACTACCTGTCGAGTTACGACCTTGTCCGTGACCAAATGAAATCTTTTGGGTGACATCCGGTCTTCTATTTAGCCACAAAACAAGTCTGTATTCTGTGTGTGTGTGTGTGTGTGTGTGTATAGGAAAGAGGAAGAGGAGAAGAGGAAAGAAATTAAAAAAAAAAAAACTGAAAAGAGTGCGACGGAGAAATCTTCTCCTGACATTCTTGTCGACACTGAAGTCTCGCCTCAGTTCAGATTTCTTCATTCAACTTGAATTAGTCAAGCGGATAATTTTTTTTTCTTTCTTTTCCCCTTCTTTTTAATACTATTATTTATTTATTTATTTATTTATTTATTATTATTTTTTTTTTTTTCTTCCATCATAATTCGATACTCAATATTTTTCACATCTAATATAGTCATCTAAAATGAATCACTTATCTGTCTTCATAAATATTCTATGTATTTGAATTTATTTTTTGGTTGTTGAAATTTAAAATTTATATACAATGTGTAATATGTAAATTATTACTACTAAATCAATCAACACCAGTAAAGTCCTCGGCAATTTTGGAAGCATATAAAACAAAATAAATAGAAAAAAAAAATATATATATATATAGGCACAGGATGTGGATGGATGAACCGAGAGCCATTTACGAGAAAGAAAAAAAAATCATTGATGTCATTGGTGTAAAGTTTCAGCTACTTCCGGTTTGAAAAACCTATATAATAAACCTTTTGATGCATAAAAGACGGTATTCCTTCTCATATAAACTGCACAATCATTTTTTTTTTTTTTTTTTCTGGCTATTTACGTCAGATAGTTAGTTTGTTCTATGATTTATTACGACCTATTCTCATCCCAAATAAACGGATATAGAATACGAAAATCGTCATAACTTCCTCTTATCTTATTACAATTCTAAACAACAATAATCCCGCATGCTTATGTTCATACCTCATTAATAAAATTCAATATATTTTACAACATTTTACACTTGGCATCTTTCAATTTTCACAGTCATAATTCGTCATAATTTTGAATAGAAATTTATTATTATTATTATTATTAGTTAATCAGTTAATTATATTATTATAGGAACGGAAGAAATTGGTAGAATACCAATTAGAAATGAATTTTGTCCAATCGCTGGAAAATATCATTTTAAATACAATATCAATGATGGATCCGAAGAAAAAATTGAATGCAATACATTTTCATCCGATATGGATAATTGTCCAGATGGTTCAATGTTTCATTTACACTTTAGAAAATGTTCATTTGAGAATCACGGTACGACAGATTTAATAATTCAAAATGGAACAACAACTAGTGGAGATAAAAGTGAGCATTGGTGATGATAGATTTTTTTTTTTTATTTTCTCCCATCTATTTTTCTTTATCAATTATAAATATGTATATATCTGTCAACGTTGAATTGTACTATTTACACCTTTTTTTTTTTTTTTTCTTTTTTTTTTTATGACATACGTGTGATGCATAAAAAAAATTGTCTATTGCACGTATACTATTTTAATTATAATTTCAAGTAGTATTCAAGTAAAATTATAAATAAATGATTATATATAAAAATAATTTTTTAGATATTACATTCAATTGTTTGGGAAGTTGGCCAGGACCAAATAATTCACGTTATATTGCTCTTCTTGATACGAGAGTGGGTGGTGAACGTCGACCACAGTATCGTTGTGGAGTGAGTTATTTTATTTTTAACAAAAAAAAATAATAATAATAAGTTATTTAATTTATTTATTTATTTATTTATAATTATTATTTCAGCTATATCATGTGGACAATAAAGGCAAAATATATATGGCTTTTAGCAGTGATTCAAGTTGTACGCAAAATTTAGAAAATTCTACTAGCGGTTATGAGACACTAATTCTCAGCAGAGCTACAAATCAACGACGAATGCCTGACTACGTAACCACTCATTTAGCATCGTTAGTATATTTTCATTTGTCATAGCAGCTCATAAAACCCTGAGAATTTATTTAATTATACATTAGATTTATTAATTTAATTATCATTACTAAAAATTCGAATCGTTAAATAAAATGCCACAATAATTATTAAAAATGGAGATGAAAAATAATTAGAAGAATTAGAAAAACTATTAAATATTAATTTATGGAAAATCCACACAGGTATCCAAAATGGGCACAAGGTGAGTGGGAAGAATCACTTATTGTTAAAGGCACCATGACCTTCAACGATCTTAATGGTTATCACAGTTATACTTTTGTCACGGTTGAATCCAATGATGAGACTGGAAGATACATCGTTTACTCAAAAAATCATTGGTAAGATGAAAAAAGGATTTTTTTTTTTTTTTTTTTTTATATATGAAAATTTTTATCTATCTTTTCATTTATATATTTTATTGAATTTTCCAGTGAACAAGAAGCGTATGTTTGCCTGATGATGCGACAGAGAAGTGAAAATGTCTTGGAATTCAAAATTGGTAAATTTAAAGATAAAGGATTTTTTTTTTTTTTTTTTTTTTTTCTTTAGTTATATACACCATCAAAATGTTAAGATTACAATAATATTAAGTTGACAAAATATAAATTGATAAAATTGAAATAAATTGTAGGAACAGTATCGAGTCCTGTTTATGCTCGATATCTATGTGACGATCCAAATCTTGATAAATCCGATTGGATGACACAAGCCCGTATGTATTTATTATTATTATTATAACTTGTTTTTTTTTTTTTTTTTTCATTTCTTGATAAACAAGAATAAACAAAAAAAAATATACTGATGAATTTTTCATATAAACAATATATTTATTCATGTCACACAGGACTAGAACGATTGGTAGAATCTCCGTGCCCCATCACTGGTCAATATGTAGGTAGGATAATTGATCTTCCTGGCACGTGTGCCGAATTAAGCAGCAACTGCAATACTAAAGAAATAATGTACTACAAAGTGACCGACTGTGAATCCGGAGAATTGTACGAAGGTAAAATAAATAAATTTCAAACATGATAAAATACTTGATTATGAAATCACCGATTGATTATTTATTTATTATCTTTTGTATGTTATTTCATATTCATAAATACGTGTCGTATGATTTTCAGAACGGACGTATTTATGCTTGGGGCAATGGGAAGAGAAAGGTGTGATGTATACATATACAAAAAGAAATGACACAGGTACAAATGAATGTTTTGTTGGTCTCATAGTAAATGACGAAGAGATTTATATCAAGGAAGCAGGTGATCATTGTCTTCGTAATATCGATCCACGAAAAGAGGGAATGCGTCTATATAAAAAAGGTAATTAACGTGAATTCTAATGGAAGTTTAGAATATCATTAAGATAAACGCAATTGACTTTTCTAGAAATTTTATTTATTATAAAATATATATATTTTTTTAAATTATAGGACAGTGTTATGGAAATTCTCCCAGTCCAGCACCAACACTGGATAAACCTATTCCACAAGATCCTATCATGAGAATTACATCAACGCCACGTTCCAAAATTCCAGGTAATGAGAAATCATGGCAATCAAAAATATAAATATGTTCGTATTATTATTAATTTTTATATCATTAATTGCAGTTATGAGAAAGAAACCACCGTTAATTTCTTCATCCTCAGCCACAACACAAATATCATACCATTTACATGAAATATTTATTATTATAACGATAATAAGAATTTTATGTACAAAAGCAATGATGAAACGTTGTTTGAATTAATATCTACTATGATTATGTGAAATTTATCCCAGATTAAATTTCGTGATAGTTTTTGATTTTTTTGCAATTATAATTGAAGATAAAAAAAACAAAAAAAATTCATCATCCACACCCAACGGAAAATATCGAATTTTACGTACACTCAATATTTATAAAAATTTAATATACACCATATTTTAAAGTTAAGTATGAGAGACGGAGTATTTAGTGAAAAAAAAAAAAAAAAAAAAAAAAGAACGAAACAAAACAAAAAAAATATCTAATGAAGTCATTAATTTTTACTATTATCATTATTATATTTTTTTTTCTACTATTGTAATATCAGTGAGCAATTTTTGACAATGAAATTTATTGAAAAATATCATAAAACTAAAAATTCTGTCTAAAAAATACTGAACCATTTACACACATTGCCTTTATAATATATATATATAATATAGTTATTTATATAAGCAATAAATTAAATGAACAAAAATATTTCTATATCGTTTTATACATTGCATTGTTCTTATAATGAGAAAACTATAGCTTTGTATTGTATAAAAATTATACACACACAGTACGACGACTGATATTGTCTTGCACATAAAACATTGAAAATAATTATTAACGTGTAGCCTTTATGATATTTGAAATATTAAAAAAAAAAAGAAAGTTGCAAAACGCATATGTTAATTTTTTATGCTTTAATCGCGTCACATCGTATTTTTTATTATTATTTATTACTATTTTTTTAATCCTATAATATTTTTATATTTGATCAAATAGTAAAATAGAATTGATTACTATCATAAATATATCACATAATTTATTTAATGATAAACAAAAAATTTTCGTAAAGACAGTAATAACTAATACAAAAAGGAAAAAAAAAAAATTTACTCACGCATCTAAAGTAAATGTATGTAAATATAAAAATATTTGTGAAATTTTAGAATTGTTTTTCATCTGTAGAAACTATATTGTAATTGCCTCTCTCTCTATATATATGTATTTTTTTTTTGTGTATGTGTGTGTCTGTGTGTCTGTGTATACTTGGGTGTGTGCTAAGGGGCTAGTCATCAGGTGCATTTAATTCTACGTCCTACAGAAAATGTAACAGAAAAAGAAAAAAAAAAAAAAAATTAATTGATATGAATGCAACGAAACTTTACTAATATAAATAAAAAAATTTTGTTTAATGCACATCTATATATGTATCAACATTTAAAAAATTATTTATTTCAATGATGATGTTATACAGAATTTTTCTGTTCTCAGCACAAAAATGTATTGATTAAATTAATTTATAAAAATAATTCAATAATAAAACAAAACAAAACAAAAAACAATTTTAATAATTCCTTTTTTTTTTTTCTAGATTTTAATGAAATTCATGGTATATTATCAATTTAATTTATAATATTTATACGCGAAAATGGAAATTAGCAATGAAATTATCATGAGATGACACAACCAATTGGTTTAAATTTACAAATATATACAAAAAAAAAAAAGTCATCTAGTCTAACTTGGTTTATTCTAAACATATTATTATTATATTAATTATTAATTTTCACTGTCTTTAGTGAGATAGTAAATTTTTTTTTTTTTTTTCCTTTCTTTATTATTCTATTTTATTATGTATCTTTTTAATGTCTCCGGTTCACATTTATAATCCACATCGAAATAAACACCCCGAAATCGTGCATCTTTTAACAATGCAGCCCACATTTTATCCTTCTAAAAGAAGAAAAAAATAATAAGTTGAAACTTTATTACCACTATTTTATCAATGAGAAGAATAAAGTTAATATATAACTCAGAATACTCACCTCGAATGTTTTAAAATTACCGCAAATTATTAAAGAGTGTTTGGCTCGTGTTAATGCAACACATAGTCTTTGATGATCCGACAAAAATCCAATACCGTTACTTCGAACACATGACATAATAATAACATCACGCTCTTGTCCTTGAAAACTATCCACCGTATTCACTTCAGTTATCACTTTTTTACGTATTGTATCGGATACATTTGTAAGTCTATTGATAACATTATATTATCAATAAATAATGAAGATGAAAGAAGAGAGAAGAGAGAAGAAAAAGAAAAAAAAAATTATTAACCAACGGGATAATATAGATATTGATGTATTTGTTGTAATCAATTAGATTCTTACCTTTCTTTAAGCTTATCATTTATAATTGTTCTTTGATTGTTATATGGTGTTATGACACCAATTCTCAATACATTATCCAATTTATCTAAATTTGAATATGTCATCATGGTATAAATAATATTTGCGACGAATATTGCTTCGTTGGTATTTGAAAAACGATCTTCGTCTTGAGTTGAAGTGAGATTGAGAATTTTGTAGAAAAAAAACGGGAGGGGATGCATTTTTGCACAATTTTTCAAACGATTACCGTAGAAATATCGATTTGGCCAGTAAGAAATGGGATAAGACATGCGGTATTGAGTATCTAACATGATAACAGGATTAATGGGATTTCCCTCAAATGATCTATGCAAACGGGCAAATAACGATTGATCCATTCCAAGTTTTTTGGCTTGCTGTGATATTACAGTTGCTGGTAATTGATTTGGATCACCGACAAGTACCAATGTTGTCACGCCCAACATCAAAGGTATCAATGTCTCTGCTTCAATACTCTGTGTTGCTTCATCAACAATACACACAGATATTCTCTCTTTATTACCACCAAAATGTGCCTCCATTTGATTTGTATAACACGATGAGAGTGTACATGTTATAATATCAGCTCGAGTTAAAATTGTACTTTCTGCTATACGTTGAAGTTTTGATAATATTTTACGATCAATATTTTTATTTGAATCTCGATTATTCAATAAATCGTATTTAACTCTAAGTGCCGTAAGTTTTCTCTGTAAATGTTGTTTATAATTGCTATCAACAGTTGAATCAATTTCAGCTTCCACTGCATTTATACGACCAATTAGAAAACTTTTCTCCAATTCAATGCTCTCTAACGATGAATAGTCGGTAGGACGATATTCACTTATCATTTTTTCCGAATCACGTCTAGCAAGTTCAGTAACAGAAATTGATTTTACGCCCGGATTCATGGTGTCAGTACGACCGAGCCTCACTAAACGAAAACGTTGTTCTTTTGGTTGAAAATTTGCGCGTATTGCTAATAAACGTAAAACAATTTCGTCAATTGCCGCATTAGAAGGAGCACACACCAATATCCTCGGATGCTTTTTATTTTGATATCTATTATCACCGTATAATATTTCTGTAATAATATTAACAATAACTTTTGTTTTTCCCGTGCCTGGTGGTCCTTGAATCATCGAAATTTTTGGAATACGTTGAATAACCGTATTAGTAATTCGCAAAACTGCTTCCATTTGTTTCGGATTCAATTTATCTTTTGTAACAAGTGGATATGATGCACAATTTGTAACTTCAGGTAATTTATAAGCTTCAGCATTCGGTTGGAGAATTAATTTTGATAATGGTGACAAGGGTAAATATTGTAATGCCTGCACCATTCTCATACTCGAACGTAAATAACTTATAGTTTTCAATCTTTGAACAACATTTGTTGGAATAATAATTTTCAGTGGTCGTGTTATCATAGTGTATGTTAATAATGTATGTGGGTTCTTCACATGTTTGGCTAAATCACGATTGTACCGTGTAAATGGAGTTAGAATTGATTGTGTAACGGATGTAACATAAGCGAATATTTGCAAAAATTCTGTTCTCCCTTTGTGTACTGTTGTAAATTCAAATGCCACAAGATCACCAAAAATTGGATGTGTTTGTTGTTCAATCTCAGTTTTAGTTGCTAATGCTTCGAGCATAAATGTCGTCACCGAATGATTTGACGATGGTATGGGCGAATGTGAAACAGAATTTTCAACAACTGATGCCTGAAACGTTATACGTTTCTTCTTCGACTCTTTACTAAGGAAATCTTTTGATATTCCATGCCACATTTCAAGTGCCAGTAATGGTGACATTACTCTGTAATAATCTTCAAATGATTTATACGCAGACAAAACAGGAATTAATGATTTTTGATCGACAACTGGTGGTTGCGATGGTAATATCAATTGTTCTTGTAACCAAACTGGATTCCAGTGAAATAATCTTAATAAAAATTCTTCAAATCTCGGATGTGGTAAATCATTTACATTGGAATTTCTAAATTTTTTCAGTGGTCGTTCTTTTAACAGTAAATCTGTACGGACGCATTTATTTAAATTATTGCCTTCAGCAATAATAAAAGTATGAACTGTAGGCTTTTCTTCATTGAAAGATACTTTTTTCTTTGGATTCTTGTTTTTAATTACTGTTTTAGGTGTAGGCAATGCAGCAACTCCTGTTTCTTCAATATTTACAATACAATTATTCGACTTGATTTGTTCTTCATGTGTTGATAATTGTTTTTTTTTCACTGATATAATTTCATTAGTACTATTTTTATAACTATTAATACTGATCTCTTTTTGTTTGATTTCCGCTATTTTGTTCTCATGGTTCGTTAAATTTTCGTTGATGTGTTGGATTTTTGACTTTTTTATCCTCGATAAATTATTAATATTCACTTCTATTTTTTTTTCACTTACACGTAATTTATCGGCATCATCATTGGATATTGTTGTATCTAATTGATCCGGAATAAGAAAATCACCACGATTTTTTGTGGATACTTTGGCTTTGGGTTTATTAATACGTTTCAATATTGTATGATTTTCATCAGGTTTTTTTGTTGTATTTGCGATTATTTTTAAACGTTCTTTACGATCTCGTGTTAATTCTTCTCTTTCTTCACGTGTCATCGGCGATTGTCGAGCCTTACGCGGTGGTAATATATTGGCAAATTTATATTTTAATCGACGTAATTTTTGTTCTTTCATATACTTTGCATCCTCTAATTTTTGTTGCAATAAAAATTCTTTTTTTGTTTGTTTTGATGTATATTTATTATGTGTTGAGCCTACATCTCCCTTAAGATTAGAAGTTTCTTCATAATCATTTGAATGTTTTTCTATTTCTACATTTTCATTTGTTATTGATTTTTCAAATGTTGTAACAGCACAGCTGATCCCATATTTTTCGCCTTTTGGTAAAAATGGAGGTTCTATTTGTAGAATTTTTTTCGTACTTTTTTGTGCAGATTGTGCAATTAATTTTTCAATTATTTTTTTTTTACTACGACTTTTTGCATGAAATTCGTGAGATTCGGTAATATTATTTATTTTATTTAACGTCTCATCAGTATGTGTTGATTTTATAGAATCAGAAATTGACGTTATTATTTTTGTTTTCTCATCAATTTTTATTCTATCTATTTTAATACTGCAGTATCTACCTTTTTTCACATCCTCCTTTTTCACTTTGGAATTTTGCTCTTTGCAATACTCTTTTTCGTCATTAATTTTATTGTTTTCCTCATCATCAATACAATTAAGACTTTTACTTTTTTTATTTTTAATCTCATCCTGTTTTGTAAATTTCTCATCATTATCAGGTTTATTTTCAATAATATTATGTATAGTTTTATCACATTTATCGGTCTCTTGTGCATATTCAATGTCTTCTTGTTTATTTTCATCCACAAATGTATTTGTATTCAGTACAGTTTCATTATTTTTCGACTCTGCAATAATACTATCTCTTTGTGATTGACTACCTAACAGACGACGAATCCAAGGATTATCCGAATTATCATCATCATCATCGTCTTCATCATCAGATAGAATTATATATGGCGGTTCGGTCTCTTGACTGTGGAATAAATCTTTAGCATCTTCAAAATCTTGATCTTCATTGTATTCTTCATTTATATTCTCTTCTTTTTTAATTTTATTGAGATCAATATTTTTATCACTTGTATCAATGAAATTGTCAAATAATTGAGAACATGGAAATACATCCTCGTCCTCATCACTAAGATGTACAACATCATCTATGCCAGAATAGCGGGATTTCGATTTTTCTTTTGGCATTTTTAATTTCAATGGTGAAGAATATTCTATTTGTTCAATGACCGGCTTATCAAATATATTTTCATCATCCGATATAATATCTTCATATTTTATCCATACTGAATTTGTTAATTGTACACCAATTTCATTGTCTGATGGTGCACAAGTAACACTTGTATTATTTTCAATAGTATTTTTTAATTTTTCATTTATGGAATTTGTTTTTGAAGAATTAATTTCTCCAGACGATATTTCCATAGGTGCACCGTCATCTGTAATTAATATATTATTACAGATTTGTAAACAAAAAAATAATTTATAAATATAAAATTTAGTTACCAGAAATTTCAATGATTTCAATACTTTCATTGTCTTCAGTTTTTATTATTTTTGATGGAATTTCTTCTTCATCGTTTATTTCGGATTTTAGTTTTCTTTTATTATCCCAAATACCGTTTGACAGATTGGTTTTTGAATTTCCCTATGAAAATTACAAAATAAAAATTAATAAATGATAAACACATTGTATTGATAAATTGATGGATTAAATTAATCTTAAAAAACAAAAAAAAATTATGACTTACATCCCACAATTTCAATCGATAAACGAAATCACTTGCAGTGAAATTATCAAGTGCACAACTACCGAGGCCGATTATATCATTGACAGTAATTGTCACCGCATCGTGTGCAGGAATTTTTTCTCCATTTATATATACACCATTGGAACTCTATCGAATCAAAAAAGAGAAAGAACCAAAAAAAAAAACAATAATAATAATAATAATCGAACAATAATTAAATTAAATTATTTTGCAAAAGTGGATTTTTTTTTTTTTAATTATTTACCTGTAGATCGAGAACTGTAACACCACTCTTATTAACATAAAAAATACAATGTTTTCGTGAGATAGTTGGACTGAAGCACACAATCGAACTACTTTTATCTCTTCCACAAAAATACTAAATAGGTTAAAAAAAAAATAATGAATTATATTTGAATCAATATTTTTTTATAGTCATTAGAACAAAAAATGAGAGCATATTAATGAACTATTTAAATAACGTATATATGTATTATAAATAAACAATGAAACAATACTTACAGGTTTATTTTCATCAAGAACTCTTATTTCATTTTTATTATTGAGACGTTCCAATGCATAACCCATCGTACAATGAAGACGGTTGCAATTTAATCACTTTGGCGTTTATCAACAATAACTTAACCTCGTTCTTTCAAAATTTTATAGAGTTGTATGAATAGTAGAACATTGTCGGTATGAATTAAATCATGACTAAACTACACGTGCATCCGGATATAAATTGAACACTTTTATTGGTCATGGTATTCATAATATTACACGTGCATTTATATATATTGCATAATTTAAAATACATGTATGTACGTTTATTTATTGAATGATAAATACTGTTGTGCTTATCCACGTTCAAGAAAAATAAGGAAAAGAAAAAAAAAATAATGAAATTACTCAATCTATATCAGTGTTCTCATCATTTGTTTGGAAAATATAATATTACGCAGTGTCGGTATAATATATTACATCTATTCATAATAATAACGAAAATTGTAAACAAAAAAAAAACAACGATAGTATCGCCATCTTTAAATATTTCAAATGAGATTCACCTTTGTGTTATGGGATTTTGTACCTTGAAAATTTTTTGATGTACGTTGACACGATATATTTATCTATGCTGTGTAAATTTGCTTATAAAATTAATGACTTGTATGAATTGTAGATAATTTCACATTTTTTCGATATATATATTTACATGTTGAATAAATATTTATGTGATATTTCGACGAAAAAAAAAAAAAAAAATTAAATTGCCCAGTTTATCATGGCGATATGAATTTCAATATGGCGAGTATCCACAATGATTCGCGCCCAATTCTCATGATATATTTTCAGGATTTCTTATTGATAAATATATTCAATTTTGATAATATCAGAAGAAATGCAGCACAACGAATGTATATGAGAAAATGTACAAACACCACAAATGATATTTTTACTGAATGTGAAATTTTAGCTGTAGTAATAGAAGTGAAAATCCTTATAATTGATTGGTAATATTTGAATTACGATTGCTGATTCGTTTGTCATCAATTTGAAATTCAAATAAAATTCCCGCGTAATTAATACCCTATGTCGGTATTGTCGTGTATAGTTTCTCAATTTTGAATGCCTTATCCGGTTAGTTTTCAAGAAATATTAACGGATTTTATAACAGTCAATTAACAAGTAATATTTTAGTATTACATCTGTATATTTATATATACTCATTGGGGTTACAGTTAAGTAGTTGACATTCAGTTGATGAGCCTTGGTTAACTCGAAATGTATCATTTCAATTGTTGACATACATTTTCATCTCTTTTATTATTTTTTCTTTTTCTTTTTTCCAAATAATCTTCAATTAACAAGACATTATTTATCATACACAAGTGAACGAAGATTTCGATAATGTCTGATAGAATTGATAATAAACGTTTTTTAAGTTAAAATTTTCATAAAGTATATTTATCAATATAAATAATTTAAAAAATTAATAAATATCTATACAGATATATAAATAACACATTATGGCCATATTAAAAATATTACTACGTTCTGATTTTAGTCGGAAATTTGCCGGAACAAGAGTAAGTTTTTAAAAAAATAATTGTAAATATTTGTATCCTACTATAAAAATTAATTATCGTATTAATTTAATATAAAAATTATTTGTAATTATCCTCATTAAAGTTTACAAAAAAATCAAACGTAAACATGTATTTTTTCATTGATATTTTTTCATTAATCAAAATTTACCAAGTCATCATAATATAAATATTTACGAGATATAATAATAATAATATAAAATAATAAAAATTTTTTTTAAGTAAATGAAATTAATTAAATATGTATATATATAAACATTTGTTTTATGAATGCATTTATATAAGTATATACAGTAAATGATAATTGTTTTTTGTTTTTTTGTTTTGTTTTCAATGACTTTCATCAATAGAAAGGAGGTCAGGGTTCAATAGATGCATAAAAATACTTTTACCTTGTCTAAACAAGTGTCATTTATTTTTAAATCATTGTCAAACATATGTACACACCTAACCCCAAAACTTAATTTGACATTGTATATATATATATATATATATATATATATTTATTTATTTAAAACTGTGTGAATTATTTTACTTTTTTTTTTTTTTTTCTGTTTCAGTATTTTAGTTCAAACCCAAAATTTGGATTAATATTTGATATTGATGGTGTAATTGTCCGTGGTAAAAGTGTATTACCACCTGTGCCAAATGCATTCAAACGTTTATTAAATGACAATGGAAATTTTCGTGTGCCCACTGTATTTGTAACAAATAGTGGTAATTCATTGCGTGCTGAAAAAGCCGCGGATTTATCAAAATGGATTGGTTTTGAAATATCTGAAGATCAAGTTGTATTGGCGCACTCACCATTAAAAATGTTTAATCAATTTCACGATAGATGTGTTTTAATATCGGGTCAAGGACCGGTGAAAAAAATAGCTGAAGAATTAGGCTTTAAAAAAACAGTAACTATTGAAGAATTAGTTAAGAATTTTCCAAGTTTAGATTATGTCAATAAAGATAAAAGAAATCCTACGTGTGGACCGATAGATAAAAATTTTCCGACAATCGACGGAATTGTTATGTTAAGTGAACCAATTAATTGGGAAACATCATTACAATTAATGGTAGATTTATTAATGACAAACGGTATGCCATCAAATTTACTGGCAACACTTCCTTATCCTCATATACCATTGTTGGCATGTAATATGGATTTGCTATGGGTGTCTGAAGCTCCGATACCGCGTTATGGTCATGGAGCATTTTTAAATTGTTTAGAATCATTATATAAAAAAGTTACGAATAAAGATTTAATTTATACTGCATTAATTGGTAAACCAAGTGAAATTACTTATTACCACGCTAATCATACAATTATGAATCATGCAAAAAAAATTGGAATTAATCATAATATAGATACTCTATATGCAATCGGGTAAGAAAATATTTTTATTATTTTTTGCAAATCATTATATTCATTTTATATTTATATTCAACATTATCCGTTTGCGTGTTTTAATTTTTTTTTTCATGTTTGTTGCAGGGATAATATTAATACTGATGTATTTGGTGCAAATTTATATGACAAATATTTGACGCGTTATTCAAAAGGAAAATCAACTAAATCACGTAGTTTGGAGTCATTATTAGGGAAAAATTTAATTGCGCCCAATGTTAAAGCATGTATCAGTATTTTAGTTGAGACTGGTGTACATAAACGCGATTCAGAATTTATATCTGAGCATTGCCCAAGAGATTTTTTACCACTCGAAGAGGGATTGTGCAGACCGGCGTTTGTTGTTGAAGATGTTGCTCATGCTATTGATCTTGTATTGAAAGAGGAAAAAATGGATTAGATCATGATAAATTACATCTATATTTTTAGATTTTTTTTTTTTTACTTCATTGAAAATAGCTATAAAGGTAAAAATGTTTTCTCGTAAATTTAGATAATAGAATATTGACGAAGTTCATATATAAGATCGTGGAATTAGGCCAAAAAAAAAGAAGAAAAAAAAATTCTAGTACACAAATAGCAATAAATCAATAAATAAATTAATAAACATTAATAGTTATTAAATTATCGCATCACAACGTGTTGAATTGCCTTGTAAATGCACCTAGTCTACGTGGTACATCATTATTTAGAGTAAAATGTAGCTATTCCATTATTGTCAGTTAATTATTATTTTATTTTTTTTTTTTTTATATTCGACCGCTATTATATGTAGAAGGAAAAAAAAAAAGAGAAAAACGAAGATTATTGCAGTGTTGTGTTATTTTATTCTTGTTGATTTCCCATTTGTGAGTTTATATATAAATTTATTTCTATTTGCAACGGTACAAGTATACGTGGTATATACACAGAAAACACATATTTTTTTATGAATGAAAAAACATTGATGCTATATATTATAAATATTTCATTGAAAAGAAATAAAACTGTACATTAACAAAAATTAGACAGGAATAAAATATATGTATTTTTTTATTTCTGGTTTATGTGTAGTAAATTATATATATGTACTCAAATACATAACTAAAATTCGTCTGATAAAATTATATAAAATAAAAGAAAATAATTATAACTGGAATAAAATTGTAGATATAAATATTAAAAAAAAAAAAAAAAATAGAATAGAATATATTTTCATTTGAAAAGATCAATAATTGTCGATGTAATTTTTTTTTTTTTTTCACTTCACTATTATTTTATTTTATTATTCATCTCATCTATTTAACTATTCATTAAAAAAATAAAATTAAAAAAAATGAATAAATAGATGAAGGCATAATGTCAATTGAGCAATTTATTATATCTCAATTTTGTGATATACATCGTCTGGGTCTCATGACCTCCAAGGTTGAGCTTTCAATTGTTTGATTAAAATAATTTTTGTCATACCAACCGATTGGTGTGCAGTTAACAGAATCAAGGCTCACAACCCTGAACTTCAAACTTTTAAATCGAGTTTGTAGTGTCAACTTAGGTTTTTTTTTTTTTTTTTTTTTCTTCGTGGTTTTTGCAATTGCAACACCGAAAGAAAAAATGTTTATAAATTATTGGCACATTTTGTAGGATCTTCACCATTTATTTTTTGTTTATCGATGCACTGCATAATTGTAAGTAAATTCGTATGAAAATTTTCAATATCTTCCTTACTCCAACTCCAATCTGATGGTTGTAAATCCTTACTGGATCGGCCATTGAACGATCGTTTATTTACCATTGCTGAAAGCATCAATGTAACAGCCGGAATAGAGAGTCCAAGTAAAAACATTGGATTCATCATATTTTTCATACCATGATTTTTAAAACTGTGAACTAGTTCATTCCAAAAACCGGAATCATCTTTATGTCCCAATTTACCATAAAGCCATGGTATTTTCCCTGTTTTTGCTATATAATTATAATAATACGGATCATAAGATTGTGAATATAATTGTGAATAATAAACATCTTTTGGTATTGGTGGATGACTGGATTCTGGAAAATGAGCGCTTGCATCCTCATATGGTATGTGAGGATTGCTGATGGCTGTAGGTGGTCCTGGTGGTCCATGAAAACCAGGCGGCTTTGTATAAATTATCTCATTCGACGATTTACCACCACCGCCTGTCAATAATGTAGGTGGATGTATAGATGTATAATGTCCATGCCCGATTCGAGTTTGAACCCGTTGCCTACTATGATGTGGTCTTCCACCAGATCTATAATAATTATATAATGGTCGACGTTGTCGTGAACTTGCGGGTATGAAATCGCGTCTATTTTGAATAGGCATTTGATGCCACACCCCGCTCGCTGGAGAGATTGGTGAAGATAACGGATGATAAATTTGTTGATCCATTGAATATGAATTGGGAATTAAAGATGTTCTACCCAATGACTGTGCATTCAGTGAATTATCAATTTGCAATCGTTGATTTATATTTTGTGATGATGGTATAAAATTTTGTTGATTATTAATTTTCATTCTATCTGATTGTCCTGATATTTGTTCTTTTTGATTGTGCACACGTAAATAATTTTCTAATGTTAATTTGGATTCGTCAGGTGTTTGAGATTTTAAAAAATAATCAAGTGCTTCGTTTGGTGATGGTAAAGGTGTAATTTGTTGGGCAGCTGTAATTTGAATTTCATTTGAACTCTCACTGCGTTGGTTCGGTATGTGCATATTAGTCGATTGTATATGTCCACTTGTTGTATAATCACGTTGAATGATTGACGGTTCTTGATAGATTGAATATCCCATATTGACTTTGGTATTTACACCGACATTGTCATTTGTTTGCAATGATCGAGTATTTGCTGACATCATGTCAAATGATGATGGTTTTATTGTGGATTTTTGCGATTTATCATCGTGAATAAAACTATTTGCTGCTGCAATATAAGAGTCTATGACCTTGGCATTGCGCTTATTCGATTCCACTGTTAATCTGTGATCATTTCTTTTAGAATAGTGTGACTCCTCTGCAGTGTATTCAGTATTTTCTGTTAGTGGGTTGCCTTCATAATTCAGTTGACCTCGTGTTGTCCAGATATTCAAAAGAAATAATAAAACGATGATATTCCTCATTTTTCTGAAACCGGAATTTAAATATGTATTATATTAATAGCCATTTATAATCGCAAATTCAATATATATACATATATATACACGTGTAGAAATTTATGATTGTATTTTATAAATTTTTTTAGTGGATCTAGGAAGATGTTGCGTGTTACTGTGTGACACATAATCATTTAGGTATATGCTAATATATAGAAATTTTTTTCTTCTTTTTTTTTTTTTTTTTTCTTTCACATATTTTTTGTATTATTTATTTATCATCATCATTATTATTATAATTATTATTTATATTTATAATAAGAATTTTTTTTTTTTCGCAAACCGGAACGGTATTATAACTATGACTGTATATCATTGACTTCCTATTAAAGGTAAAACTGTTGCAGTGTTTGACCGCGTATTACGGTCAGCCTATGTTTTTAATTGTTCAATAATTGCAAGAATAATGTTAAATATGATTATAAAATTTATCTGAATAGAAAAATAAAAATAAATAAAAATAAAAATAAAAATTCACAATAGTATTCGAAAAGTTAATAAATATATTTATCAACATGTTTATTGTCACTTATAATCTCACGATATAATTGTTAATATATATTTATATATATATTTTTTTTTCTTTGAAAAACAATAGCGAAAAAGTGCGTAAAATCGATGACCTGCACAGCAATGAAAGCACTTGAGTGACCTATTCAAGATACAGTCAATGACTTTCTAAATACCGTTATATTTAAATATTGAACAAATTGATTAGTTTAATGAAATTTAATGACAAACTCCTCTTTTACATATAAATCAAAATATATTAAATAAATTAATTATTCAATAATAAAACAAACTCCTAAAATTTAAATAATAATTTAATTAATTCGAAATTAATCCAAATCAATTTGTAATAATTATTATTGACATATCAAACTAATAAATCATGATGAAATTCATCGAGTGTATACGAAATATATCCGCTCGTAAATTTGTTTTATCACATCATCACGGATCGGATCGCACTTACCGTACTGGAAATTTGCACGCGTGCAAATGTGTCAGTTCCAAGAGCATAGAGTATTATTTACAATCAAAAAAAAAAAGAAAGCGTTTGAATAATAAACAAAAAAATATATATATATATCAAGATACAATTATAAAAAATTAATCACGATTAATTAAAGTAACATTAAATGACACATGAACTATTGAACTCGGCGCTAAAGCGGCGCTATGACAATTGACCTTACACCAGTTGATGTAAACTATAAACGATTGCACGTCCATCAGGGAGTGAGGTGAGAATAACACTGAGAGTTGATGTCTAGTGAAGTTGTGTATCCTGAATGATGAGAAAGGCACGTAAAACGTCCCTGCTACTTTTATAACATTGAAACGACCACGCGGAAAAATGCCGCTTTACATTTATATTCATGTGTACCATGTACACATAACACACACACACACACATACACATATATATGTATTGAAAGACAAACGCCCGGCTCTTTATGATTACTTCGCAATATATTATGTCTACCTCTTTCTGTGCTTAATTTACCTATACATGGTATATCATGATAACCAGTTAGACCACAAAGTCCGACCACTTTCAACGTACACGAAAACTGAAGAATAGCCCCGAGGAAAGTCTTTCATTCATGAGGTCACACGCATTTTATACAAGTGTTTAGACACACGCACAATTCTTCCGTATACACTTATAAATTGTCCTCTATATTTCTACTATGTGTCTCTATTTTATATTTCATTCTATTCACTAACTATATATATTTATAAATACTAATTAATATACGTTTTAATATATTACTTAATGTCATCAAGAATTGAGATAATGTCAGTAATAATAATTTATTATTATTATTATTATTTCTTTTCTTTATTGATGGTTGATAGAAGTGATCTGTCTATTTAGAAATGTCTTGACAAGTAATAATTATGATTTAGTTATTATATTTATGACATTGACGGTGTGATAATGAATAAATTCTCACGGATGTTTCATGGCAATAATAAATTCTATATTGTTGCATATTTTTCTATACATATATACGTGCATATATATATATATATATTCAGGGTATTTATGGTAGTCGTTGATGAAGATAGTCATTATGATGACGATTATGATGAGAATTTTTTACACCCGGTATACACACAGACACGTACCAATAGCCCTCAACTCATACCGTTATGTTTGCGAGTTACTTTTTTTTTTTTACGTTTTTTTTTTTTTTTTTTTTTTTTTTCATTTCATACAGATGTATTGATGATGAGAAGCTTCAATATTTTCAGATAATGATAATTATTATATGATTTAAGAATTATGAAAAAAAAAATTAAAGCAACTGAATAAAAAGAAGAAAAAAAAAATGATAATAATAACAAAATAAATAATAAATAAAATAAATTGCTATAGTATGAAGCTATATAAAATTTGCTGTCGCGACGAATAATATGAAACGCCCACGTTAAAACTCCCATCAAAATCTCGAGTCATACGTATTAACACATACAATCAAACGGTGTAAATTGATGTTATATAATTATAATAGATTACATTTGATAAATTGTATATTGTGAATGTTGCGGAGAGTGTACAGGAGATTGACAATTGTCCGGATCGGTCTTTTAAAGTTCATCATTCAGTGACGAAGTATCTCGTATGATTACGGTCATACAATGGAGACAAGTCGTGAATCTGTGAAAATAATATCATGGAAATATTGTAAAGAATCAATCGTGAAATTACAATTGAATTATGATAAAATTTTTTATCAGTGAGTTTAATATAAACAAAACAAAAAAAAATATATATATATATATTTAAAAAAAACTATGAAATTTATTTTAAAAAATATTTTCTGTAATTTATTGAGAAGTTAACATCATTTTTAAATATAAAATTCTTTTTTTTTTTTTTTTTTTTTTTTTTTTTTCTCTGTAGAATAGGCTTGAGTATAGGGAATAAACCGTGGTTATGGTTAATAGCATCATTGTGTATAAGTGGCGTTTGTGGCCCTGGTATGCTATTGTGGCAAGAGGAAGTCGATGAAGTCAAACTTTTTATACCAGTCAATTCTATTTTGCGGTCTGACGCTGCGTGGGTGCGAAAACATTTTAAAGATGAGCTTAGATACGAGAGTATTATAGTTACAGCACCAAATGTATTGAATCCCGAAGTAATTCGTATGGTAATGAAACAGAAAATAAATATTAGAAAAATAAAAAAATAAAAGTAATAAATTTTATTATATTTAATCTGAAAATTAATTTTATTATTATATTAAATAATATGGTTTGTTTGTTTATTTTTTATTTTTTTTTCTTTTTTTTCTCATTTATTTATTATGTTCAACAGATTGGTGAGATCGAGAACGCGATAGAAAATATAATTGTGAAGAATCAAACGTGGCAAGATGTGTGTGCAGGGTAAGAGAAAAAGAAAAAAAAATTATTCACATATGAACTGTTATTTATATTTATAATTATAATGATTTTAGTTGTTGTTGTTTAATTATAATTATTAATATTGTAAGAATAATATATTTATGAAAATAGGTATCTCACCTGGTTTGAGGACTCGGAGAAACGGGAAAACGATACACTGAATGAGGATCTTTTGATGGGAATGATGCCTTTGAAAACTATCGTATCTGCCAACAGTTGTATATACCAGTCAATACTGAAATTGTGGAAAAATGATGGTATCAATAATTTGAATAGATTAACAGAAAAAAAAATTCTCGATGATGTAACTGCAGCATTACATGGAACGTGAGTAATTATTAAATATATTTAATTTAAATATTAAAAAATATAAAAGAAAAATAGTATGAAAAAAATGAAGAAAGAGAGAGAAGGAAAGTGAAAGAGAGAAACACGAATAATTTTTACATTTCTTTGATTATTTTTTCTTGAAGAAAAAGGAGAAATTTATTGACAGATGTGTCGCCATTGCTATCTCAAATTGAATATGACGAATATGGTAGAGTGATTGGTGCTAAAGCAACACTTTTGAATTGGATGTTGAAAAAATCAAATAAATATTCAGCTGATTGGGAATTGGAGTTTATTGAACGTGTTTTAAATTCAAATCGTAGTCTACCAGAGGGTATGAAAATATATGCAGTTGCATCACGTAGTTACGTTGATTTTATTCGGCAAATGATGAGAAATAATGTTACGATATTGCTGTGTGGATTATCGCTCATTGTGATTTATGTAACGGCAATGATTGGTCGATGCAATCGTGTACAGCAAAGAATTTATCTGTCATTAATGGGTGTCTCTGTGGTAGGCCAAGCAATTCTATCATCTTACGGTATTTGTTTCTACTTAGGATTTTCTTATGGACACATACATCCAATATTACCATTTTTACTTCTTGGAATTGGCGTTGACGATATGTTTGTAATAATCCAGAGTCTTGAGAGTTTAGCGGAGAATAAAAAAAAATTGAGTATCCCAATGCGTATTGCCAGTGCATTACAACAATCTGGAATGTCGATAACAGTCACATCATTTACAAATATCGTTGCATTTGCAATTGGAATGACTACAGTTATGCCACTATTAATATCATTCTGTATGTTTGCAACAATGGGAATATTATTTTTATATATATTTGAGATAATGTTTTTTGTGAGTTGTTTGGTATTGGATGAACGACGTCAAGAAGTGACAATGGACGGTTGTTTTCGCCGATCAAAACCTGATTGGAAACCCAATGAATGCAGTCAACGTAATATGCAAAAACAATTTTTTTCAAGATTTATTGGACCAATTGCAATGAGGCCAAAAATTAAATGGCTCATTATTTTTATCACTGCTTTAACATTGGGCATTAATATATGGGGAATATATAATTTGAAACAAGATTTTGATCCGCTATTGTACTTAAATGAGGATTCATATCCTATTCAATTTCACAATAATCTTGTAAAATATTTTCCAAAATATGGTAAACGCGCTAGTATTTATTTAGCTGGTGTAGATTATTATGAGGATCGAGATAATCTTTCAGAATTAATAACTAAACTCAAGATTAATCCATACATAAATAATCGTACACTGGATCCGTGGTTTATTGCTTACGGCGAATGGTTAAAAAATAATACAAAAGGTAAATTATAATATTTTTTACATTTGACATTATTAATTGAATTAATATATTTGATTTTTATATATTATAGATATCGATAGAGATGAATATTATGGATCACTATCGGAATATTTATTAACGCAAAAGGGACAATCGTACGTTAAAGATATAAAATTCAATCGATTGCCCGTAAACGATTACAATATCACGGTAAATCGAAATTATTATTTAAAAATATATAAATTTATATATACATATTTATATATGATTTTAGGTTTCTAAAATACAAATTCAACATATTTTTATCAATACAACGAAAGATCAATTGCGAGCAATGCAATTAGTTCGTGATACATTGAAATCCATCAATTTTACACATGGAATTGATCGTTTTGCAATATTTTCTCACGATTATGTGTCTTGGATAACTAATAAGGTAAATTATAAAAAAAAAAAATTATAATAATAATAAACTCTCATCGATTCAATATAATTAAATTGTATTTTTTAGTCTATTGGAGATGAATTAATACGAAATTTAAGTTTAGAAATTTTAGCAGTGGGTTTAGTAACTGGATTATTGTTGCGTGATTTAAAAGTGTCATTTTGGGTAATTTGTTGTGTTGCATTTACATTAATTGATTTATTGGGCTCGATGTATTTTTTTGGATTAACAATTGAAATTTCTACGAGTATTATAATACTTTTGTGTGCCGGTTTGGCCGTTGATTATGCAGCGCACGTAGGATTGGAATTTACTCGTGCCACTGGTACCAAAGAAGGTTTAAATAATAATTAATTATTTTATTAATTATATTATGATTAATTATTAATGAATATTATTTTATAGAAAGATCTATTGCAACATTGGGTGTAATAGGCCCGGCCGTATTTAATGGTGGCTTGAGTACATTTCTCGCATTTGTTCTGCTTGGTGCGAGTAAATCACACGTATTTACCACTTTTTTCAAGGTACACACTAAATACAGAAATCATCTATATATTTAATGGTAAATGGAAAAATATATGTATATAAAATTTTTTTTTTTTTTCTAGTTATTCACATCCGTTGTGGTATTCGGTTTGTTTCACGGTCTACTATTTTTACCAGTAATTCTCAGTATATGCAGCTCAAATATAAAAAATAAAGATATAGATGAGAAAAACGATCGTACTGTATGGGAACAAAATCGTTATTGTACTCTTCCACTTTCATCATCGACCAACGATAATAAAACAAATAAATAATTATATAATATATAGACAATTCAAAGAAATATTGTAAATATTTCACACGTACATCAACTGAATTTTATACCAATAAAAAAAAAAAACAAAAACCAAAAAAAAATGTTTTTATAAAAAAAAAAAAATTTATTTACATAAAGATAAATAATTAAAGGAATTACTTGTTTATTTTTTTCTTCGAGTTTTAACTTCGACCCATTCAACTGATTCTGGATCTGCAGTTTCCATTGAATCATTGTTTTCTTCTTCACTATCACAGCTACTATCATCATTCACTGGTCGTGAATCAAATATTCGTTGTTTTATTTCATCTCGCGATAATATCCAGGGTTGTAATTGGGCTAATTTATTCATTTCAATTATGGCAATTTCTTCATTTTCATCACGACAATAGCGATAAAATCTCAAAAGTATTTCGGCAATTTCTATAGCACTATTGTCTTGCAATTCAGTTCTAAATTCTGTATCCATATATTCCTCCAATTCTGCCGCAATGTCGTCATGCGAAAGATTCTCTAAAAATTCAACAAAGACCGAAATTCATTTAAATAATTTGTCCTGAAATATTCTGTGTTGTATATAAAAATATATATATTTGTATGCCAGATACCATTCATATACATAACGTCCGTTATGTATGGACAAAAATCAACGGCCCGATCCTTTGACCCCATTCCATGTTCAACAGCCATCTGCATAATCAACAAATTATCAATTTATTTTCATTACACAATATATTATAACCATGTACGCGCGAATATTTTATTAATAATTAAAATTAAATTGATATTAATATGAAATATTTGTAGGTTATGCTTAAAGGGGTTACCGCGACAATTGATTGGAATTTCAATTTTTTTAAACATGCAAACGTACATTAAATAATGCATTTATATATTTAAAAAAAATAATAATAATTGTTATAATCACCCGTAGTGCTGTCCAATTGCTGAATATTCGTTGAACCACACTAAGAAAAAAATTTTTTGTATTTGCCATGCTGTTATGGCTGTTGCCGGGTGAATTTATAAAAATATTCATAATATACGTATATAAAGGACATAATTTTTTTTATGTTTATAAATATTGAGGTTATCTTATCAATTGTTGGTCATAAAAGTTTATCACACGAAAATTCATTTATAATTTCAGCCATAGCGTGGCGCTAATATCACAATCGGTTTTCCGCGGGCAAAAATTTCGACATTCATCAGATTGTCGTAAAATCATTCACAATGTAATTATAGCCTTACTGTTTATTACACGTACGAAATATATAATAAATTATATCCGGTTACAAAAAAAATAACGTGAGAAATATAATAAAAAGTATAAAATTATAAGCTGATTGCATGTGAAAAAAAAAAAAAAAATACGAAATAATTTTAATGTTCTTGCACTTTGATCGCGGTTCACAGAATATTCATGTTTCAATTTTTTGTTCTCTTGTTCTTTTGGTAACAATATAGTAATAAAAAAAATCAATATGGTACAAGAGTAATTCACATAGAGTACCGATGGAAAATAATATCATCTAACGTAAAAGCAAGTAAGTGAGAAAAAAAAAAAAAAAAAAAAGAATAGGAAAAAATTTAGCCATTTTGCTTAATTTATAAGTTTAAATTTAAATTTTTTTCAATGGCGGGAAAGTTTTTCTTCATGCAAAATTTATTTCATAACTTTTATAAACATTGGACATCCAATTTTATTAGATTTATAAGAGTACAGATAGAGAAATTATGCTCATTCGTACTTGAATAGGGAAAATACATTATTACTAATATTATTTTATCATAATTTTTATATGTATAGACATTATGGCACTCTTATCGGTCGATGGAGGTTATAAAAAAGGCCTAAAATTATATATATTTATATTTCAGCTAGTTGACAAACCTTTTTTTTTTTTTTTTTTTCATAAAACTCATCAATCATCATGTTCGTTTCTTGCTGAGTATAATATATCACTAAGCGATAAATCGTATAAGATAAAAATTAATATCACTATATTGACATTTAATCTCGAATGTTTTGATGCTCAATATTATATATAATATTAATAATAATTCTATAAATCAACAGTCATTGTCATTAATTATTTAATTCACCACAATATTACTCGCTCATAAATATTCCAATATATTTTTTAAAAATTTCTCCTTCTTCTTTTGAATTATATTTTATTTTTTTTATTTGTTTATTACAATATAAACATGGCATTCATCATTTCAACACATCCATAAATTAATTTCAATTATTTTTAATACTGAAAACACGCGTATATAATTTTTTTATTTATTTTCTAAACTATTTTACTCTTTTTTTTTTTTTTTTTTTTTTTTTTTTCTATCAGCAGACCCATTTTATACAGACCCACACATTTAAGCGCTATTAATTTTTTTTTTAAATTTTTATTTCTCCCTCACTTTCATCCTGTCTATCTTATATTTCGATTTCTTAGTTGTCACATATCAATAATATAATTTGTATATTTATTATTTTTGGTTTGCTCACATCTCATTCTTACACATTTTATATATTCTGACGAGATAAAAAATGAGAAAAATAAAAAAAAATTAAAAAAAAATTATATATACTAGACATAATTATTTCTTATTTATATGGATGGGTGTGTGTGAGTGTGTACATTATTGTACATTTGATTTAAACTAACAGCGTTCGATGTCAAATATAATATTCTAGATGAAAGCAATCATCCGACATCATACATATCGATAATTCTTTTTTATTCGTTTTTTTTTTTTATTCTTCAACATTCACATTATATAATTATTCATTCTCGACGAAAAAAAAAAAAAAAAAAAAAAAATGAATTTGCAAAAATAATATTAAAAAATAAGTTATATCTCAGTAGAAAAAAGATGATAAAAAAAAAAATATATAAATATATATATGATAGGTTTTGCATTTAGGCCGAAGAATTAATCATATATTACGTATATCTCAATTTTCAAATAACTTTCGGCAATTCATCTTGCCCCTTTTTAATTATTTTCAATCGAAAATTTTATATTTTAACTTCATTTTTTAATTTTCATCATTATTATAATAATAATCGATATTATTATTTTTTTTTTTTATTTAACATTATAAAACATAGACGTCTACAAAATGATTCAACGAGACGTGAAAAAAAAAAAAATCACGTCTGTGAATAATTATATTTTCGTTATTATTCTTGTGAGATTAGTACAGTCTTTTATTCCTTTTTTTTTTTTTTTTTTTTTTTTTTTCTCCCCTTCTAATTCCCTTTATCTCTCTACCACATACAAGAATAGCTTACAATTTTATTATTTTTTCTTTTATTTATTTATTTTTTCAAATTATTATTTCTTGTATTTTATCCTGGCTGATGTTGTGTTGAATAAATATTGAAATTTAAACCCGAGGTGAGCGAATGCTAGACCCAATATTGATTTCTTCTCAATAGAGGATTAGGTCGTCGGGCTGATGCTGGTTGACATGGCAAGTCAGATGTATCGAAGCTACTCCAATCATCAGCATCAGCCACTCCATAAGGATATCGTGCGGAAACATCAGCGTCTGAACTTGTAACACTTTCCAATGGATTCAATGGAATAACTTTACATTGTGGTAATGTTGATGTCATTGACGAGTGTGTTGGTAATGGTGTACTTGATGCAACATCAATATTATCATTACCAAAACGCTTCAAGTGTGGAGTGGTTGGCATTAAATGATCCGGTGGTCTTGGCAATGGTATAACACCAACAGTTGGTGTAGTATCATTTGTTTTATTTTCTTGGCCACTTCCTTTAAATCTTTTATGTCGACAACGTATTGTAATAATGACTAATAGACCAAGAAAAAAAACACCCAATAACATTCCGAGAATTAACAAATAATCATGATTTATATTTGGTGCGATAGCCATTTCTCCCTCATGACCAACTGGATCCATTGGACCACCCATTGTGCTATTCGATATTTCTGGATCAGATTTTATTTTCATTTCAAAGACACCGTCTGCTGGTTGATAAGTAGCGGCTATTAGTGTAAAATGAAAGTTATCTGAGAGACCATCAGTATTTGATGTTGTTGGCATTGGTGTTGATAATGCCGATGATGATGATGATGATGATGATGATGATGATGGTATACGTCGACAAACAATATAAATAATACCGGAAATAATTTCACGATGTGAAAATCTTGATATTTCACGTTCTCTCATTGTTCGTTTATCACCCGTACTTCTTATAATACGTTTTAATTTACATAATTTTGATTTAATAGTAACACGATAAATTGGATTGTCATTGGTTGCTTCAGCTAATGGTGTTGCATCCATGTATTTTAATGTAATTTGATTTTTTTCACCGGCAAACACTACCATCGATCGAATAATCATTAATGGAATTACTTTGATATTTACTCGAATATTTTTTACAATATAATCACTTAAACGTGCAGAAATAGCAAAACTATCATTGGATGCAGTCATATCAGTTTGCACAAATACAACATTTTTCGATAATAAATCTGTATGTTTAAATTTTACAATGGCCACATCACGAACATAGAGTACACCATATTGTGGTGGACTTGTTATTTCATATACAACACGTTCATGTCGTGCATTAGTGTCCAACTTTATATTGTCTTCAGTAACTATGCCCATATTGAAACCCTGTTGTAAATTTATTGAGCTCGGTGTCGTTACATTCAACTTTATTGGTAGCACGTGAATATTGAATACAGTATAGAAAGGCGTAAAACGACTGTCAGATACTCGGAAATAGAATGTTGCAGCTTGAGATGATCCACTGTGTTCGTAAACAACTCGATTTGTATCAATATCTTGTTGGGTAAATTTATTTACTTGACGCACATCCGATGTATTATGTTCTAACGATAATAATAGCAATCGACCAGCAGTCGGTCCAGATATTACATCGTATACTAATTCTTCTGGTGTTGTATCCGGATCTACTGTCAATAAACTGTCACGCGTTATTGTTTGTGTTTGATTTTGTACTACTGTAATGAATGGAGTTTTTGTTATGAGCTTGAATGGTTGATCATTTACAGGTGAAATAATAACTTGGATTGTTGTATTGCACAATATTATGTGACCAGGCGTTAGATATAGTGAAAATTGAATTTCATCCGTGACACTATCTGAATGATCATGATAATATGCAACTTTACCACCCTCAATTTGTGGTTGTGTGAATGTTGTTATGTTTAAATCGGGTAATAACATTACGTGACCGTGAGTCGGTTGAATTGTCAGTCGTGAAAGTACCGCTGGATATTCTATTCCAGCTTTTGTTTGTAGATATTTTATTATTCCACTAATATTTAATGATACTTGAGCGGTACCACCTTCCTCTACTCTCACTGGGGTTGTTACTATATATCTACCCAAACCACCACTCGATACCGAAACGTCAATATGAAATATCTGAAAATAATAAAAATTATATTACTCAATGTATTTCATTTCATTATCAATAATTTTAATTTACCATTTACTTTTTATATTCAATTTATTATACCTCGTGTTTAATTGGTGTACTAAAAGGTGATTCAACATCAAAAATAAATGAATCATTTGTCGATAAATCCATAAATTGTTTTGTGTGTTCATAAGTAACTTTACTCTCATTCAATTCTTTTTGTGTAAATCTATCGACCTCTTGCCACGTTCCTTCATTCGTTTCCATAATTATTTTTCCGAGTATTGGTGGACGACGCACTATATATTTAATCTCACGCTGTACATCCGAACATGTTGCCAATAACAATTGTACTGTAATTGGTTTTCGTGTCAGTGGAAAAATATTTAGACCATTATTTTGCTCAATTGTGAGTGTGATTGGAATTGTTTTTACAATTATATTATAGGGATGAGTTGTGTGAACGCCATCGAATAATGTGAAACTAAATATTCCATCAGATCCATCTATTGAATGATAATAATAATAATAATAATAATAATAATAATAATAATTGCAATAAAAACTAATAATTTATAGTAACGAATAAAATTAATTAATTTTTTTTTTTTAATGTAAAACTCACTTGTATGCGTAATTAAAATCATAGATTGATTAATTTGATCCTGAGTAAAATTGTATATGTCAATTGTTGGATAATTACGTTGTGAAAAAAATATATTTTTTGTATTTGTTATATTGTAGACAATTTCTGATGATAATGTATCATTATCGATTGCCGAAAGATTTTTTGATGTAAGAATTACACTTCCACCTTGCCACAATACAATGTCCGATTGATTAATCAACATTGGCTTTTGATCATTAATCGGTTGAATATTAATCCAAATATCAATTGGTTGACTATTTTTATCTCCAGCAGTAACAATAATTTTAAATGAATCACTTAATGATTCATCGCCATTGTGTTTATAAAAAATAATTCCAGAGTCCAAATGTTTTTGTGAAAATTTTTTAATTTGAATATTTTTTATTGAATCCATTATTGTTCCGTGTTTGGGTTTTTCAATAATTCTATAGTCTGTCAATTTATCAGTGTAATATGTTGTAATAACGTGAAAATTTGATGATACAATTGCAACGCTTTTACCCTCAATTACACTGATATTTTGTGCAATTACATAAAGTTTATCGGGTATGATAAAAAAATTAACAACAATTCCACGCATCCATGTTATTCCATTTGTAACATCAATGACAAAATTATCTTCTGTCTGGTTGGCCACTGATTGTACATAATACACTCGGCCTTCATTAATAACACTTTGATCAAAGTGACGCACTAAATTTGCTTCATAATCATCTTTTGTTTCTTCACTGTGACCATCATTCAACGTTTGTATTTCAAGATAACCATTACGGGGCCACTCACGAATTAAATAAGTTATTTCAGACGGTGAAATTTTTGGATGAGCTATTTCTAGATTTCTCCTACTCACCAATACACTCGTTGCCTCTTCCACCAATATAACATGATTATTTTGAATGATTAATGGCTCCCAATAACTTTTTGGATAGACTTTTATTATAATTCGTGTTTCAGCGGAAACCCCATTGATCATTACTTTAATACGAAATTCATCTTTTGTCAAAGAACCACCGAGATGTTTGTACGATACTAATTTATGTGAGAGTTCTTCACGATCAAATGCCGCAGTTTCACGTAAATTTTTTAATATCACCCCGTGCTTTGGACGACTTGAAATACTAAATTTAATCTCTTTGTCATTTTTATCAACATTCGTTGCAATATCCATATCTTTAATTGTAAATGCAACTGTACCATTAAATTGTACTATTGACGCGTTATTTTCAAGAAATCGTACGTACGGTGGACTCGCGTGAATTTCTAAATTACCTGGAGTTCGTGCTATACCATCAGTAACGTCAAATTCAAATTTTCCCATTTCATCACCGTGATGTTTGAATAAAATACGCCGATTATTTATATCTTGTTGGGTAAATTCATCAATACCAACAGTTGAATCACCTATAAAAAATATTTTTCCATTGGATATACTTTTTATTATGTAAATAAGATCATTGGGTCGTGTTCCCATGTCGTGATCAATGTAATTAAGATCTTTTATTGTTATTAAACGTTCTCCATTAATTACAACATCAAATACACCAAAACTCGATCTCACTGGTGGATTGTCATTTTTCAAAGTGACAACAATATGAAATTGTCCGGCATACATAAAATCCGTATTGTCTGTTGATACAGCGACATATTTAAATGTATCATTGATTGTTTCAGAATCATCGTGAATATAATAAACTGATTGGCTAAATATTTCATCTAGTGTAAATGATGTTATATTTATTTTTGCCGTTTGATTTGACGGACATTGAATTGTGAACCAACCATGTCTGGGTAAATCAGTAATATTGTAAAGTAAACTATTGACTCGGTAGTCACGAGGATTTATTCGAGTGATGCTCAGTGGTACTTGGCTTCCTTCTTTAACATTTAGGGTCTCAATTGTTTGAAGTGTCTTTAAGTCACTTGTGTCGATCGAATATTTAATTAAGAGACTTGACATCAAGGGTTGACATTGTGGAGCAGTCACTTGGAATATTAATTCATCATCAATTGTTGTATAAGCCGTTTTGAATAATTTATATTTCAATCGATTCATATCAATATCGTCTTGTGTGAATTTTTCATTTTTCGATAAAATCCGATTTTTCAAATAAATATTTCCGTACTTTGTTCTTGTTAATATAATATATTCAATAGATAATGATGATGTTATTAATGGATTTGTTTGATATTTTAAATTTTTCATTGTAATATTAATTTCATTATTATTTTTAAATTCTAACTTTACTTTGTTTATCTCGGTGAGCTCCATGTCAATAAAAGAAATTTTAAAGTCAAAAGTTTGTTGGGTCTTGAGTTCTCGTACGCTTGCTTGAAATTTAAATACATCTTGTGACGGGCTTCCAACATTGTGCACATATCTAACTAAATTACATTCAATTTCTTTACTTGTAAAATTATTTACATTATTCCAGTAATTAGTTGTCTCATTAAATTTTTGTATTGCCCCATATTGTGTTTGTACAATAATATTATAAAGTATTTCGATGCTTGTGTCATCAGAGTTTGTGGCAAATGACAAATTTGTTGATTTTATATATGAAAATGATTGATGTACAACGATTAGACCGGTATTGTATTTCAATTTTATTTGTAATGGATACGCGGATACACGAAGATATGATGGTGCACTTGTTTCAATACCGTCACTCACTTGAAGACCCAACATTGCATTTGGTTTAGCTATTGAAATTCAAAAAAATAAATAAATAGTAGAAAAAAAAAACCCCCCCAATAATAATAATTTTTAATATGAATTTTACAAAATGAAAGAAAAATAATGGTAAATTCAATAATATTCGATAATTGAATTACACTCACTGTTTCCATGGTGAACGTAAGAGATGAAACCCTGTGCCAATTCACTTTGTGTGAAAGTGTTGATGGAACCAGTTGACATCGATTGATTGTATTTTTCAATGTGGCCCACATCCACGTCTGCACGTAAAACAGTATAAACCAACATGTCGGCTGATGTGTCAGCATCCACTGTCCACACGAGATCCTTATTTAATATTTTTCTTGTTCCCTATTATCACGTCAAATATAATCATGTAAAATAACTTTCGTTTATTATATTGATTTGATAAAATTATATTTATAAAACCACAAAATATAATGTGTGCCATTTAGTTTGACCTGTCAAATATTAATTGTATAAATGAGTGCAAATGAATCTGTCACTATACGCGGTTAAATGTCATTTCGACATCACCCATTCCTAACTAAATCAATTCAATAAATTCTCATACATCTGTATAATGTAAAAATATACAAGTACATTCATTTGTAAATTCAACAGAGTCGTACGTTTCTCAACTGTAAAATCTCATAAAATAATATTTATATAGCAATGGATATTAATTTTTCAAGTGTAAACGTACTTGTGCAAGTCTGAGAACTTTGGTTGTTGGTATTTCGAGTACGGGCGGGTCATTCACTGGAGTAACATTGACGTGAAGGGGAAACCTCAGATGGCTATGTAGATATCCAGGAAGCGTAAAGCCAATTCCAGCTGTCAGTTTCAACTCCAATATCATAAAATCCTTGAGGCTTTCGCTGCCATCGTGCACATACCGTATCTGTAATTCAATTTATTCGCACCGTTTTTCAACATGACCGAATAAGTAGATCAATGATGAATAAAAAATAAAAGAGCGAGAAAAAAAAAATTTTATTGAATAAAAATAAAGAGAAATAAAAAAAAAAAAATTTTTTTTTATTTAAATAATAATGATAATAAATAAAATAATGAGAAAAAGAAAAAAAAAAAAAATAATAAAAGGTAATGAAACATATTTAAACTTTTATCAAGTTCTCCAATCATGAGCTACTTACACAGAGTCATGGTTCATTAAAAATACGACAATTAGCATATACTGCGCACAGGCTTAATATCTATCTATATATATGTGAGCTCAATTATTTTACCAAAAAGGGAGTTCAACGAAGGAAATAAAGCCACGCGGCGAAATTAATTCCGTAAAGTCGAGGGTACAAAGTTGGTTGATAAAAGATAACTCTCAAGTGTATAGAAATATATATATTTTTTCCCCAACGGAATTCAACGGTTAAATTAATTCTAAAAAAAAAAAAAAAAAATGAAAAAAAAAAATAATATAAATATCTACAACAATACTTCATAACAAATAAGAATAATTATATTGTAATATAAGTCCTGTGAAGGGAGATTAAATGTATGTAGAGAGGGTTCTTTATATAGTTGATATATAAATATATTCTATATCAATATAGATATATATATATATATATAGAATTGTAAATTGTTGGTGAAGTTGATGGTGCAGGCACAGGGGATGGGAAAAAGTGAGAGAATATATACATACATAAACGACAAATGTGGGTGTGCTCGTTGTACTACTGCCACCAACCCACTCATGTCGCCTCTCAATGCTTCTAAAGTTAGGTCCTTCTTGGCACGTACTATCTATAGAACTATCCGTTGAGACTGTGAGAAGAGACGAGCGCACACGTGATTGCTCGTTCAGCCAACGCTTACCAAAGCCATCGCTTCGTTTTCTTCCACAATGATCCCACCCAGATTAACTGAGACTATGTCAAACTTTTCTCTGTCTACGCATTACTTTTACATTATTATATACACTGAAACTTTTTTTTGTTTTTTTTTTTTCCCCTCCTTCTAATCTCCTCTGTCAGAATTTTATTTTCTCCGTCTTCCGTAGTATTATACGTTTTTATAAATTATATAGAAGAAGAAGAAGAAGAAGAAGAAAAAAAAAAAGCTAAGATACGATTAATTAAGTTCTCATTATTCTTTTCACGCCATACACCAACAAATTTCAAAGTCAATGAAAATGATAATGATGATGATGATGATGATGATGATAAAGTAATTTTTACAAATATTTTCTCTGGTTATCTTTATGTCTGTATGAAATATCTCATGAAAAAATCGATGAATGACAGAGTTATTTGTGAACAATAGATGGTATATTGGTGGGCTGTTGTCCAAACTTCTTTAACAATACTTGAAAAAGTAGTATATACAGAGTCTATATTCGCTATTGAAGTTTTGTATAAAAAAGTTTTTAAGCAAAAGTCAACTGTACTTGAAATTGCTGACCAAACGATATAACTCACTCTTCAAAAAAAAAAACTTTGCTTATTTAAACATAAAAATATGAATAAGCATTGACGAAAAAATATAAAAAAAAAAAAAACACCAATTAAAATTAAATTTGGTTAATAAAATATTTATATATATTAATTTAAGAAAATAATAATGATGATGACATATAAATACTTTACCCGTTTTCTGATAATGTCTTGTAATGTAAATGTACGATCAGTGGTTGTGGCTTGATCTACCATCAGCCTACCATGTTCTGGCACTATTGCAAGATTGAAAATTATCCCGTCCTCATTTATACCGTACTTGGCAATGTCCATGACCATTGCTATATTGTCGGTGGTAACCAATGTATGTTCACCTTCTGGCACGACAACAGCATGTACCGCCACAATCTCTAGATTCAGTGCTAAACTCCCATTATCCTAAATTCCAAGCAAAAAAAAAAAAAACAAAACAAAAAAAAAATAATAAAATAATAATTATAATAAATAAATCATCAAATATTATCATTTAAATTAATTGAATTGTCAACGTGACAATTAAATCACAATTAAATTTTTCAAATTAATTTATATTTTTATTTCTATTTTTTTTTTTTTTTTTCCTCTGCTATTAAAAAGTCATTATATCACTTGTTCTGTCAATTGATTGGAAGATTATTTGTATATATTTGACATGAAATAAAGTTGTTGGAGCAACTCCCAAGAAAGTAACACGGTACTGTTGATAGTAGTACTGCTATTGCGTTATAGATCCACATAAGAACTCGTATAAAGTGGCTTGATTTCCTACGAGACGGGTGGATGTGTATATCGAACGTTCAACCCTCCACAAAGTAGGGAATAGAAACGATTCCATGTCCGATGGGAGTTATTCCAATCAAGCGGATAGACATTGCGCGCGTACACCCACTTATCGATAAGTTAATATATAAACTTGATACGATCAAGAATTCTATAAAGAAACATACAGATGACATACTATTTATACTCGTTCATATTTATCTTTTTTTTTTTTTTTTTCTATGCAATAAATGAACATAAATTGTAATTTATATTATTTCTTATAAATTAATTTATATATATATAATAATGAAAAAGGGAAGAAGGGGGATAAAATTAAATTTTGAATTATTAAATTGATTAAACAATGAAAATATAATTAATTTTGAATGTTTGATAAACTTGACATTACGGGGTATCTCTTTCTCCATCTATTTCCCTCTCATATTCTCGTTAACTCTTGAATACGGTTTTCCGCAAATCAGCATTCTCGTTCAACAACCACCGCAAACTGCGCAAGGTAAACAGGATACCCATTGTGGTGTACTTGTATTTCCAACTTCTATTCATATACAGTAGAATTGTCCTTAAATTACGTCAAGAGGAATCTATATACATACACACTTTCAGCTACTTATCAATAATAATATAAATACATAAAAATTTTCCTATCAATTAATCATCTGAAATAATTTCATTGCAGTCGTGAGAAATAATTATTATGATATATTGATTTAAATATTATCTAATGGATATCATGTAAATTTGCATAGAATTATTATCAATAATCCAATCAATTGACAAGTTGATAAAAAAAAAAAGTAATAATTATGATTAGTGTGATGTTAAAATATATTGATAAAACTTACGTTTGTGCTTTCAGCGTAATTGGCCGTGACACAATGAGGTTGATCGCAAGTACACTCAAACGAATCGACACCGAATTGTAAACAGGTAGCTGACTCAATACACGGCTGCTTCTGAAGGCATTGGTAAGTCCACACACAACCAACAACGATACCCTGACTAACTTTAACGTCTGGCAGACCCATAGGCGATGAATCGAGTATCATGTTACGTAGGCAACCTTTATAGCTCCTATCACCAGATTTGATTCCTTTACCAATGGCCCTTGCACGTTTGTTCAATTCTGTACCGCCAATGTACAATGTTTCAGCTAAATCGAGATATCGATTTCCACCAGTTGGTAAATTCAAACGTTCACTCTGGTCATCCACTGTGATTCCAATAATATTTGGATTAAAATCAATTATTATTTTGTGCCATTTTCCATTTGAAACGATAACAGAATGTATTAATTCCGTTGCGCCATTGCCTTTGTTCATTAACAAACGGATCTTGCTTTCGTGTAATTCAATACCCAAATAATCAGCGTGAGACGCCTGCCCAGCATTATATAGCAACAGTCCCATCTCAGAGGTTGTTTTCAGCTCAAATTCCCATCTGCAATGCGGCGTGTGACATACAAATATGTATACTCACTTACTCTATAATATATATATATATATCTACAATTTACTTGTTGGAAATGGTTCAATGTTATATTATTGTGCATATGAAACAATATAACTTTTCAACTATATGATATATTCACCATTTCGTAAACGAGAAATTCAAACTATAATATATATGTATTTATGTGGTTTACATGGGGTATTTTATGACAGCTATTTCATTATTACATGAAAATGTGATAATGAATATTAAAACAAATGTCAGAATATGAAAAAGTAAGAATGTTAAAACAATTTTAACCATAAAGAGGCAGCACTATTAATTAAATATTTTTTTAAATAAAAATAATAATTTTTTTTTATTTGCACTGGCATTATATGATAACGTTTTTTTTATTTTTTTTTTTTAATTTTATTTTTTATTTTTTTTTGTTACTTGAAATTTTTATAAATGTTCATAAATTATTACCTCGATCCTGAGCGAGATATTGTCCTTGGAATCGATATAAAAGCGCCTTCCTCCAGAAAACTTATTTCGGTTTTTCTTGTTGCATCAAATTCTGATGAACAGCCCCACGTTACTGCGGTAGCTTCAGATTTGCCTCGTCTTAACTTTGTATATTCTATTACATTTGCCCCATTGTAAATAATATCAGCCATACAACCTCTCATATATTCTGTGTGACCTAAAAAATATAATGTATAATTTTTTTTTTATTTTTTTTTTTCAACTCATTTCAACTTTTTTATTATTTTTTATTTTTTTCCAACATTTTTTTATTTTTTTTTCCCATTTTTCGGAGATATGGCGTAAAAAAAGGGTGGGGTTTACCAGGCATACTATAAAATATTTAATAATGCAATGTATAAAAAATAACAATAAAATAAAATAAACAAATATAACTGGATATTTGTATGTAAAAAGGATTTAACAAATCATTTATTCTTCTTCAATAGTATACCAAACTCTATTTATCCCCATTTTGTATTCCAACATTTTTTTTTTATTATTTTTTTTTTTTTTCCAGTGGATCATATATATATGTATATATTTATTTTATTGTCATATTAGTTATATAATATGAGATATAAACTCGGAATAATATTCGTATAAGAGTGTGCATGTGTGTGATCCATAAATATAATCCCACCTTTCTCATTGCCATGAGAATCATATTATTTATCTCTCATAATTTTTATTTTATTATTTTTTTTATTTTTATCAATTTTTTTTTTTTAATTTTTTCTCTACATCTTTTTATTTTTTTATTTTACTGAAATCAATTCAATTAAAATAGAAAGATTAATAGCCAAGAGTTAATGTGCGTTAACAAAATCGTAGAGGAAACGAAAGAGCGAGAGGAAGTATGCGAACGAGTGTATACACATGATTTGTTTTTTCACATAGTGCATCAACGTCATGATGGCGATGTGCGCGATGTTTCATCTCCCGAAACTTCTTAAATATTTATTTATGCAAATTGGAAAGCGCATCAGTGCAGTGAGAGATGAGGAAAAACGTGGGGAAAGAGACGAAGAGTAGAGCAGAAAAACATGTTGGCATGCAGAGTAGATAGTTCTGATAAAGCAGACTAACAGTTGTGTGTTATAAGTTCCAAAAGTAGAGGGGAAATATAAAAAAAAAAAAAATTATTCGTTTCATTTTGTTCAATTTTTTTTTTTCTTTTTTTTTTCTTTTGTTTCCTCTCAAACGTAATATTTCATATATCGTTATCCTATTATTTGCCAATGTTCCATTTAATCCCAATTTATAAATTGAAATTTACTTTAATTCATTTATATTTATTCAACATCAACTTTTCAATTGAAATAATAAATTAAGAAAATAAAAAGAAAAATAATGAAAAAAAAACAGCGTTTAACCTTCGACATTGTGTATTATTGTGTATTATTGGCAATGGCCCATTGTTCTTTTTATTACATCACTAACCTTCGCCAAAAATAAATTAATAAAAAAAATTGAAAAAAACGAATGAACGAACGAAAGAGCGAGGGAAAGGGAAGAAGATGGAAATGAAATAAGATATAATAAAAAACAAAAAAAAAAAAGAAAAAAAAAGAGAAAAAGAAAACCCATAACACCTATAAAGTCTTTGAAAGAAAACTGAAGAATTATCGGGGTCTTTCTCTTCAGAAAATTTGGGTTGTAAAGCCACGAACAAATGAATCGTCATGAATATGTAAATTGAATTTCACCGGTTAGACCAGGGAATATTGTGCTTGGGGGATGGAAGTCGGTGTTTGCGCTGATCGTATTCAATTCAAGTGACCTGGGCGGGTTGAGTGTAGGTGGTAGAATTAGACAGAAGGCTACAGCGAAAAGTGAGAAGCGAGGATGAAGGAGAATTGTTTTTTTCCTATATATATATACATATATATTTCTTTCGTTCTTTCTTTCTTTTATCCCGTCTAGGAAAATTATTCCTGTGTATATACGTGCTTTTAGCACAAAAAAATAGTCATATATATGTTAAATATTATTTACCCATATCCATTATTTTCATTTTTTTTTTTTTTTTTTTTTTTTGTAATTTTCGTTTTATCTGTATATAAATATTTTTTTGTTTAAATATAAAATTGTGTGTGGACAATTCTAAACTGTACAACTGTGAGTTGATAAAAGTGTATAAAATTCACATGTGGAATGAAATATACAAATATAAAATGGTAACACACATGAATAATTTGGATGAGTCAAAAATGGAGAAAGAGTGAAGAAGAAAAGTAAAAAAGTGGAGATGAAATGGATGGAACTAAGGGGAATGAGAGAAAAGTAAATGTGTGTGCGTGAGCTTACCTAGAAATAGCTCGTTGAAATCACCACGTCCTCCAATATAGACGCCATAAAGTACATTCAAAACGAAAAATCTACCAGGCAGTAAAGTCCTCGTTGTGTGAATAACATCAATTTGTAGAGTCATATTGGCCTCACGTCGTATCAAATGAATTTCATGCCAACTCAGATCGTTGAGTGTCAATCCTCTTGGACTTGCTATTTCACTTTCACCCGCGCCCAAATTAATGTGAACCTTTAACAACATAAAATAAAGATAAAATAAAAAAAAAAATAAAAAATTATTTTCATTTTTTTTTTTTATTTTATTTTATTTTTTTTTTATAAAGAGACAATTTTAAATAAAAAAGTAAATTCATGAAGATATTTAATTAATGTATGGATGACTGGAAAAAAAAAAAAAAAAAAAAAAATGATGAAAGAAAAAAATAAAAACGAAGAATAAATTAATGATGGGAATATATAAAAAAAAAAAGAGTAAAAAAATTAATTAAAATAAAATAAAAATAAAGATGAACAAGTTGTATTTAGTATTCGTTGGCATAAAATTTACATTTATAATGAAAATCTCATGGTTTGGTACGCGTATATAGATATCACACGGTGCTGTGGCTTTTCAAAATGTCTGTGAAAGCTTTGAAAAGAGTGCACAGTCTTGAAAGATCTTATTTTCTGAGCTTAAATTTCGACGTAGGAAGTATGCTCGAATGGCTATGCAGATTCAACGTAAACGGAGTGAATCTGTACCCTTATATATATCAAAATATTTTATGTACACAGACGCCAACTCACGATTGCCAAATCTTTTTCCCTCCGGATTCAACAATAATATGTTTCACTCTTTTACTGTTTACGTCAAATACATCATATAACCAAATCATTCTGGCACAATATAAATATTTCACTAAATAATAACATAATATATAATGTATATACACATACAATAAATAAATCTTATAAATACTAATTGGATATACGTACATATATTTATTCATGCCTACAATCTCGTAATTTATTTATGTTAATTTAATAGCAATTAATACTGACTGATGGAATGAATAAGTGAAATAATAAATTTCACCGCCAGTACCTCGAAACTAATTTATTATAATAATTAACGCTAATCATATCAAATTTTGGATTGTTTCAAATATAAATACAATTTTATGTAAATTTAACAGTGATAGAAATTATTTGGAATAAATATTGATTGAAATGAAAATTCGGCGACCTCTGTAATCTCTCGACGTGTAAATAACTATTATCATCGCAATATATATATATATATATATATATTTTTCGCTTATTATTATAATTATAATAATAATTATTTTTATTTATTTTTTATTATTCATATACATTAACCATTGAAATAAAAACAAATTATTAATTTTTTTTTTTTTCATATTTTTTATTACCGACATGAATATACTGTGAAATATAATATTAACATTTAATGGAAATGTATATATATCAAAGACATGTCATTATTTTATTTTATATCAGACATATGTTTATATAAAGAGGGATGAAATGAAGAAAATTATCAGGGGGATCGTATACATACACACCCTATATATATACAATGTCATTTTGGCATAGAATAGAGAACGAATAGAAGTTGGCAAAAGCTCAGAGCATAGTCGTGTCATTATAACACTGGGCTGGGATCTTGCTGGAGGTTCAAGGAGCAGAGCTTGATTAATTATCCTATACTGAAGGAAGATTTCCTCCTATACTACTACCCCCCTTCTCTGCCTTTACCCGCGTTGTCTAAAGGTGGATTACGTCAATTTGCAACGTGATATTCGTTTTAGAACCAAGCCGGCTTGACCCCGTGCCAAGTTAGATCGTTAAGAGTTAATTATCATATATACTAACATTATTATTATAATTAAACAAAAAAAAAGAAAAAAAAAATTTTTTTTCCCCACAACAATAAAGAAATAAAACGGATAAATTGAGAGTGGAGGGTGACGCGATACATTTTTTAATTTTAATAGATTTTTCTTTTTTTTTTTTTTTTTTTAATATTTAATTTTTTTTTATTTAATAATTGCACAAGAATTCGGATTATATTTATCATTTTGTATGAGCAATACATCAATATATATATATATTTATTTCAATGTAAATGTGAATTACTTTATATCCATAAAATTTACGATAATAATAATAATAGTAAATGAATCACAATCGTGTGAATTTTTTATATTATTCCATTGCAGATGTATATTTGACATTCGATTATATTGGCGTGACGTTTTGTTTTGTTCTCGTTCATTCATTCGATTTTATCTCTGCTGTATACGTATTTTTTTTTATCATTGTTTTTATTTATTTTATTTTATTTTATTTTATATTTTTTTTTTTTTTTGCGTAACGATATGTACATATATATAGTTTTTTTTTGTTTCATGTATTTTTATTTTATCTATCAATTAGCCAGACATGGTTTTACATAGTAGTCTTATACCCTTTCACCCATTTGAAAAATACATAAACACGTTTATATTATATATTTATACACAGGATAAAGTAAACGTCGAACTAAATATCGATTACTACAGACCAGTTGGCTAATTTTCGACCTTACAAATTTATGTTTTTGCTAACTCGCACGTCATGAGATTTTCGCTTGAGCTCTATTTCATAATAAATATTTATATAGGTACATGTATGTTTGTAAATGTGTATAAATATTAAAATTACTGTATGATGATTTGGAAATATTAGCCACGCCAATTTTGAGAACTAAGTAATTGTGCAGTGAAGCACTGCATATCATTCGCCCGTTAAATAAATCTGCCTGAGGGCGATATAATGCAAAATACTTGAAAAAAAAAAAAATAATAATAATAAATAAATAAATAAATAAATAAATAATAATAATGAGAAGAAATAAATAAATGAAGAAATACGATAAAAAGAAAGAAGAAAAAATATAAAAATAGAAATTTCTATTGCATACAATTCACATATCACTTTGTATTTTTCTGATGAAAAAAAAAAAAAAAAAAAATGGAAAAAATCTAGATGAATGTGTTATATATACGTGTGAAATGTAGAAACCTAAAATGGTAACTGAAAGGCCTGCAGCACACTCTAGAAAATATATAGAAACAAAGCTCGAGTATACATGTGGGTATATGAAAAAAAAAAAAAAAAAAAAGCAAAAGAGTACGACATATACGTGTATACATTTACTCATAAACCCCAACACTCATATATATAGAAATACCTTCAACCTTCCCGCTTCGAGTTTGATCAAACAGTAGTCAGTTTTTCCAGCTGCCAATAATAGGATTGCATCGGATAGATGCGTTCGAAAACGAAAACTTATGTCAGTGCCACCTCGTGCCTCTTGCACTGGAAAATGTATGTAGCTCGAGCCATAAAATGACACTGCAATAAAAATAGAAGAAAT
>OY987186.1:465000-477500 GCA_963920625.1 Dinocampus coccinellae
CAGAAATTTTCTTTTTTTTTTTTGTACTGTTTTTTAATATTCAAATTTATTAAATAAAATATACTTTTATTTATTTCCCCCTATTTATTATCTATTATTTATTTATTATTTATCATTATTATTTTTTTTTTTTTTCCATCGTTGTGATTTATTTTTATTGCACATTTTTTTTCATTGTGTCCAAATAATACATATGTACAGATTGAATTGATATTCAATATACAAAGAATAATTCTATTGAATATGATGTCACGATGAAAAAAAATATATATATATATAAATAATAATAATAATAATAAATTAATATAAAAGAAATAAAAAAAAAAAAAATCTTGAACGAGTGGACGTAAAGAAAGTGTTCTTGAGGTTTCAATAAAATTCTTCATTTTATCACGTATATATACATAGAAAAAGAAAGAGAAGACGACAACGAATATTGGTTGACGACGATTGGAAGGAGCGATTGAATTGGAGCACCGCTTTCCACTTCGTTCCCATCCACTCAATTTTATTTCGTATCGCGAATGTCTACTCTATTATATACATATATAGATATATGTAACGATTCTTTGCACTCTGCAGCTTGTTCGTCGTATTCATTCAAGACGGAAATCGACATCGAAAGCCTTCGTACTTTTTTCTATATACATTTAACAGTATATATGTATGTAAACATATATATACAATGTCCACACATTAAATGTGAAGGATTTTCTAAAGGTGATTTGAAAATGAAAAAATAAAAAGTAAATTAAAAAATAAATATAATAATAGATGAATAATGAATGTATGGAAATAAAAAAAAATATATATATAGAACTAAAAATCATTAATGGAATTTTTCGAGAGTTTTTTTTATATATATATATACGTTTTCTGCTCGTATTACAGACGGAAAAAGAATCCCGAGATTTTCTCATTCTTCTTCATGTGTCTCCCATACTCTTTTTCTCATGCATTCTCACTTTCTTTTATTCGCCTTTTTTTTTTTTCTTTTTTTTTTCCTCTCTTATTATTTTATTTTATTTTTTTACTACTAGTCCAAGCTCGCGTATTACTATAATATTTTAACGTGCTTCCTGACCGAATTGTCCGGGAATCCGGAATATATGCAAATTAAAATCGTTCCACTTTCCACCATTACGCGCCCATCGTGGCGCCCCAACGACCCTTCTCTCGCTCATAACTACCACCGTCAGGACATCATATATATATGATGTGTAGGTGTGATGTACATGTTTATATTCTCTTATGAAGTGCAATGAGACCCCTGGGGGATCAAAAAGGACGAAAAAAACAAAAAATTGCTTTTCATATTATACTTGAGATATTTATAAATATATATATTTTTTTTCTCATTTTTTCATGTGATTTGAAATTAATTTAAAAACTAATATTCACAATTAATTCATAATGTTTACGTTTATATAGTTGTAGTTAATATATATATTTATTTTTTACCTCTACAATATTTTAAATTTAGAAAATTTATTGAATATCTCATTTTGTATAATTTAATGTCGTACTCCATTATATGACAAATTTAATATCAATTTCCATTGTTGCCACAAAAATATATATTCATAAGTAAATATGTTTTCAGGATAATATGCAATAAAAATGTATAAATATAATATATCTGGAAAATATAATTATTCATCATCGTATTACATAAATATTTAAATGTGCAATATATTTTTTACATATACGTGAAAAACAGTTTTTTTTTTTTTTTTTTTTTTTTTTTCAACGAAAGAATTATTACTGATAATTTTTACAATTTATTATGTTATATATATAATTTTTCCTTCCTATGTTTTTAGCAATTAACTTTTATTTTTAGCGGTGATGAAGGAACGAAAAAAGAAAGAAAATAAAATTTTTTTTTATAAGTAGTCATGTCACGTTTTAGTCAGACTCGGCTGGTAATATAGTGTTAAATATATTTTCTCGGTGATGCTCGTGATTTATCGTCAGAGCAGAAAATTTTTAGTAATGATAAAAATTTATTCCAACACTTGTGTCCCACTGTATCGATAACTTACTCTCATTCGATATAAAATAATTCATCGAGTGTTGAATAAATTAATTTATCATAAATTTGAATATTTTATTTTTTTAAATTGTAACATAGTTGTATGTTGAATATTATTTTATATATTTATATAATACATACGTATTCTCAATGGGAAAATATTTTATTTTACATAAATCAAGAACGTAATTATTATCGGACGTATACAACTGTAACTCATTTCGTCTTTGAAATCAATGTAATAAAAAGGTACTGATTACGTGGTAATATACCGTGCGAACAAAAAAGAAAAAATAGGAAAAAGAAAAAGAAAAAGAGAGGAAAATAAATCTTTGTGAAAATCCTCAAAGGAAAAATTAGAAAAAATATATATATAATTACACAATGAAATTGCGTATAAAGGGAAAACTTTTTTTTTTGTTTTTTTTTTTTTCTTTTCTTTCCCAACATTTACATATATCTTTCACGCTCACAGTATTCCAAGTATATACTATCACGACAATGGACTACTACTTCTCATAAATATCGATATACATAAAGAAAATAATAATGCAGAATTTTGCCGCACAAAATAATCTCATAACAATATGGAATTTTGTCTATTTTCTCATAAATTATTCACGATCATACGTGAAGATATAAAAAAAAAAAAATTCCATGAATTATATTTTTGTCTTTCCAATATGAAAATTCAATTTTCTCAAGAGATCAACTGTAAAAAAAAAATAAAAAATAAAAAAAAATGTATAAATGTAGTAGAACAAATGAAATTAATTTATATATTTATAAAAAATATATCAATTTCATCTATCAAACTCACCAATGCCGTCATTATTTTATTGCAATTATCAAAGCAATTGCAACAATAGAAATAAAAGATATGATCATTCATATCATTGCATCTGTCTTCAATGCAATGCAATTCACTTTATACCACAAACGAACGCGTGTGCATAGTTGATAATCATGATCGTATATATCGATTTCTCATCTCTTTATCAATACCATATACACTCACTCTGAAATATTATTCCCCAACAAAAGTGTAGTATTGTACAATTATTGAATAGTCAGGGTAAACGTTGCATTTGTATTCCCCATACAGCAACTAATCAAATAATTTCAAATCTTGATGACAATCAATTATCTATTATATAAATATTTCTCCCATTTATTACAGCCAATCGACTCCAATAATAATTATATAAATATAAAAAATATTCCACTCAATATACAACAATGTCATTCATTCAAGTATAATAATAAATGTAAGTAGAATTTATTTCCTACAAAATGTACAAATGCCAGTAAACGAAAAAAAAAATTTATTGATAAAAGAAAACACAATTTTTTTTTTAGCTAAATATATATTTATACATTACATAAGTTCTCTCTCTCTCTCTCTCTCTCAATTTCTTCAATAAATATACGTATATATTAATATAGGAAAAAAAATAATAATAATAAATAGTTAACTTTGACATGAATAAGAAGGCAAATTAAAAATATATATATATATATGTATATAGAAAATATGCATAAAGAGTAGATATAAAATGTGTGTAGGTGTGTGTATGTGTGAGTAGTTGGTTACGTATAGTATTATGTAGAGAAGAGTGTTGAGTCGACTCTCCAATATCGAGCGGGTTGGTCCCCGGTATATGTTCGAGGTTTATCTCGTGGCTTAGAACGCACGCGCGCGCGCATACACTTCTCACTCCCTTGTGCCACCCTCTACTCCACCTCGTCTTTCTTTGACTCCCACCTAACCACCCCATCGCTTCACTGATTGTCTTTTTTTATCAGTTTTTTTTTTCTTTTTTTTTTTCCCTATTATTTCCATCTCACTCGTACTTACGTAAATTTTCAAAAATAATAGTGCGCATGTGCAAGTGTACAAATGTATTATAGTGACATGTACATAAAGCAATTGAGTGTTGACTTGGTGGTGGATATAAACAAAGAAAGAAATATAAATGTGAAATTTTTGGTTAAAACGATAATGTTGTACGGTGATTTATTCTCACTATACGTGAGAATGTTTTGTTGATAGGAAAAAAAGTTACACGTTTATTATATTATATTATATTATAATATATATCGATATATAATTGTGATATAAAAATTTGGATAAATATAAAATATTTTGTGATGTTGGTAGTGTAAAAAAGAGGGGAATTCAACGTGTAGAGAGTACGCGCGCCACGTCCCCAGTACATACGGCCATTATATACATTATAGTATATATGTATTTGAACGTTTATATACATACGAGGAGTGAGAATGGGAACGGGTCTGTTTCAGTGTGCAGCGGGCGGGCATCGCGGCGGCGACGCCGTTCTGCTGCTCCTCTAAATGATGATGGTGCTCGGAAATATTATATTTATTATTACGTGAAAATAAAAATAAATTTTTTTTCCAATTTAATGTGATAAATTATATATACAATACAAGTGAATATTATCACACAATGACAAATCAAGTAAATATTATTTTATAATTAAATATATTTTTTTTTTTTATATCTGTATATATAAATAATAATTTAAATCAAGAAGAAAAAAAAAATTAAATTAACATTTCATAAATATATTTTTTTGTTTTATTTGCAGAGTTGACGGATCTTGTTCATACGCGAAGAAGCACTGAAAATAATTTTTCCTTCGTGTTTGAGTTTTGTGACTGGTGTGTGTGTGTATGTGTGTGTGTGTGTGTGAGAGAGTTTGTGTGTGTGTATGCTCGGTCCTTCTCTCTTTTGCCCTGTGTCTGTACTCCAGAAGTCAAAGTGCTGCCGCACCTTATTACTCTATCGTACTTGGAAGGATGCGAATCGAAAATTGAACAAGAGCTTTAAATGTGTGTGCATTGGTATAATAATAATTAGTGTCAGTGAATTAAAATTGGTGCATGATAATGGTGATGATGATGATGATGATGACAGTGATGTGTAATGGAAAAAAAAAAATAATAATAATAATGATAAATAATTGATTAATAATATTTAAAAATAAGTATAATTGTTTGGGAGGTGATTGGATTAGGGTGCGTGTGTTTATATGTTTGTGGGGAAATAATAAATATTAAAGATGAGGGTTTATCATATAACAAAACTAAGTAGAAAAATGATGGCGACAGTGATGATGATGATTGCAGCATGGACATCATTTACAAGGGGCCATCGTCCTGCGCCAAATAATCCAGTGCTGCTTCTTCCTAGTCAAGCCTCACCCGCATCCACATTAAATATAAATTATAATATCACATCGTCCACCCAACATGGCCACGTGAATCGAAATGGTGGTGGTGGTGGTGGTGGTGGTGGAAATAGTGATAGTGTTTATGATGGTTATAATGCAACACTACATCATCTTCATCATTATATTAAATTAGGAATGAATGATACAAATATTGATAATGTGACAATAGAAAAAGTACCGTTATTCCCCAAGGACTTATTTACATTTGAAGAGAGACGACGTGGCGCCGTGATACTTCATGTACTTGGTGTTGTTTATATGTTTGTTGCTCTTGCAATTGTTTGCGATGAATTTTTCGTACCGTCATTAGATGTTATTATTGAAAAATTTCAAATTGCTGATGATGTAGCGGGCGCAACTTTCATGGCAGCCGGTGGTTCCGCCCCAGAATTATTCACATCAATTATTGGTGTATTTGTATCATTTGATGATGTTGGTATTGGCACTATTGTTGGTTCAGCTGTATTTAATATATTATTTGTTATTGGTATGTGTGCAATATTTTCAAAATCTGTATTGTCATTAACGTGGTGGCCGTTATTTCGCGATTGCACATTTTACAGCGCAAGTTTATTAACACTTATTTATTTCTTTCGTGATAATTTTATACATTGGTATGAGGCACTTGTTTTATTCAGCTTTTATTTGAGCTACGTAAGTTTCATGAAGTGGAATCAACCAATGGAAAAATTGGTCAAGAGGATATTATACAGGAATAAAGTCACTAGAGTCAGGTCCACGGACCAGCTGATGCCATCAGTGAGTACACAATTTTATTTTTTAATTTACACATTAAATTTTTATTATCGCATAAATTTTATTTTTTATTATCCCATTTAAATCTCATATAAATTCACACACACACACACAATTATATATATGTATATATGTATTTTTTTTTATTATCAACTTTTCTGGGAAATTAAAATAATTTTTAAAAATTGCTCAAAGTATAATTAATTTGAGTACCGCGGAAATACAATGAAATTAATTGAAATGAATTTGAGTGAATGTGAGGAAGTCAATTGAAAAGAGAGATGTTGAAAAAAAAAAAAAAAAAAAAAGATAAAAATTAAAAAAGTGTCATAATATCTGCTATCTATATAGTCCACTGAACTGAACTCTGTGGTAATGTGTATATTTTATGTATTGTTGGTGATATCAGTATTTGTTCTGTCCACATCCTTCCTAGTGGACATGCAACACTGAGAACATCATTGTCCAGTTTATTTTCTACATTTCTCACACTTATATTACTTTTTTTTTTTTATTATTTTTTTTTTTTCCCCTGTGCGAAAAATCTATTTTTAAATTTCTATTCATATTTATTTTTCATATCACATTCATTCAATTCTATCCCACGTGTCCATCCATTATTCCCTATTATTATATTTATTTATTTATTATTTTTTTTTTTTTCATTTTTTTTTCTACAGTCTATTTTTCATTTAATACACAAACATGAATAATCTTCAAATATTTCATCTCATTTTATTGACAGTACAAAATACCATTGGGCAGCTTCCCAATGCACAAAAAGTGCGTAGAACTGCGAGATTTATTCCACGGGGAAAAATAAATGAAAGAATGAAAAAAAAAAAAAAAAAAAAAAAAAAAAAATCAAATTTACCTACACTCCCATGAGAAATTTCTACCCAGAAAAGATGACACTATTTACATATCTACATATGCAATTATTATGAATATCAATTATAATATACATATATGAATTTTTATTTCCATATTTATTATTTTTTTTTTTTATACATATTAAATTTTTTATATAAATACCTACTGATATCTATATAAATCAGTATCAATAAATTATATATACTGTTTATAATATTTTTATTCAACATGAAATTTATACCGTAAATAATTTATTTATATTTATTTTTTTACTATAGACATTGACTAATAACAATTTAGTATTTTACTGATCAATATTGCCAGTTAAAAGTACCATACGTGATTTGACGTATATGTACACTAACACATATTTACTCGCGTTGATTGCACACGAAACAATCAACCGTCAGAAACTTTGTTAAAAAAAAAAAAAAAAATTATCCTAATAATAGATAATATAATAAAAAAAGAGCAAGACTAATTTTTCCACTTTTTTTAAAATTTTTTTTTTCACAACTACAAACATTTGTTCGACAATAATGAGTCAAGCCATAAATTTTTTTATATATCTATCATTATTATTATTATTATTATTATTATTATTATTATTATTTGTATATTTCACTTTATATTTCAATAGTCACAATTTTTTTGTTTTTTTTTTTCCATCCGACACGTGCATGTAAATTTTATTTTATTTTGTCATTTATTTTATCACCCATACACGCACAAACATTTATTTATATATATATATATGTAAATTCCTTTGATAAACATTGCGACTTTATATCGTTTAACTGGGTATTTCTTGCTTGCAGCACCAGAGCGCTGCCCAGGCATTGGTGAGTCGCATGTGTATCTTCCATTTTCTCTTATCACTATAATACTATTTACTTCTCTTTAAAAATGATTTTTCACCGTGTTGTACAATACCCATTAACAATAAGTATATATATATATATATATATAAAAAAAAAATATATTATTTCAAAAGATAATTTGTTCATAAAGAAAAAAAAAAAAATTTTATGATAGATTATTATATATAAAAAAAAAAATAACTAATTGAAAAAAAAAAAAAATAAATAAATAAATAATAATAATACGAGAGGAGAAATAAATTGTGTATAATTATGTATTTATACATCATTTCGAGAAAACTGAAATTGTACACGTCTGACCAATCTCGTGCGTATACTACTTGACACGTGGGAGCAATTCAAGTAGAACAAGTCACGCACGAACCAGCCGCACTTTATACCTATCCCTTCTTCAAATCTGTGACATGATTTATTTTATTACTATTATTATTATTATTATTATTATTATTACCATGATTTTTTATTTATTTATTTATTTGTTATTATCATTTTTTTTCAATCTCATATTACACTCAAAAATTATTGATCACTCACCCTTCACTTTAATCTTTAATTATTTTCATATTTATTTTTTTTTTTTATTTCTTCATTTGCCACTTTCTTTATTTCTTTTTTCGAATAACATGCAAACAATTTACATTGACAATTAATTTTTTGATGGACACAACAGTTGACCTAACTACGAATATCAAGATCGTTTTATATACAGATATATACATTTGAACTACATCAAATCGATATTCAGTGTGTAAAAACCAACAGAGTATGTATATATATATATATCCTGTTAGTTTGATGGTTGCTGACCGACTTCTCAGCACTCATTGCAATTAACCCTCGCAAAGTAACCACCTCGAGAAGTTTCTATTGTATATGACTATGTACAGCGGTTTGAGAATATCTGTGTGTGTGTGTGTGTGTGTGTGTGTGTGTGTGTATTGTCCATGTGTAGGAATAGATAGAAGACATAGTAAGACAGAGAACGGGTAAAAGAAAAAATAATAATAAGTATACTAGTAAAGAGGAAAAAATAAAAAATAAAATAAAATCTTTCGTTACTATATCTCAATGTGAAAAAACATCCATTTCTCATATTTTCCTATTCACATTTACATCCGTCTGACGATCATCATTTCCTCTATTGTTAACAATACCAAGTGAAATATTATGGGATGATGTACCAAAAAGGGATGAAAGCCCAAAAAAAAAAAAATAATAATAATAAATAAAAGATGAAAAATTGCCATTGATAAAAAGAAAAAAAGAAAAAAATTTAGGGATATTTTTTTGTTTAAAGAAAAAAAAAAAATAATAATAAAAAAAATTATTTTTCTACAAATAGAGATAAAAAAATTTCATAATTATTTAGATATTATAAATAATACACATTTAATTATAGATAAATAATAATAATAATTTTCACAATTTGTTTCAGCAGCATCCAAATGCAACAAACAGCAGTGAAACAAGTGTAGGCGGTGCGTCAGGTGCGTGTGGTAGTAGTGGCGCTGCAATGCCAGTTGACGCAGGATGTAGCAGTCGTGGTGGTAGTAGCAGTGGCCAAGGCGGTTGTGAATTATCACATGCCAGTGGTCCAAATCATCATTCATCGAGAGAGAGCCACGCAAAGTTTCGACATGGCCTATTACAACTCATGATCCATACGATTGATCCGCTCCACGATGGTCAGTCCCGCGCCGGTATATCCACAACACTCTATCACTCTCGCCTGATTGCATGGCCAGCACGTCACCTCACCTCCCCACAAATTCTCTCTCTCTCTCTCTCTCTCTCTCTCTCTCTTTCTTATCACTCATCCAAACACATAAACACCCCCAATTACATTGAAAAAAAAAAAAAAAAATTATAATCTACCATATAAATGGCGATAGAGTAATTAAATTTTTTTTTTTCATCACCCACATTTACTTTATTTTTAAATAATTTTTTTATTTCTCTGTTACATCATAATCTGCATGCACTTGCACGCTTATTTTTTTAACATCTGTTGTATACATATATAGATAATTTTTTTATACAAAAATTGTCCATTGTAGGTGAGAATATATCTTTTGTAATATAAAAACAAAACAAAAAAAAAACGTAAGAAGAGAAGAAGTGAGAGGTGTACAGTTTGAATGGGTTAAAGAAAAATAACAGAGAGAGAAGGTGAGAGTGTGTGTGTGTGTGTGTGTGTGTGGATGATAGTGGTTAAGAGCGTTGATGCTGAGTCGTGCATTTCGATAATATAGGCCAGACGCTTCTGCTCTTGCTTTTGCTTTTGTGACGGCCACGAATGAATTGATGGTGCCCCGCGCGCGTGCCCACCTCCGCACTTTTCTATACCCATGTTTGGAGTGTATCACTCTCTTTCACCCTCACCACCCACTCTCTCGCTCTCTTGCATCCCCTTCATCTGCTACTAACCCCTCTTTCTCTACAACCGACCCATTCCTCCATTCCTCCAACCCCCCAACCCGTCCGACCTCACAAAATACGTACCTAGTCGTGAGTAAAGCGAATGTATCGAGACCCTGACCTACAAACCGCTCTATCGATCGTAAGTAGCGACTGTACACTTTGCATGCTCACTCTCGAGGTTCCCTTCTTATTTATTTTTATTTTATTATATCTTTCCATTATTATTCTTTGTATTCTTTGTATTCTTCGTATTCTTATATTATTTTATTTATTTATTTATTTATTTATTTATTATCAATAATAATTATATTAAATATTATCATTAATATATAATGAAAAATTTTAATAGCAAATAAATAATATTTGGTATTAAAATTTTATATTGTTATATCAATTTGCGTGGATATTTTATTGTTCCATGAAATTGCGAGGATAGAAAAAAAAAAAAAAAAAAAAAAAAAAATATTTTTTATTTATTTATTTATTTATTATTTTATTTTTTCTCGAGCTTTTATGTTCAACCTAAAATTGAGATTGAACGAATCGAATGTGTCACAGTAAAATGTTACGAAACACTTTTTACGATCAGGGGCGGTTTTTTTTTTTTTTTCTTTTTTAGTATTTCTTCATCTTGATTTTTTTCTTTATTGGTTTTGGACGCTACAAAAATGTATAAGTGATGTGGGATAAAAGGAGCGACATCGTCGTCGACAACAATGACAATAACGATGGGTATATCACCCAGAAAGTGGGAAATATCTGTCGGGCTACATTCCAACTGGGCGATGCAGAGGACGAATGCGCGAAATATCGGGTCACCATTTCTCTTCACTTCTCATTTCTCATTTTATCTTCTACCCCGTACACTCACCCTCACATATACACACATACACTTCTCAATCTAAAACCATGTGTCGCCGTTGGCTCGTGTGCCTTAACACTGTCATCCTACATCCTATTTGTTCTCATACAACCGTTTTGGCTGAGTTGAAAAAAAATTCCACTTTAGATATTTGCCACGTTCACACTGATATTCCACTTTACATTTCTATTGACGATTCAAATTCAATGTTCCATTTTAACTATCTCTGTATTTTCCGTATTAATCTGAAATGAAAAAGAAAAGAAGAGAAAAAAGAAAAAAATTTTTTTTTTAATAATAATAATTTATTTTTTACAAATAAAAATTGTCTCTGATTGTGTGTTTCACGTCGGTGTGTAATAAATGACTTTTCTACTGTCTTTGACTACAAACTCATTACATATATTGAGATAGATATGAAAATATATTGTCAATCGTCAACATTAACTATCGCTCAAGACCATAAATTCCTAAATGACTTTCATTCAACCTTAATGAACCTACTAAAACAGAGAGAGAGAGAATAAAAGTAGGAAAATAAAAAATAAAAAAAGTGAGAAAAAGAATTTTTTTTTTTTTTTTTTTTTTTTTTCCTCACAACTCTTCATGCTCCAAGCGATACTGAAGTAGTTCAGGTCATTGAATAAGTAGTCCAAACTGTGCTTGGACAGACAAGTTAGTGTATTACAGCAATGCCCCTTTCTCATTTTCTCACCCTACCGCTCACCTCATTGTCGTTAACATCAAATTCAAGTGTCTTTACATGCTCTCTTGAATTTAATTTGTCAACAACCGTCTATGGAATGACTAGGAACATATTTCATTATTTATTTTATAATATTTATAAAAATAATGACGATATATATATATATATATATATATATATATATATAAAGTGTGTAAACCAACTGCCGCTTGAACGGTCGATACTTTCATCGCATTGGGCTTGAAGCCGCGCTCATTCGCCCTGGCGACCTTAGCCTCCTTTGGCCCGTGCGCATTTCACCCGCTTGCCCATTCGATCCTTCAGGACACGTTCTCTGGCTTCTTTCTCACGATTTCGTTCACTCTTCCTCTCTCTCTCTCTCTCTCTCTCTCTCTCTTTCTCTTTCTCTCACGCCCTTTCTCATTTTCTCCTCTTCCTACCGCACCTTCTCACTCACAAGTCGTTTAGAGAATTGATCGTTTTTCGATAATCGTTATGATGGCAGTGGTAGTGGTGGTGGTAGTGGTGGTGCTGCTACTGCTACTGCTGCTGCTGCTGCTGCTGCTGCTGATGATATTATAGTGGAAGTGGTAGTAATCGTAGTAGTAGAAGTAGTGGTGGTGGTAGAAAAAGGTGGAGGAATAGGCAGCAATGTATACGTATATATATGTTATATATGCATACAATAGCCCAAATCTCGAATGACTGC